>CM035416.1:196700116-197300116 GCA_020310875.1 Ceratopteris richardii
CTTATTATTCTCTCCATACTTTGCATCTAAACCAATCACTTACATGCAAAGTTAGATGGTCTTTAGAATGATTTGGGTAGGGATTAGGCCACAAGTGGATCATGCTCTTTTCATATCCAATATGGGATAAAATCCCCTTCTGATAAAGAGTCAAATCAAAGAGATGAAGACCATGATCAACGAGACTTATCATGGAGCACAAGGGAATACTCCACATATTATACCTACATACATTTTCGAGAACAAAAATGTTAAAGGGGGGAAGAATGTTGTATAACTATGGGTCCAATCGGCAAAATGTATGCGTTTATGGGTCCAATCAGCAAAATGTATGCGTTTATGGGTCCAATCAGCAAAATATATGGGTTTTAAGAGTCCAAATCACTTGAAGAACCCTTGGAGTTTATTGAGAAACCCTTGGTAAAGTGTCTCCAAGATTATGATTTGAACCCTTGAGCTATTTGCATTTATTTACTCCCAATTGAAGGGTTTTGACCCTAAGGATCGATGTTTCCTAAGGGTATGGTATTTAACATTTAGGGAGGCCTCTCAAGCTTTTGGACTTGTATGTTCAAGCTTGGAAGGAATCCTTTTAAAATCCATGTGAGAGCCATATGATTTCATGTGACTTCCAAGGTTACAAGGTCTTGATTAGAATCCATGTGGAGGGGACACTTGGCAAGCCCTCCTCACATTTCTCCCCTTGCCTAGAGCTATATATATGGGTGGAGTTTGTTGGGTGGATATGTGCATCTCTCACCCTTTGTTGGTTTAGATTATGCTCTACGAAGTCCTAGTCTTGCTAGTTTCTTAGGTTGTTATTTTACCCTTTGATTTGTGTTGTGTTGACACAACACCTCTCCTCTTGTCCTTTGTGGCTCCTCATGTGGCAACTCTTATTTGCTTCTCTTTAGATACCTAATCTATGTATGTGTAATACTCTACCTTTCCTATTCTTCTTTCTTATTCACAGGTAGCCCCATTGTTGTATCCACATGGGATTTAAACACGTGATTTACTCACAAGAAGTTTGATGGGCTAACCACTTGCCCCAAAAGCCATGGTTTAGGATTACTTCCTAATCCTCTCTCATCGGGTGTGGTTCAATAATCTCCTTCATCTCTCACTTTAGGACATTCTTCGCCCCTTGGTTGATCATTGGTCTCAATGATATGGTCTTATATCCCTCTTACCTTTGCATAGCTGATTCGGTGCTCCGCACCGTTTCGTTTTTGAATTCATAAGATTCGGTGCGTTCGGTGCGTATCAGTGCGTCAAATTCGTCGTTACATGGACTTAAAAAATTCATGACCTAAATGCCGGTTCGATATAGCTCAACCTTGACTTTTTCTAATCTTTGGCGCCCTCCTTATCTTCCCTTGAGCATTCAGCAATGAGCATTGAGCACTTCAAAGTTCACCTTCAGTCCTCCCTAGAGGCATGAGCACACAGCCTTTGCCATCACCCATGTGCTCAGCCCTTCGGAAATTGCCATCACCCGTGAGCTCTCTAGATCTGACTTCAGAGAGAGAGAGAGAGAGAGAGAGAGAGAGAGTATTAGCTAAATTCTAATAGCTCACTGCCTCAGGCATCACATACATTGATTCTTGGGTCTTGAGAGAAAGATTGAGAGAGGGTTCAGCCTATCAATTAGGATTTAATAGCCACACATACATTGAGAAGCATAGCTTGAGTCTTGAGAGAGAGAAAGATTGAAAAAGCCTTCAGCCTATCAATTAAAACTCAGATTTTTCTCCCTCGATTATATTGTGTTCCTACACAATGAACATTGAACATTAAGTAATAAATTATTAATTATATTATGACTCATGAGTCGTGACTATTGATTGTAAATCTTAATGTATAGTGTACATTAGAATTTAAATCATGCCACATGGTTCATTAGTGCTTGTTATTTGTTATTTGTAAGTTTCAAGATGTAATATATATATATATATATATATATATATATATATATATATATATATATATATATATATATATATATATATATATATATATATATATATATATATATATATATATATATATATATATGTGTGTGTGTGTATATGTATATACTATACCTTTGATTCTTATGAATATATGTGTATTTGTAACGACGCACCTTACCTTCGGATACCATTCGGCCCTCGCACCTTACGCGCACCGAACTGAACGCACCGAACTAAACGCACCGAACTAAACGCACCGAACTGAACGCACCAAACGCACTGGACTGCCTTGTACCTTGGTGATCAGATCCCAAACTTCCTAGGTACCTTTAAATTGATGTCCTCATCCCCGCACATGTCTTGAGCCTTGTTTGCAACCTTGGTGTCTTGAACCCCATTGTGAACCTCGTTCTCATCCATGCTCGGTATCTTGAACCCTGAATCAAGTGCTACCCAAGGTGTCCCAAAGGCTTCACACTCCTAGATAGATTTGAAAAGCTCATTCTAAGAGCTTTCCAACCGAACCATAGACGTCTCAATCTGACCTTTGGATTGAAAGATACACTCCAATCTTTGGTGGGCATAACTATGAAAGCACCAAGTGCTTTTTTGTACCTTTTCATATACCAAAGTGTGCAAGCGCTTTTTCTAGAGCCCACTAGGTGCCCACAACCTTTGTGGAATCCATCCACCTTGCCCAAGCTTACTTCCCAAGCTTTGATACGAATTGTTGTATCCAATGGATTTGAACTCGTGATCTGCCTGTTAGGAACCCAATGGGCTAACTATTCGCCCCAAAAGCCATGGTTTAGGATTACTCCTCTCTCTTAGGGTGTGGTTCAACCATCTCTTCCCTGTCACTTAATGACAGCCATGTACCTCAATCCTTGGAGTCTAGAGTTGCCCACTACAAGCCTTGATGAGGGCCGTACTTGACTATCTCATCATAAGGAGAACCCCGACCCTAGAATCCTACATCATGGTGGAGTAGCGGTGAGAGGTGATGTGAGATGACATAAGAAAATAGGAATAAGAGTGATATAGTGAGAAATGAGAGATATTGTGGGTGGAATCCAAGAGTGTGTGTGAAGAAGTACACTTGAGCATGATGTGAGGGGCAGAGAGAGAGAGAGAGAGAGAGAGAGAGAGAGACTATGGTTTCCCCAGAAATAAGATAGAATAAAATCACAACAAATTTTTGCATTAATATTAAGACATCAACCAGCACAAATAGGAAAAAAGGCTATACAGAAGTACAGATGTAATAAGAGGAAAGATACCAGTGTGTAAAAGGTGCATGCTGCTATGTACAACGAGCACAGATGAGAGCAGATGTCAGGTGTGGTCAATCAGCCAAAAGGTAATTGGAGGACAAGAAAAGGGGTCTAAAGCTTTTATGAACCAAATCTACAACATGGCTGATTATAATTCACATTGTATTAACAGCTTTGATGAGGAACTTCCAGAGAGCATCATGAAGGTCCATTGCACATGTCCTAGGTATGTGTACATACATACAATTAAGAAGTCTCTGTTATAGATACATACATATATACTTCTTTTCTTTCTTTTTTTGGTGGGGTTGGTGGCTTTGTGTGTGTGTGTGTGTGTGTGTGTGAGAGAGAGATGGAATTCTAGCTTGAAAACCAAGCTTTGAGACCCATTGTTTAAATAGGAGCAGTCACGTGAAATTAATTTCACTATTTAGATTGGTTATTCTTGTATTTCATCCATGATAAGCACAAGAGTAGCAACGAAAGCCCGGTCCACATTAGGTCACGCAGTCACAAGGAATGACTCTTGTCCATTGTTAGATTAGACGCTGTCATCCTCCTCTTCACCTCTGTGATCATGGTGTTCTCAGCATAGAATTTTTGAGCCTTCCATTCCATGAAGTTGTCCTTGTCAATAAAGTCAGCGCACAGTCTCAGCCTTCAGGTCAAAACAAAGAAAAACCTCAAGATATGTCTTGAAATGCATGGGCTTTGCCTTCTGTAACCAGAACAGCATTTTATCCTCATGATATTTGTTGCCAAGAAATGCTTTCCACTTTTCATGGAAACTTATCAAGTTCACTCTGTTAATGCATAAAATAACAGATCTATCTTGATCCAGGAGAAACTTCTTGTCATGCAGGCTCTACATGGCTGTCAATCTTGAAGACAAGCAGATTCTGGGATGCCTCACTTCAAAGTCACTTTAGACAGTGGATACCTGTGATATGGCCAACTCAATGGTAAAGAGCACAAAGCGTCCCCTACCACCACCATCACCTTGCTGCCTACTCCCCACATACTGTGCTTCTGTGTGACTTACAGAAAGCTGGTTGTCTGAAGGAAAAAAGGTACCCATATATACACATATATCTATGCACATACATACTAAGTAGATATGTATTTATATACATAGTTACATACATTGATGTTAATGGGAAAAGTTTCTATACTTGGATCATAAAAAAGGCAGCATACCTGAATAAGTTGGACTGCTGTCTGAACTTGGAAGGAGCTACCTTGAAGTTCTATGTTCATCTCTTGGGGACAGCCTGCTGCCTCTTGTACATTGATTGTTGCCCCACTTGCAGTTTGGAAGGAACTTAAATTTGCACCTCCAATACCAATGATAGTATCTGCATAAGATAGAGGGACTTGCATGCATTGGGTCACCTGTTCAATACATGATATCATGTTTTGGCATGAAAGACATTTTTTAATAATTTATGTATTAACATATGATTCTATGAATATCCATCGTTGTGCCTCTATTCCGAGGCTGTCTTCTCTTTTTCTACCTGATCCTATATGTATTTCTTCTTTTCAGACCTTTCCTCTCTCTCTCTCTCTCTCTCTCTCTCTCTCTCTCTCTCTCTCTCTCTCTCTCTCTCTCTCTCTCTCTCTCTCTCTCTCTCTCTCTCTCTCTCTCTCTCTCTCTCTCTCTCCTCTCCTCTCCCTCTCCTCTCTCTCTCTCTCTCTCTCTCTCTCTCTCTCTCTCTCTCTCTCTCTCTCTCTCTCTCTCTCTCTCTCTCTCTCTCTCTCTCTCTCTATCGAAGAGCCCGGGAAAAGGGGTGGCTCTTCGATACTCTAGTGACACCTGCACTGATGTATGCAGCGGCAGTATGGGCACCAGGCATTACGGAGGCAATGTGGACGCGGATTGAGAGGCCCCAGGTCACCATGATCTCATGCTTGCTCCGCAGCAAGCCCTCGGTTCCACATGACATTATACGAGCTGAGCTTGGCACACCACCAATGCTGGTGGAGGCCTCTTTCAGCTGGTGACCTTTATCCGGAGAGTCAGGGAGCTCCCCACCAATCGACTCACCAGGATTGCATTTGAGAGCTCTAGAAATTTTGCAGAGACAGGGCATGAGAGAGTATGGTATGCAGAGACCTACCAATGGTTGGCAGATCATGGCATGAGCATTACCGACCTCCCCCCTTTTCAGTACGACCTCTCTTCCCCCGACATTATCCTCTCTCGTTCAGAGAGGGACAGGGAGACATGGATAGCACCATGGGAGCCTCTTCCCACAAAGAGGCAACACTACAGAGAGCACTTCCTGACAGTGACAGCGCATGGATACATACATGGCAGCAGCAGAGAGAGTGGCCATTGGGCAGCTCAGAGTATCATCACACAAGCTCGAGATTGAGGCTGGGCGAGCGACACACACCCCCAAGGACGAGAGATTATGCAGGATGTGCCGAGAGGAGGTGGAAGACGAGGAGCACTTCACATGTAGATGCGAAGCATATGAGGATATCAGAGACCACTACACAAAGCTCTTCACAGGGGCCAGAGAGATCCGAGCTTTATTGGAGATGGAGGACTAGCGCCCTCTAGGTTGTTTCCTAGTAGAGCTCCAGCGCCGCCGTGCCTCACTTCTCCAGCAAATGGAGATACACCCGACCCCCCCCCCCCCCCCCCCGACTCATGTTACAGATTTTTTCAGACCCGCAGTTGCTCGGGAGCCCAGTTCCACGTGGGGTGTCACATTAGAGAGAGAAGAGGAGCTTAGACGAAAGCACCGACGACAGGGACCCCCACTTCGGAGAGCCTATCCCCACCAGAGAGAGATTCAGACGATTCATGCACTCCATGACATGGAGATACGGAGATGTCGGCAGCGCATCCCTGTCGATCTAGACGTGCAGAGCATTTTGAGGCTTGCGACAATGCCTTACCCACCGATGCATTATATCCTACACCCACTCCAAGCATCTAGAGGGCTATGACACCACCCACCCTCCCCTCCCTATGCATTTCATATTTGTATCTCACCTACTCAGCATATAGAGTGCATACCATAGCACCCCATACCCTCAACGCCAGCTATTATCCACTCCTTTTATACTTTGTTTTGTACTCCCATTTTATTTTCCTTTTGGGATCACAATGGATTGGATCATTCTGGTGTATATGTTTTGTCTCATAGGCCGATTTTGGCCTCTAATAGACGTTAAAAAATCTTTCTTTCTCTCTCTCTCTCTCTCTCTCTCTCTCTCTCTCTCTCTCTCTCTCTCTCTCTCTCTCTCTCTCTCTCTCTCTCTCTCTCTCTCTCTCTCTCTCTCTCTCTCTCTCTCTCTCTCTCTCTCTCTCTCTCTCTCTCTCTCTCTCTCTCTCTCTCTCTCTCTCTCTCTCTCTCTCTCTCTCTCTCTCTCTCTCTCTCTCTCTCTCTCTCTCTCTCCCCATACATCAGCACAATGAGGAGACACAATTCTTTCACAGCGGCAGGTGGACCCATTGAGGTAGTTGGTTCATATGTCTACTTGGGAGTGACTTTCACAGCAGCCTCTGGGGTTTTCTCCATGTCTCAGGCAGCCCGTCATCGCATCACCCGTGGATACGCAGCGCTAGCTTTGATGGAGAGACAGTGTCACCAGGCATATTTTCAAGAGCCCCGCACAAAGGGGTGGCTCTTCGACACTTTAGTTACCCCGGGACTCATGTATGGTGCAAGATGTACCTTTTGTAAAAGTTGAAACAAAATTCAACAATTTTGTAATATTTTATACCAGCTATCTAAAACTCATGTAATCCATCATCCACACACATACACACATACATACATACATATCAATGATTATATACATATATATATCATACATACATACATATTACATAGTACATACATGCATGCATGTGTGACATGTGTATGTATTTAGTATGTAGTGACTAGTATGTAATATGTAATATGTAATATGCATGTAACATGTATGTATGTACTATGTACTATCATCTATGCATGCATGCATACATGATATATGAATATAATAAATGATTATTAATGTCTGTTATATATGTGTGTGACTGCATGGTTGTCGAAACTTGATGGGTGGCACTTCTTCCTCTAAATGGGCCTGCAGGACAGTTTTCTTTTGAGAAGCATGTAGGAGAATTCTGCCTAAAGCAAATCAAGTAGTGGCAGAAGTACACATTTCAGCGTCGTAGAACTTACTATGGGAATGTCTAGTATCCTTTTATCCTTGATGCTGCTTGGCTTTGGGAGGACTCATACCATGAAAGGATAATACCACCTGGATTATACAATCATGCAATCTAAATAAACATGCCCTTAGAGATACAAGAAAGAGTAGGATGCATGGGAGAATCTTATTGGTTTTCTTGAAAGAGCACTTATATTCCTCTATTCGGAAGCAATGGGTTTCATTATCTAGGTGCACAAGATAAAAAATTGAAATACCATGTTTAAACATCCACAAGTGTGGTTATTGAACTTAGTCTTATTGACTTGATTTTACCTCCCCAAAAAGAAAGTATGTATGCATATGTATGAATGAATCAATGTACAATGCTTGCTTGTTTGTGCATGGGTATGTACAAGTCTATGTATCTATGAGTGTGTTTGTGTGTGAAAATGTACCACCATACAGAAATCACATAAAATTTTGTAAAATCCTTCCCATCCATAACATTTATGCTGGTGGCTGCTCCTTTAGTATATAATCAATGAAATTGAGGTGGCTGAATTCTGAACCTCTCCTTAACTATTATGACAAAGCATGCTACTGTACCAAGAACTCATGGAAACCACTAATAAATTATGTGTGCAATGGTGGATCAAGTATCTTTTATTGTCCAATTTGTATGTAGACACATAATGGAATTTTTAATAATATCAGACTTTTATTATTTTTACATGAGAAAAAAAATGTCACATACTGTACCGTATTGATACATATGGATTCATACCATACTCAAAGTACGTAGTGATTCAATAAGTATGTACATATTGATGCAGCCTTGCAATGTGTTACATATAGTGTAGTGGAAAAAGATGATTATGACAATTGCATCGATAGGATCCTTGGGAGACATTGATTCTTGGGGAAGGAGTAAAGTACCGGCATATGGACACACCTATGCTAGATGAGAACCACAACAAGATCGATGTGGCTCTGGAACTTATCCATAAGGGATGGGAAATATATGGATGCATGATTATGTCCAATGGATGGAGTAACATCCGTCATCATCACAAGATGAACACATTGCTTTCTTGTTGTCTTGGCACTTTCTTTTTACATTCCATTCTAATTGGCAACAATTTGGGTCGAGTATCAAGAAAAACATCATTTCAACGATACAAAAAAAATGGACGAACCGGATGTAAGGTTCGCTATGGAACCAAACCGAACCGGATTATGGTACCGGAATTTCCGGTACGCGAACCGATGCAACCTTGGAAGTAAAGCACAAATACTAGACCTTGCACCTCATCCGACAACTTCTCTACTATCCCTAAGGGATTGACTTTGCTTTGATTGGCAAGGGTAACAATGAATTGAGTGGGTTTAGAGGGCTTGAGTTTGAGAAGGGTCATAGTATAATCCGACACAAGGTTAATGCCTAATCATTGTCTATGATTACACTGCCTTTAATGTACACAGTTAATTTAGGACTCTTGTAGTCCGTTAGAGGTGCCGAAGAGACGAGTTATGAGATATATGCAGAAGGCATAGGAAGGGATGGGGAATAAATAGAGGTTCTCGCCCTCCATTTATAGGAAAAGTAGGACCCATATTGCTCATGGTGGCAATAATGTTAATTCGGAAGCTAGGAATCATGTTAACTAAATCATACAAAGATACCTGTTGGTATGCATTATGTAAGACCTTAACCATTGTGAGAGGCTCGTGTTGTGTGGTACTGGACCTATTTCAAATCCTCTTTAGATTGTGCATAGGCCTTGTTGATGGGATGTTCCATGAAGGTACCACATTCTTTCTTTTCTCAGACTTCCTATAGGGGGAAAGTTTGATAAACTCCTTTTGGTTGTAACTTGGGCATTGGATATGTTACTTGTGTGTTGTAAGACACATTAGTCTTCTTCCATCTTTTGGGTAGTGAGGGTCAATGGTCTTTTCCTTAGTTGCTTCCTTCTATTTTTCAGCCTTGGTCATGACCCATGGAAGTTCTTCTAGCTAGACTACTTGAGTGTTGGGGGAGTGGAGCCAAGAAGAGATCTTGCCTATGCTATAAGCCATGACTTTTGTGGGCGGGCAGAAACCACTCCACATCTTACCTCCTCGAAAGAAAGAGAACCTTATATTGATTCTCGACAACAGAGCTTAAAGCTCCTCGGACATGCTGTCAAAACTCGGACCTTGTTTTCTGGAGAATAGTACTAGTTCCTTGCTCATAGGGGTATGGGGTTTGTTCTCCTCCACATTGGCTATTCTACCAAGTACGCCTATAGAAGATGATGCTCTTATAGGGATGCAATAGTGCTCTTACTTTCTCCTTTGGTAGCTCTTAATTGGAGTTTTCTTGGGGCTTCATTGGCTCTCCTTCCAGTTTGGGAAGTCCTAGGTAGAAGTCTCCCTAGGAAGGAGTCGAACACACCAAGGATTCACACAGGAGACTCAATCTCCCAACATGGAGGGGGCTAAAATCGCCCAAGTCAAGGACAAGTCTCCCAATAAGAGTTGCCTATGCAAGGAGAGACTCCAGTGGTTGAGAGTTAATGCCTACTCTTGAGAAGTAGACTAAAGAAATGAGAGTTTGGGTAGATATTTGACAAGGAAAGAGGGGGAGTCGGAGTTGGAATCCCAGAAGCCAAGTCCCAACGGGCATGCCAAATTTTCACATGTAGACAGTGAATCAGTGTGTGGGTGCAAGGAATGCAAAATGCACTACTTCTGGGATGCCCTATTTAAGTCAGCACCATGCTCAATAAGCACTCGGAGATACTCAAATATAAAACTACAAGGTTTCTTGGAGTCAGACTATAGAGAGGATCTATCAAGGAGTTTCACAACAAACTCATTAGGGCTCACTATATTACCCTTGAGAATATACAAGAGGTAATACAATAGGCATCCACAAGATTACCCAAGCAAGGGTTACCCTCTTGCCAACACTTACTGGAAAGGGCGGAGCAGACACTTGGAGAATACAAGGGATCGTAGTGCTCAAGAGTATGCTTAGTAGAGCCTCCCCAAGGGAACTAGGTTGATCCTTAGGTTGGAAGATATTCCCTTTTTATAGACTAAGGGGCTATAGAGCTTTGGAAGGGGATCAGGATATTAGGATTGACTTGAGCCATCATGCTCAGAGGAGGACTGGTGGTTCAAAGGCTCATGCAGTTACTTGAGTGTCAAAGGTTGTCCTAGCCCAAACATTTACACCACCAGTTCTATGGCACCCATGGGACCCATCATGTGTCTGCCAAGTCGCCCAGGTACTCTTTGAAGAGTGGTCACCCAGCCTTGAGTCTTGAGTTAATCACCTGCCCAAGTTGAACAGCCTTGGGTGGTTGTCGCCTAGCCTTGGGTGGTTGTTGCCTAGCCTTGGGTGCTCGCCGAGCAGCTGGTTGGCCAGCTTTGGTGGTCGCCCGGCAGGTATAGTTGCCATCTTTGAGTGGTTGTCCTGCAGGTTGCCAGATGGAGGTAGTTGCACAGAGTGCACTAAAGTAGCTTCTGTTCCTGTGTCTTATCCAGAGCCACTAGAATTCACCTGTATCACCTATCACCTGCAGCCTCTTTACACCGAAAAAAACTCTGCTTACATATGTGTATGCATGCATGTATGTATATATGTATACCATGTGTATGTATGCATAGAGTTAGGTAGGTAGGTGCATATAGAGGTAGGTAGGTAGGTATGTAGATAGGTTGGCAAGTGTTTATAGATGTATGATAATAGACACGTTTTTGCAAGCATGTTTTGTGTAAATATGTATGGGATATGGGGGTTCGTGTTTGTGTGTAAATACATATTTGCTTATTTTTGTTTGCTGTGCTTAAACACAAGGAGAATAGTGCATATATGAACATCTTATGGTGGCAGACACATTTTGTTCTGTGCAATAACTGTTCGAATTTTGCAACTAACATGGGAAAGCTTATTGCAGTTTATCTAATAAAAATGTGAGTGTGTGCTTTGGGCACAGTCAGATTCAATTGCTGTTTCAGGAAAGAAGAAGAGTGTGAGTGGAGATGGAGGAAAGGAGCTAATTGCTTTGAAATAAAGTATAAACAGAGTTTTCAGATGAAGCAAAGTGACCTGAGTAATAACTGGACCTACTGGTGCATCTGATACACTGCCAGAATCTTTGTTATATAGCATAACTTCCTCGTGCTGTTGTTGAGTCTCAATTTGGGTAGATGTTTGGTAGTAACAGTTCTGCTGATAGCTAGAAGAATCGTAGTAAGGAGCGTTCCCAAAGTTTGTCACATTGCTGTTAGTTACCGGGGTCACACTAGGAACCCAAGCTGCATGAGCAACTTGTAGTTGATATTGATTTTGAACGGCCTTCTGTTGCAAGAAAGCTCTCTCTCTCTCTCTCTCTCTCTCTCTCTCTCTCTCTCTCTCTCTCTCTCTCTCTCTCTCTCTCTCTCTCTCTCTCTCTCTCTCTCTCTCTCTCTCTCTCTCTCTCTCTCTCTCTCTCTCTCTCTCTCTCTCTCTCCACAGAGGGCCATTGAGCGGCTTCAGCATGGGCGTTCGACTGACCACACGGGACTGCAGAGCGAGCACCTCATATATACTGCCCCCACTATAGCTCCATTGATTGCACATGTCTTCAATCGGGCTATAGGGGAGGGCTTCCCAGAGGAGTGGACGAGGAACATCATTGTACCCATTCACAAATCTGGGGATACCTTGGACCCAGGGAACTACAGGACTATCATGATTGATCACACCATGGCCAAGCTTTATGGGGCGGTTCTCGAGACAGAGCTCAGCTCATATGCAGAGATGGAAGGGCTACGGGCACGTGGTCAGGCAGGGTTCCGATGGGCTTTCTCCACTATTGATCACATCTTCATTCTGCGTTGCCTCATTGATGGGGCAAAGATGCGGAAGAAGAGATTATATTGCTGCTTTGTGGATTTCCGCAAAGCCTTCAATACTGTGCCACAGGAGAAGCTTTTTCGGAGACTCCATAGCTTGGGGATACCATCAGAGATGATTTGGGCCATCTACACACTCTATGAGCAGGTGATTGGGAGGGTTCGATGCCCGAGGGGACTATCAGAGGCCATTGCTAGCACAGTGGGTGTTAAGCAAGGCTGCCCACTCTCTCCCACTCTCTTCGGGCTTACATCGACGAGATTGAGGACTACATTCTCCGAGCTGGAGGGGAGAGTGCAGACCTTGCAGGTACACAGGTCCACATTTTATTATATGCAGATGACATTGTATTGATTTCAGAGTCACCCGAGGGATTACAGCACCACCTAGATGCCCTCCATGAGTTTTGCACACAGAGAGGCCTGACAGTAAACCTTGGCAAGACCAAGGTCATGATCTTCCACACCTCCCCCATGGTGAAGAATGGAGCAGAATTCACAGTTGGCAATGGACAGATTGAGGTGGTCACTTCCTATGTCTACCTCGGAGTCACATTCACGAGCTTGCCTGGCCCCTTCAGCATGAGGCAGGCAGCCACCGATAGACTCACACGAGGATATGCAGCCTTAGCCATGTTAGAGCGGAGATGTCACCAGGCACACTTCCAGGAGCCCCGCACAAAGGGGTGGTTATTTGACACACTAGTCAGACCAGCTATGATGTATGCTGCGACAGTTTGGGCACCAGGCCTCACAGTCACCCAGTGGAGTGCGATCGAGAGGCCACAAGTACGTATGATCTCGCGACTATTTCGTGGGAAACAGTCAGTGCCACATGACATTATCAAGGCAGAGCTAGCTGCACCACCCATGGTAGTAGATGCACTATTCCAGACTATCTCCTTTATTCAGAGGGTGAGGGAGCTCCCTACAGAAAGACTCACACACAGAGCTTTTGAGGCATCTATACAGATATCAGAGTCGGGATATGAGAGAGCTTGGTACACTCAGGTTAAAGCGTGGTTTGATAGTCATGGACTTAATATGGATAGATTGCCGCCTTTTCAGTATGACCCAGACTCACCTCACATCCACCTCTCACGTCATGAGAGGAATCTTGTGCTCAAACAGGACCTTTGGAAGCTCTACGTTAGTCAGACATGGCATACACCACACATGGGATCGAGACTATCGCACTATTGAGACCAGTTCTTGGACATACTAGCGGACGGTTTCATCCAGCGACCACGCTACATGGATACCTACATGCCTCATAGCTCGAGGGTAGCTATTGGCCAGTTGAGGGTCTCATCAGGGTCTCATCACACCGACTTGAGATTGAGATAGGCAGAGCCACAAACATTCCCAGAGAGGAGCAGCTATGCAGGATATGCAGAGTAGAGATGGAGGATGAGGAGCACTTTGTTTGCAGATGTAGCGCATATGATGACATTAGAGACAGATACGAGACTCTGTTTATAGGGAAGCCCACCCTCCGAGAGATCATGGGCTCTAGAGATCAGCGACAGCTCAGGCGATTCTTACTAGAGATTCAGAGTCACAGAGATTCTCTCCTCCAGCCTACTGCAGCTGCCCAGACACGAGGGAGACAGAGTCAGTTCACTGACTTCTTCATTGCACGACGTGGAGCAGCCCTCCCCCCCTTAGCTCACACATCGAGAGGGGTGACTCTTCAGTAGGCTCAGACCTCTCGAGCTAGGAGACAACCCCGTGCTATAGGATATCGGGCGCTGAGACTTCACAGACACCAGATTGCATACATCCAAGCTCGTGACCATCCCGCCATGGAGGAGAGACGATCTCGGATGATGGCGGATCCCGCTGCAGTCATCAGGGCGGCCTTGACTCCATCTCCACCCATGTACCACATCTTACACCCGCCCACTAGTACAGGATGGAGCTAGTTAGTTGTTAAGATGCATTATCATGCTTGTACTACCCTTTTGCATATAGGCTATAGATATAGCACTCCATTCACCATCCCCCCCCCCCCCCCCCCCACTTTCATGGGTATCTATACATGCATACTACAGAGATCTATATCAGCCTTGCCAGCTTTTTTTCAGCACTTTTATCTTTTCTGACTGACAGAAGATACACCCATGTACATTGATTTGTCTCATAGGCCGAGTTTGGCCTCCTAATAGACGTAAAAACTCTCTCTCTCTCTCTCTCTCTCTCTCTCTCTCTCTCTCTCTCTCTCTCTCTCTCTCTCTCTCTCTCTCTCTCTCTCTCTCTCTCTCTCTCTCTCTCTCTCTCTCTCTCTCTCTCTCTCTCTCTCTCTCTCTCTCTCTCTCTCTCTCTCTCTCTCTCTCTCTCTCTCTCTCTCTCTCTCTCTCTCTCTCTCTCTCTCTCTCGCGCCCTCCCTCCCCCTCTCCCTCCCCCTCTCCCTCCCTCCCTCTCCCTCCCTCCCTCTCCCCCCCCCCTCCCCCTCTCCCTCTCCCTCTCCCCCCCCCCCTCCCCCTCTCCCTCTCCCTCTCCCCCTCCCCCTCCCCCTCCCACTCCCCCTCCCCCTCCCACTCCCTCTCCCCCTCCCCCTCTCTCTCTCTCTCTCTCTCTCTCTCTCTCTCTCTCTCTCTCTCTCTCTCTCTCTCTCTCTCTCTCTCTCTCTCTCTCTCTCTCTCTCTCTCTCTCTCTCTCTCTCTCTCTCTCTCTCTCTCTCTCTCTCTCTCTCTCTCTCTCTCTCTCTCTCTCTCTCTCTCTCTCTCTCTCTCTCTCTCTCTCTCTCTCTCTCTCTTCTCGCCCTCCCTCCCCCTCTCCCTCCCTCCCTCTCCCTCCCTCCCTCTCCCCCCCCCCCCCTCCCTCTCCCCCCCCCCTCCCCCTCTCCCTCTCCCTCTCCCTCTCCCTCTCCCTCTCCCCTCCCCCCTCCCCCCCTCCCCCCCTCCCCCTCCCACTCCCTCTCCCTCTCCCCCGCCCCTCCCTCCCTCCCTCCCTCCCCCTCTCTCTCTCTCTCTCTCTCTCTCTCTCTCTCTCTCTCTCTCTCTCTCTCTCTCTCTCTCTCTCTCTCTCTCTCTCTCTCTCTCTCTCTCTCTCTCTCTCTCTCTCTCTCTCTCTCTCTCTCTCTCTCTCTCTCTCTCTCTCTCTCTCTCTCTCTCTCTCTCTCTCTCTCTCTCTCTGGTCGTTTCCTAGTGGAGCTCCAGCGCCGCCGTGCCTCACTTCTCCAACCAATGGCGATACATCCGACCCCCCCATCACATCATACCTTACACATCACCTCATTTAGTTTTGATTTTACCCACTTTTGTTTATTGCATACCTGGATGACTTTTAGTTGTATACGGTTATGTCTCATAGGCCAACTATGGCCTTTCGAAGACGTTAATATATCTTTCTTTCTTTTTGTTTTTGTGTGTGTGTGTGTGTGCGCGCGCGCAAGCATATTGCTGATTTGCATGCCTCATTTGAGATGTCAGATTTGGAGCACTTGCATCATTATTTGGGCATTCAATTTATGCAAGTCAATGGAAGAATGGCTTTGCATCAAACAAAATATATGGACACATTGTTGCAGCATTTTGGCCTTGAGGACTGTAAACCTATTGCCACTAAAATTCAAAAAGTGCAAGTACACCCATGGAATTGAACCACAAACTCAATACTCATGAAGGAGAGTCACTTGAAGACATTACAGGCTATCAAAGTCTTGTTGGGAGTCTCAATTATACAACCCTAACAAGAGTGGACATATGCTATGGAGTAAGTACATTGAGTCAATTCATGCATACACCAAGAAAACCTCACATGGAAGCTTCCAAAAGAATCTTAAAGTAATTGAAGGGTACCATAAATGAAGAGTTATTTTATTCATTCACATCTGACTTGGATATCAAGCTATACTCTGATGTAGATTGGGTTGGCTCAAAAGATGATAGGAGGAGCATCTCTCGCTACTTATCTTTTGCAGGATCAAAGTTGATTTCATGGTCATCAAAGAAACAACCAATTGTGGCACTATCATCAACTGAAGCTGAATATAGAGGCCTAGCAAATGCAACACAAGAAGCAATGTGGTTAAAGCTACTCTACTCAGATTTGGGGCTACATACATACACTCCAATGATCTTTGGAGATAACACTAGCTCACTTCATTTGGCTGCTAATCCTGTATATCATGCAAGGACTAAGCACATTGAAGTGCACTTTCATTATGTGAGAGAGAAGCTAATTAGCAAGGACATACAATTGTCATATGTATCAACCAACTTGCAATTCATAGACGAGAATAGGACACTTCTTCTAGTACAGCATAATTTGATGACTACTTACATGGACAAGACACAATAGCAAAACATAAAGAGATTGGCAATTGAGGGGGAGAGTCCCAACTAATTACTGCAAAAGGGAAGGCATCTTTGCAGCCTAGGAACTTGAGAACTTGTAAGGTAGGTAGTGGCACCTACCCTTGGTCAAATCCACCCATTGTAATAGAAGCGTCCGACCCACTCCTTCGTAGAGCTCCCAAGTCCATGCTTCAATATGCCATCTACCCCTTGAAGGAGTTGGAAGGGACTCCCCCCTCCAAACACTATGATGGAGTTCCTCACTATCAAAATTACGATTCCAAATGTTTAAAAGACTCAACACTGAAAGGTGTCTTCTTTAGGTGCTACTATCCAAATGAGGTCCTTAATTCTTTTCCATGATCTATTTCAGTAGAGTGCAATTCAAGCATCGATCTCGTTATCTTCTTTGTTTTGGACAATCGTATCATTGTAGATCTTCTTTAGCCTCAATTTTCCAATTATGGTCAATGTGGATCTTCTTCATTCTCAATTTGTTAATCTTTTACTTTATGTTCAACTTATTTATACTCATAGTCATGCTCATTGACCTTTTCCAGTTTGATTTTGAATCTATGCAAATTTGGCAGTCCGATTAGTTACATTAAAACTCTTGTTTTGTGTTTTCTCATCTCTTGCACTCTCTATGATCTCACACAAATGAAACTCAATGCCAATAAGTGTGTACCAAGAAAAAGATACAACCTTTTCAAAAGGACTTGCACCAAATTCTGATCTCTTGAGTTTTTTTTCTTGATCATATGGCATATGCATAGTTCAAAAAACTCTCAAACAATTACAAATTTTATCATGGGTCCTTGAAGTAAATTTTTAACTTCTTGGATTGTTCCACACTTTGAAAGGAAAAGAATTCCAAATCTAGTTCTCCAAATTTCAAAAAATTGTTTATTCAAAGATACATTCTCATAGGCATCAAAGATAAGCTATCTAAAAACTCCATGCATCCAAATCCCATCACATATATCTTTGATTAACCAAATAGCAAAACAAAGATTACACTTATCCATGTTTAGTTATAGTAGTAACTCATCTATCTCAAGACTCTACACCAAGGTATTCTATTTGAATCACCATGTCAACTTTAGTAGCTCATCCATCTCAATGCTCAGCATCACTATGCCCACATAGGCAATCACTCGATGCTTTCAAAAAGCCTCTTGATTTTTAAGAATAGTCAAGAAATGAAAGCTAAAAACAAAAAGAAAGTATTCATGTAACTTGATTCATGTATATGCAAGGAAAAACAAAGTAAAATATCACCTTGGTGAAATCATCTACTTTGATCTTCTTCCTAACATGAATGATATGAAGTTTATTATTAAACCTACAAAATGGACAAGATACCATTATCTCTCTAGTAATAATTAAACATGAAATTTCCATGGTCTATGAAAAACAAGGTTGTGTTAGATCTTGCATATTTTACTTATCCAATACCCATTTTCTCAAAAGTCATGCATTTTCTAATACAAGCTTTGACATCAAGCCTATATTAGGTCATTTTTTAAAAGTTTCAATTCCTTTGATAGTAGCATCGATATCACAAACTCTTGTATAAGGTATGACATGACTTTCATGCATCTACAACTTCATGGTTTCTTGCAATTGTGAATTTTGCCTTTTGGAGAGTGATGTTTACACAACAAAGGTTTTGCAAGTTAGCATCAACAAGATTGATATGAGGATATGTCACATCTGGCATGCCTACTATCCCCATAGAGGTGATGGACTTGTGCGCTACTTTACCACGAGTTAGCTATGCCACAAGAACAAGCTCAATCATCATACGGGTGTGGACAATGACAAGTTCTCAATGCCTAAGAAGGCCTCTATTAGTCATGCTCCATCAAGCAAGAGGTATGATATTGATGATCATAATTTGGATGAGGATTTCTGTTAGGTTAGCTTAAAGCATTCATTTGTTATTGACATGGTCTAAACATGCTAACTAATTGTTTAACATTAACATATGTTTCTATAACTTTGATTGTTGGAGTACGATGCTAATTCCAAAGTTTATTTCCTATTCTATTATGCAAAGATGGCAAGATTCAAGCGACTGAAAGAAAAATTATAGAAGCAAGCACAATCGAGTTCTAAGAGGAAGACTAAAAAATGATCTTAAATGTCATTTGTAGCTCTTTGAGAGCTAGAAAGAAAGTCATCTTACGAAATCTCCATCTTGACACAATTGTGTTTCTTCTTGTCTTCTCTTTGTAAGATTTACATCATAAGTGCAATGAACATGATAAATTAAAAGTTAAACACATCGTTTGATTTGATTTGCAAGTGAGATAAGATACTTATTAATTTCAAATGCATGAATTTCAGCATAGTATTGTGTATCCAAATCACAAGTTATACCCTTCATCATGAGAGCATAAAATTGCCTTTATGAACTATTGCTCATGGCATCACTTATGTCACCTTTATGTTACCTTTATGTCACCTTTATGTCACCATTGTGACTACTTTATCTAGTTGACAGGGAAGCTCTTTTCACTATTTCGATACAAATGTACATTCGTAAATGGCGTACATGTAGTTGTCAAAAAAGTGTAGTGAAAGGGTAAGTTATGATTGAGTATATCTTTGAATACACATATGAATAAATGCATGGAAATTCTTTTACAACAAAATTGTTGCAAAAAACATAAGCACCGAAGTGTGAATGAAATATGGGAAGCATCCACACCAAGTACATACATCAATATGTAATAAGCATTTCAAAACTTTAGATTGGGACTTCAAAATGCCATTGAGAGTACCAACATATTGAGGTTTATGCTTGTAGGATTGACAAGTTCATTTTGGCACTTCACTTTGTGCCCATGTCGGCAAACAACTCCACTTCATTTCTTTCGATTATCTTTCTAAGCTCTTATGAGTGATGATGAGTGCTCTAAAAATGCCCATCTATTTGTTGTTGTATCATTTTTCCTTATTTGACAACATTTAATGGAAATCATATCTTATCACATATCTAAGTTCTAGGGTAGAGGTGGGGGTGATACCATTACAACTTTCATGTAGATGAATATCATATGTGTTGTCACATTTCTTCACAAGTTCACCTTCATCTAACCTTGCAAAAGTTAAAAAAATACACATGTACATCGAAAAATAAAACAAAGCACAATATCCATAAAAGGAAAAGAATAACATAAAGAATAAGAATGCAAATGAAATGCAAAAAATGAAAATGAAAATGAAAATAAGTATAATTGATCAAAGTGAAAATAAACTAAACAAAGAGTTCAGGCATATGCACATAAATAAAATTGAATCAAACAAAGTATGATTAAGATCAAAAAAACACAGTATGCATGAATAACACATAAGGAGAGTCAGTAATAGCTCACTCCTAAATAAGGTACTCATCTCATCTCTTGAGTAGACAATGACAGTTCTTGTTGATATATTTCGATGGTGGAACACACTTAGGACGGTCGGGGCACTTTTTTCCCTCTTTAGGAGGTTTTTTTCCCCACTTGTATATACACCTATAATCCTAACTATCTTGTATATTCACTTTGTAATACATTCTGTATTGTGTGTTGTGCTACAGGCTTGTTCTTCTTCCTTGTGTTCTTCGCATGCTTCTTTAGACCTTAAACTCCAACAATTGGTATCAGAGAAGGTTGTCGCTTTATCTAGGGCATCGCTTAGGACGGTCGGGGCACTTTTTTCCCTCTTTAGGAGGTTTTTTTCCCCACTTGTATATACACCTATAATCCTAACTATCTTGTATATTCACTTTGTAATACATTCTGTATTCTGTGTTGTGCTACAAGCTTCTTCTTCTTCTTCCTTGTGTTCTTCACATGCTTCTTTAGACCTTAAACTCCAACAATTGGTATCAAAGAAGGTTGCCACTTTATCTAGGGCATCGCTTAGGACGGTCGGGGCACTTTTTTCCCTCTTTAGGAGGTTTTTTTCCCCACTTGTATATACACCTATAATCCTAACTATCTTGTATATTCACTTTGTAATACATTCTGTATTGTGTGTTGTGCTACAGGCTTCTTCTTCTTCCTTGTGTTCTTCGCATGCTTCTTTAGACCTTAAACTCCAACAATTGGTATCAGAGAAGGTTGCCGCTTTATCTAGGGCATCGTTTACACCCCTCTGGTCATAGTCTCATTATCGCACGAAAATTGATGAGGATATGCATAGTTCGAATTTTGATTTGAGCTCGTTTCGACCTCCGAATGCACTATCGCAGCACCTATGTAAGCAATTTTGTCCTTTTGTGCCAAACATATATAGAGGTTTCGGTTCGCCGGTGCAAGCATCTCTAAGTTTGCTACATGTTTAATAGAGCTCAATAGGGTGGTTCTATTCAACTTTTTGAGATAAAGTCATTTTTCAGGATCAAGGTATTTAGTCAATGGCCATGGCTGAAAACATTGATTTTCAGGACAAGTTGGATAGTACTAATTAACCGTTATGGGCATATATGATGTGTTATGTATTGGAAGCAAACGGCTATGGAATATTGTGCAAGATATTGAAAAATGCCCTACTATACCTACAAATATAGTTATTGAAAGTGATTCAAAGGACATTGAAGACGACAATCTTCAGATTCTTGTTTGTGCTCTACTTCCTGCTTCACCTACTAAAGAGCACTTCGATGGGATGGCAAAGGTGCTCAGGCAAATGCATTGATAGATTGTTTTTTTGTCAAACATTCCATTATCCCTCACATTTGCTCTTGCAAAAAAGAAAAGGATGCTTGGGATACACTTACCACTTTATTCTAGGCAAGAAATGAGACTCTTGTTGCTTACCTCTGAAAACAGTTGGAGAGTGAACATATGAATAAAGGAGATTCTATATACAGTTTTTCGACAAAGATCAAAGATTTGAAGGAGGAGTTGATTTCTCTCGATGAAGTCTTGGCAAATAGTTCACTATGCAGACTGTCCTTAATGGTCTTTTAGATTCATATCTGAGTTTTGCTTCTACTCTTCAATTGATGATGAAAGGCAATCCAAATGCCTTAACATTTGAGGAGTTAATCTCTGTTTTGTTGCAAAAAGATAATCCAGGAAGAACAAGTCCATTATGTGTGTTTTAGATCAAGCTTTCTTAGCTAGTCAGAAGGGCAAAGGTAAATGGAGCTCATCTACTAGTAAGCAAAAATCTCCTAATGCTTCAAAGTAGAAATAGGAATACAAAGATAAGAAGAGAACATAAATGCAAAAACACTTTTGCAAATACCATAAAGGAAATTATTATGTCATAAAGAGTTGTTCAAAACTAATTGCAAAAGAGGCAAAGAAGAAAGAGGTTGGAATGGTTGTTCAAGAGGCCTCTACACCTAAAAGAGTCTTCTAATCTTGTGCAAAATGAAGAATGGGCATTTACTACTGTATGAAGCTTTGACCATCTTCTCATGGGCAGCGTATGTCTCCACTAGACTCAGATGTTTTTCAAGTATTTTGATAGTGGCGCAACCAAACATATTACATCGCAACGAAGCTTCTTGAGTTCACTACAACCTTTCCCTATAGGGAATACTATCACAAACACCAACAACTCCTCTTATCATGTAATAAGAGTTAGTAAGATCATTCTGACTAGTGTTAATGGTAGTTCTTTCACATTGTGAGATGCTTTGTTTGGCCAGGGATCAAGAAAAATTTGTTGTCAGTTTCAGCATCAGCCAAAGTCATCTTGGTTTTCAAATTTGTTGATGACACATGTGGAGTTCATGATCGATCAAACGGTGATGATATTATTGATTCTGGCATTTTATGTCGTGGGTTACATAAGGTCATAGACTATGCAAAATCTATGAATGATTCAACATGTGAAGTACAAGATTCTTAGGCTATCTAAGATCCAAATCTTTGGCATGCACGCTTTGCTCATCTACAAAAATCTGAAATGGTTTTCTCTCTTCCCAAACTTGAGGCACCTTGTAAACATGACTGCAAATATTGTATTTTGGGCAAAATGTAGCATTCTTCCTTCCCTAAAGATGGTTCAGTTCAAGCTTCTCATAACTTGAAGCTTGTTCATAGTGATGTATGTGGTCCTATGGAGACACCTTCTTTTGGAAACTACCTTTACTTTGTGCCTTTTATTGATTATTATTCCATGCATGCATGGGTTTATCCATTGAAAGCAAAGTCCAAAGTGTTTATGTGCTTCAAACAATTTCTGGTTATGGTTGAAAACCTGTCTACATGTAAGTTGGGCACCCTCCGTTCTAATCGAGGGAAGGAATACATGTCTTCTAATTTTAATGCATTTCTCGCCAGACGTGGGATAAAACATCAGTGTATAGTGCTATATGCACCTAAACAAAATATAGTTGTTGAAAGAAAGAACAGGTATTCATGGAGACGGTGAGGTGTATGGTCGAAAGTTAAGCTTTACCACATAGTTTCTGGCTGAAGGTTGTTATGTGTCTTTAACATATGGACTCAATAGATGTCCCACCAAAGCACTAAAATCTATCACTCCATATGAGGCTTGATATATGGTCGCAAGCCAACTGTTTCTCATCTCCGAGTCTTTGGTTTTCTGGCATATGCACTACTCCCGCAACAAAAACGCAAGAAATTGGATGATATGGAAGTGAAATGTATTTTCGTTGGGTGCACTTATGAAAGCAAAGGCTATCGTATGTATCATCCACAAACTAAATGCATTTTGGTTAGTCATGATGTTTTTTTGTGGAAGATGCAATTTAGCCTTTACTTTCATGTACTAAGGAGACATGAGTTAGCTCCAAAGATGTGTATGACACTTTGCTTACTCTTTTTATAGGTAAATGAGGCAATTTCTCAACTTTTAAAGGTTCCAAATGATGATGCAAATTATTCCATTTCTTATGCAGGTTTACATGATGCACTTGTTGATGAGACAGCTAATATAGAAGAGGCAAAAACTATGCCTAAATGGCTGGTGCAGACTTTGCGAGATAGTAAATTAGATGCACATATGTCATATCATACTCGTTCAAGATCTCATAGTACTTCTTTGGCATCACATTGCTATGCTTATCATCTTTGTGATGGAATGAACCTGTTTCTTTTGATAAAGCACAAAATTCAAAAAATTGGATGGCTTCTATGCAATCAAAATATGATACTATTATGAAGAATGGTACTTGATCTTTATGTGATTTGCCTCCTAGCAAAAAGGCCATTAGCATTAAATGGGTATACAAGCTGAAGTGTAAACCTAATGGAACAATTGCCATGCATAAGGTTGTGCTTATTGTAAACGGTTATACTCAAAATAGAGGCATTGCTTTTGATAAGACCTCTGCACCCACATGCCAAATGACTACCGTTCGTAGCATTTATGCACTTGCAGTTAATCATGGTTGGAATGTACATCGGTTGGACATTAAAACTATATTTCTGAATGGTGACTTACATGAAGAAGTACATGTATTTCAGCCCCATGGTTTTATGCACAAAGGGCATGAAAACAAAGTGTGCATGTTGAAAACGGCATTATATGGTTTGAAGCAAGCGCCACATGCTTGGTATGAAAAGATACATGCCTTCTTGATTGCACATGGTTTTGAGAGAAGTCCAACTAAGAGCACCGTATATGTTAAGCATGGAGATGATGTACTTCTGATCATTGTTGTGTATATTGATGATATGTTCTTCACTAGTCCTAATGAAAAGCATATTGCTGATTTTAAGGCTGATTTGCATGCCTCTTTTGAGATGTCAGATTTGGGTATTTGCATCATTATTTGGGCATTCAACTTATGCAAGTTCATGGCAGAATAGCTTTGTGTCAAACAAAATATATTGACACATTATTGTAGCATTTTGGCTTTGAAGATTGCAAACATATTGCCACTCCTATGGAAACAGGTTTATGGTTGAGATGCATTTGATGTTGTTCTCTATCAGCATACGCTGTTGGATGCTTGATTTACTTATGCATAACTAGGTCTAACATTGAGTTTGCTATCTTTATGCATTGCCCATGTGTCAAATATTGGTAGGTGGTTAAGCACATCTTTTGCTACTTGAGTGGTACCGGGCTACTTGGATTGTTTTATCTCGAGGGGGATCACTACCGCAAGATTTACATGCTTTTTCTTACTTTGAAGTGGCTGGTTGCTATGACACTAATGTTTCCACTAGTGGTTTTTGCTTCATGCTTGGTAGCTCATGCATATCTTGGTTGAGCAAGAAGTAACCTACTATGGGGTGTTGGTCAATCTTCTACCACCACCATCTTCCGTCAGAGCGGATTGGCAGTTGTGAGGAAGCTTGTGTTCCATGCTCACACGAAGCACATTGAGGTGCATTCTCATTATGTCAAGGAGAGGTTCTCTATTGGAGAGATCAGTTTGGCATATGTGCCCACTCAGGATAACATTGCATATCTTTTCACAAAGGTTGTGCCTCGACAAAAGTTTGAAGCTTTCCGTAGAGCTTTGGGCTTACTTCCTTTTGTGGACTGATCTCTTTCCACGTAGCTTTGCACTTCCTTCTACATGAGTGCCAGCTCCATATTCACCACATCACTCCCAGCGGGATTTGTTCATATATTTTGGTAGTGATGTGTGAACACACTTACGACCTCCAGGGCACTTTTTTCCCTCTTTAGGAGGTTTTTTTCCCAGGCTTGTATATACATCTATAACCCTAACAGGTTACGCATCTTTGTACATGCACTTGGTAATACAATCGGTATTGTGTGTTGTGCTCCAAGCTTTTCTCCTTCTTCCTTGTGTTGTTCGTGTGCTTCCGTAGACTTTAAACTTCAACATTTCTTCCTCATTCTTGATTAAGTAAAAGGCATACATCCATAGCCTTTAAAGAGGTTAAGACAGATATGTACATCTTTTGAAGAAAAAAGACAAAAACAACAACTCTTAACCAAACAAAAACAATAATCTAGAGGTCTTATAAAGAGATTGAAAGCACATGGTTATACGTAAAAGACTTCTACTCCAAAGAATGTAAGCTTTATTTATTGTTAGTATTATTCTAAAAATATAATAATTGAAAGGTTAAAAGAAAAGTTTCCTTCTTTTCTTGAATGGAAAAAAAAGAGTGTAACTTGAACTTCATGGTACATTTGAATAAGAATTATGAGATTTCAAACTTTCATGATGCACAGAATGGACAAAGATCTATGAGCTCCCTATTCACATCATAAGTGCTCTGAAAGATATAGATTTTGGCAGAAAGATCTTCTATCAAACACTACCAATAAAGACAAGGAGATGAGTTTCCATCACTTATGAAAGTGAAGGAAAAATTCATCCATTACAGAACCTTACACCCAAAAATTAAAAAAGGAAGAGAAGCACTACTTTTTTTCTTGGAGAGAAGGCGGTGGAAACAGCCACATAACTTGCTAATTAAAAACAATAAAATGAAACAAGAGTTCATTTGTGTTGCCTAGAAAATCTCTCTTCCCCCTATCCTTTTCTAGGTTTTGTAAGATGATGAGATATATACTTGAATAATCATTGTAAAGACTGTGCTATTTATTTAAGAGGTCACCCTCTCCTTCAAGGAACTATGAGAACCTCCTAATTTCCTGTACAATTTTCATTTTCTATAATTGAAAGTCTACATTTCCCAATATATATATATATATATATATATATATATATATATATATATATATATATATATATATATATATATATATATATATATATATATATATATATATATATATATATATGAACAGCTCATAGATTCATGTATGCAAATAGTCAACATCATACAATGCCATATGAGATTATATTCAGTATATTGAAGCCCAAATCTCTGAAAAAATAGACAAACTCACATGCCAGATTATACATTGCACTAGGTTGCAAAGCCTATAGATAGTGACAGCCCCACTTTGCAGGAAGTTGGGAGTGTCATTGGAAATTCTAACTGGACCATGTCACATAAGTGCCCTATGCAATCTGTAGGAGACCTTCATAATGCATAATTCAACCATCTTACTGTAGATGACCCCACTGTGAGTTCTTATATCCCATAGTGCAGTCTTGTCAAGTGTATTTGATCAATAGAGAAAGATAAACTAGTATGACTATATTACCATCTGAGAAGATTGTCCTGTATCATTCTAGAATGAACAATATCATCTGTGTATATGATGTATGTAGCCAGCTATAGTGGCGCCATCTACTGCAGTTATAAAAGCACAAGGACTCAGTGCATCTCTGCAAACTAATCTAACTGCAATTGAATAAGCCATCACATAAAATTGAATTCAGCCTCTGTGTATGTACATGCATGTTTATATATGATGCCACTTAGATTTTGACACACCCATTAGTTATGTCTCTCGTGATGGCTACTGCATCTTGTTTTGAAATTGATTACTTAACCCAATGATCACACTAGTAATGATGCCTCACCTGGAAATACTCAACGCCTACGTTATTTTTATGTAGATAACTGGACCGACTGACATTTTAAAATAGAAGAACTTCTAGCCTGAGGTATGTAGAAGGAGAAATCCAGTAGGTCTACTGTGTACTCACTAGGGAATATTTGAGTTTATAAATCATGCATTCACAGATCACTGTCACAATTTTACATTGCTCTAATGTTCCATATATGTTTATGGGGTGTTCTGATCTGAAAATCGCACATGTTAGTTACTTTAAAAGGTTTGGTCACCCTACGATTAGCTCGAGAAGCTCGGGAAGGGACTAAGAAAATTTGTTATCTTAGAAACTGACATATCAAAATCTCAACGTCATACTGGTTGTGGAGAGTATGGAAAGTGAAACAGACAAATAAAGTGAACACTGGTAGTCTTGTCTGATTAACTGCACTTCACTATCCAAAACAATGATGGGATACACATCAGTATAATCAACTGGGCGCCATGTCAAAACCGGTTTATGAACACATCGACAAAATTCTTAGCAGTTAGCACTACAATATGCTTGGATTAATTGCTTGTTGAACCTCATATCTCCATGTACATGAGCCAGCTGCAGGAACCCTTAAGGGTAAGGAAAAAATGTCAAGGTCAACTATCTAGCACCAAAAGTAAATGCTTACCAGCAGTTCAGTCATCAGCATTGAATTCCTTTAAATTTGGATGGGCATGTCAAAGAACAATTTTGAGAACATATGGCCGACTGCACAGAAAAATAACTCTTCCTTGACAGAGCATTATCATGCATCCAACCCTGATTCAGAAGGGACATCCTTATCAGCAGACCCAATTTAACGTCTTATGGTTATTAAGCACCCATTGAAGTCTGAATTCAACTGATGGACTATCTATTTCACAGAATATCAGCAAGAAAACGTGAGAGCTGTATCTGACTATTCTGTGGTAAATGATATATATTCACCAGCAGGTATCTGCATTAATTTACTAGATTGAGCCATATATTTGGATGTGTTTATCCATGTTTTCCAAATTCTTAGCATAGGCAGCATACTTGAGGTTACTGACCACTACATCAGGCATTCTCTCAAACTTCAAATGTCTAAGCTTGTATGAAAACAATGTTGGGTTCCGATTGTTGATCCATTGCTCCTCCTTTGACACACCTTGTTGGCCATATACATTTCTATCAAAAAAGTTCAAATTCAAAGCTAATAAATTCTAATAGAATCTTTGAAAGGGGTTAAATCAGACACTTTTACCATAAAACATTGAATCGTTAAGTTGATAGTGTCGAATTCTTTAAACAGGTTAAAATCATCCATTCATAAAATGTCCAAGTTCTGCTCCGCTAACTTACATTGAGTTCAAATAAAGGTAAGACAGAGCGATCGACTAAAAATTTGCGCAAGTGAGTTACAGCAAGTTCAATCGCTTTATGCACTTTCATAGGCTCCCCATGCATCTCCACGATCCTGTCATCTTGTAAGGCACAAAGGGGCAAGTCCTCTGTCACATAAAATTTTGCATTATTGCCAGGTAGATATGTATGAGATAACTTGTATTCCTAAGTATGCACAACACTTCACTGTCTTTCTAAGATGAGTTTCCTCGTGATCTAGACAGATCAATGGATAAGATCCTCTGCCAACAACAAAATGACTCCATCATATGCAAGCCCAGAATAACACAACTTATGGAGGCCATCGGATGCCGTTTGTTAGGGGAATTGTCAAAAAAGAGTCAGGGTGGCCAAGTTTTAAGCATGCTGACATCAAAAGGCGGACTAACCTGGAGGCAATATTCGAAGAGTTGCCCCGGCGGTATCTTGGATATACTTTATAATAGCGCCCTGTCGGCCAATAAGGTTCCCAGCCTGTGTCACTGCCACTAAAAGCTTTGATGCGACTGGAGATGCAAGATCTACGTTTGCACTGGGATAGCCTTCAACACCTTCAATGAGACCCAAAGTGCGCTGATGAACTTTTAGTAAGCCATCAATTGCTGGACATGTAAAGGCATCTGGCTCCTCACGTGCAGAAACCATCACCTGTGCGCACAAAAGCACTACCTTTGAGGGAAAAACTTTCAGCGCGGCTTATCCATCGTCTATGAAATGCGTTCAACAAAGAGAACCGACGAAAAAAAAACTAAATACTATATGATGCGGAAGGCCTTGAAGTGTGTAGCATGGTAGTTCACGCATTGATGGAAAGAAAAATAATTTCACTGAGATTGAAAGTCAAGGAACTGGAAAAGCATTCCGACTCTCTGTTATTAGGAATTTCGTGTCTTTATATGCGTAGGAGTTGCGCGTCTCCATCTCTCGACGTATCAGTTCTGTATCTATCCGCAACGACGTGTATGGATGATGCTTCATCCAATGTGCGATGACTTCTTCAGGAGAAAAGATGTCACGGTCTAGGTTCGTGGCCTAGTATCATTTACAGTGTGTATGCATGTTGTTGCAGTGTGCATGTAGATTGTTAATTTCTGGAACTCACGACTCGTTCAGCGGTGCCGACAATTCCATCCAGGATCTTGATGCGTGATTTCGTTTCCTCACACATGCGCCTCACGAACTCACCCTTGCGACCAATGATTGCGCCAACCTTGTGGGCTGGCACGAGGAGCCGGAACACGTTGTCGCCGGGCCAACCCGGCCAGCGCTCCTGGCGGGGCGGGAGTAACGGCGCTGGGAATGCCACCGCTTCGCCATCCTCCCTCGCTCGCTTGTGCGCATTTCCAAGGCTCTCCGCTGCTGCTGCAGCTGGCGCAGCCGCTGCCATTACCCCGCTTTTCATAACTGCTTCTTTCAAAAACTAATGAGAGGATGTGTACGCTATATCGTATTGGACGTGATCAGTGATTACTTCGTTCTTCTTTGCACACTCTTCACACGTCCCATTCCTGTTGTTCCCTCTGTTTTACCTTTTGTATGCTGATTTGACACAAGTCTACCATTGCAAATCTTGTAATACGTAAACAGGTTTCACAAAGTATGCGTTTTTTTTTTTTTGAGTAGAATGAAAAACACACTCACACACCCTACCTCGTAAGATAGAGGCACTCATTTTTGAGAGTACAATGAAAAACACACTCACACACCCTACCTCGTAAGATAGAGGCACTCATTTTTGAGAAACTCATAGATATATCCAGTTAAGATTTGAACTCAGGACTTTCTCTCAAAGATTCAAAGCATTAAACCACTACGCTATGGGGACTTGAACAAAGTATGCTAATACTATTGAATCAGGTAGAACACAAAAAATACACTTTCTCTTGACCATGAGGTTGTTGCATGTAGAGTTGAGGTGTGGAGCACCGAAAGAAAATGGAGGAGATCAAGGATAAAGGAGTGCTAAAATATACTTGGAGCACACGAAAGTGAAGAAGCCGTGGAGAATGAAGAGAAAGAGAACAGCTATGGAGGACATGTACAAGAAGTATGGAGTTCCATTTTATGTTTTTTTGAAGAATTTAAATGATTATACTTATCATTTTTATGTGTGAATAAACCTTATAGAAGCACTAGAAGATTCCTCAAAGTGCATTTCAATCATTCTTCCATTATATTCCTCAAAGTGCGCATTTCAATCATTCTTCCACTATAGTCACTGAAATTCACTCGATTTGAGTTTCAACTCTGTCTAGCCTCAAATATGAGTATATATAGTTTTTAAACTTTGTCTGACCTCAAAATATGGATAGGCATGGTTTTAGAAAACCAATATATAAGTGAGTCAAACATATCTATAAAGAATTCTCTAGTCAAGTAAACTTATTTGTAAAAGTTTTCTGGACTCAATGTGGAACAAGAAGAATCATATTATTCCAAGCATATAGTTCTTTTTTTTTCAATTATCTCCATGTTCTTTAGCTCTCTAATGCTTCTATGACTTCAACAAGGTGATACTTAACTATTAGCTACCATTCATCCTCTTGTTTTTCGGTATTGAAGCTAATCACCTTGACAGCCATGAAAGCAAAAGCTACTTGCTATTGCAATCTATATATATATATATATATATATATATATATATATATATATATATATATATATATATATATATATATATATATATATATATATATATATATATATATATTCCAATTTCTTACATCATTTGATTTTAGATTGAAGGTTCCCAAGAAAACTTTTGGAATGATGCATGCAAAAAAAATTGGTCTTCAATGAACTTGATAGATCACCTAGCACAATAAGCTTTGAAGACTATGAATTGAATCCAAGTTTGGAAGGAAATTATCTTTCTAGCCACTTTTTTCTTAGATATTTTTCAATCTTTGATATATTTTTATTATTTATAGAATCAATGGAATTATTGGATTTTATTTTTTCTACTTTCTACACAATAGTGACTTGTTACATGTGTAAAAATGTGACACAAGTCAGATTACACTTGGTAGATAGAGAGATTTAATGCATTCTTTTATTAATAGGTCAAAGATCATGAAGGCATGGATGTTGCATAGTCTCTCGGTTTGATACATTTCTGGTAGCTATATTTTATTTTTCTAATTTTCTTGTAAAATATGTTTTTTCACTTTTCTTGTAAAAAATGTTTTTCTATATTTATTGAAGTATTTCGATGGCGTGCACCACACTGCACTCTCCTTCTCGAGAGCTCCACGACGATATGCTCGGAGTAGAAAACGGAGCTTCTTACGCCACACACAGTACTCCGCACAGATGTTGTAGAATACGCAAAAAACGCAGTACACAAGGAGCACGAAGACAGACTTCTTAGGTCTTACAAATGCGGTCGAACTTACAGTCTGTGACTGACCAGGCCACTATATGTTTTTATTAAAGAACATATACAAAGAAGTGTCTGGTGGCCATTTGGCCTTTCACATGGACACTAACGGTAACAATCTCCCACTAAAGGCCAATATGGCCAGAGTAACTATGGGAGAAAAAAGAAAGAATGATAAAGAATACCTGAGTGTAAGTATACAAACTATACCTCCCACCTGATGGGCATGTTACACAGTATACAAGTGACTGCGTAAGATCAAGAATCAAGTAACCCCCATCAAGTGACAACAGTGTCGAAAGCTATCCTGTGGTAGAGCTTTAGTCAAAGCATCTGCAGCATTATCTCGAGTGTGAACCTTCTCAAGAATAATGCTCTCAGTGGCTAAGCAATCTCTAATGAAGTGATACCTCACCTCAATGTGCTTGGTCTTTGCATGATAGACCGGATTCTTAGCCAAAGCAATGGCACTCTGACTATCACTGAGCAAGTGAGGTACATGCTGAGGCAAACCCATATCACAAGCAAGACGAGAAAGCCACAATGCTTCCTTACATGCCTCACTTGCTGCAACATACTCTGCTTCTGTGGTGGAAACAGTTGTACATTCTTGAAGACGAGATCTCCAAGAGATAGCACCTCCAGCAAAATGAAAAATGTACCCTGATGTAGACTTACGATTGTCTACACAACCAGCATAGTCAGAATCTGTGTAACCAATAATGGATGCTTTCCCTCTACCTAAGCATAGACACTTGTCCTTAGTGCCACTCAGATATCTCAAAATCATTTTGACCGCTTCCCAATGTTTCTTGCCAGGATTAGACATATATCTGCTCACAACTCCCACTGCAAATGCAATGTCTGGTCTCGTAGCTACCATAGCATACACGAGACTACCAACAGCAGACTGATAGGGAATTTTGGTCATGAATTCCTTTTCCTCATCTGATTTGGGGCAGTCATCCTTGCTCAATTTCACATATGTGGGTAAAGGTGTACTCAATGCCTTTCCACCCTGCATATTGAATCGATGAAGTACTTTGGATATGTACTCACTTTGAGACAAGTATATGCATCTTTTACTCCTATCACGAGTAATGCGCATGCCAAGAATATGTTTGGCATCCCCCAAATCCTTCATATCAAATGTCTGACTCAACTTCTTTTTGAGAATTGACAAATCATAAGAGGACTTCCCAGCAATCAACATATCATCGACGTAAAGTATCAAGCATATCAAGCTGCCATCAGAACATCTCTTTGTGTAGAGACAATGATCCTCATTGCTCCGAGAATAGCCTTGGGACTTCATAAAAGCATCAAACTTTTGGTACCATTGTCTAGGAGACTGTTTAAGTCCATACAAGCTCTTCTTGAGCTTACAAACTAGACTTTCCTTGCCAGGAACTACATAACCCTCTGGTTGTTCCATATAGATCTCATCTGTAAGATCTCCATGCAAGAAAGCTGTTTTCACATCCATTTGGACTAGCTCTAAGTCCTCCATTGCAACGAATCCAAGCAACATGTGCAAAGTAGTCATCTTGACCACTGGAGAGAAGATTTCCTCAAAATCAACACCATGTTGTTGCTTAAAACCCTTTGCAACAAGTCGTGCTTTATATTTTGGAGAAGCACTATCTGATGTGAATTTCAGCTTATATACCCATTTACATGGTAAAGCTTTCCTGCCCTTTGGCAAAGGTACTAAGTCCCAAGTACCATTCTTGTGAATAGAATCCAACTCACTCTTCATGGCACGCTCCCACTTGACATGATCCTCTGTCTGCATAGCCTCTTTGTAGCAAGAGGGCTCACCGGCATCTGTTAGCATAACAAAATCTAAACCTGGAACATATCTATCAGGTGGATATGAGACACGTGCAGAACGTCTCAATGGTTGCTGAACAGGAACATGTGCAGACTGATCTGAATGGACATTCTCTTGAACATCCCTATGTGCAGCATTTTTCTGCATGCTAACCGGAGGACTAGTATCCTCAAACACCACTCTTCTCACTTCAACCTCCTTAATCGGCTGTTTATGCATCTTAGACTCATTAAAAATGACATCACTACTTCTAATCACTGACCGTGTTTCAGGATCCCATAAGCGATATCCAAATTGTCCTTCTCGACCATATCCAAGAAAAATGCATTTCTTTGACTTATGGTCCAACTTCTGTCTAAGATTCTTGGGTATATGAACATATGCTTCACACCCAAAAACTCGAAGATGATCATAATATGGTGGTTTCCCTGTCCATAACTCTTGTGCCACTTTCAGACCTTTGGCAGTACTAGGTGAAAGGTTAATCACATGAACTGCAGTCAATACTGCTTCTGCCCAAAAACCTTGTGAGAGGTTCGCATGATGCAACATAGAGACTACTCTATCTTGAATAGTTCTATTCATCCTCTCAGCTACACCATTCTGTACTGGGGTATAAGGAGCTGTAAACTCTCTACGAATCCCTCTACACTGACAGAAAAGGCTGAATTCATGTGAGTTATACTCACCCCCATTATCTGAACGTAAAGCCTTAAGCTTAGTTCCTTTTTCAGTCTCAACTGAAGCAAGCCATTTTTTGAAAGTAGGGAATACATCATCCTTCGATTTGATAGGATATACCCAGACTTTTCTAGTAGCATCATCTATGAAAGTGACAAAGTAAAGAGAACCACCTAAGGACCTAGTGGGCATAGGACCACACACATCTGTATGAACAAGATCTAAAGGCTGAATTGAAGAGTCAATGTGCGTTTTATGCACATTTCTGGTTTGCTTTCCATATTGACAATGCTCACAAAATGAAAAATCAGAGAAAGATAACACAGGTAAGTAGCTAGAACGAGAAAGATTTTCCATTCCACTATGAGATATATGGCCCAAACGACCATGCCAAATACAAGCCATAGGCTGTTCAGTAACAGCTAACAAGTGTTCTTTCTGTGATACAAATAAAGGGTAAAGTGAGCCAACTTTCCTTCCTTTTGCAATAACCATATTGCCCTTTGATATACGAAAGGACTGAGCATAGAAGACCACCTTGTAACCAAGGTCATCAAGTTGACCAACTGACATCAAACTGCGTGATAACTGAGGTACATGGCGTACATTATGCATAGTAAATTTTGAACCGTCAATGAACTACACAACCACATCTCCAATCCCCACAACATCACACTGGTAAGAGTCACCAAGTCTCACGGTACCAAGAGACTTTGCTGCATAATTAGAGAACCATTCTCTATGTGGTGTCACATGGAAAGAAGCACCAGAATCTAGCAGCCAGGTGTGGGAAAGAGAATCAGCCATAAGTGCCTCAGATGGCACAGTACTATCAAGTGTCAACACATCAGCATCATCAGAAATAGCATTAATTTCTTCAATCTTCACAGTCGAAGTAGATGGTGCAGGTAACTGTTTAACATGCCCATCAACATTCTGTCCTTTACCTTTAGCATTCTTTAATGCATAACAGTCTTTCTTCATGTGTCCTTTCTTATGACAATAATGGCATTCAATATCCCTCTTCCTTGATTTACTTCTGCTCTTATTCCGTTGACCATTCTTTTCCTTGTTCTTGCTCCTGCCACGTTGTTGATTCTTTCCTTGGTAAGAATCACGAACATTATATGCATCTCCACTCTGAGTTCCAACCATAGATTTTCTACGAATCTCCTCACTCAAGAGTGCTCCACATATGTCATCATAGACGAGTTTACCACCTGGTGCACTATTGCTAATAGCTGTGCAAAATGTATCCCATGATGATGGCAGGGTGCATAACAGCAATACTGCTTTCATTTCATTGTCCATATCCATTTTCTGAGCCTGTAACTGGGGGAATATGGCATCAAACTCATTTAGATGAGCAGCAACACTATCTGTGTCCTTCATACGAAGGTCGTATAATTTTCTCATCAGATATACTTTATTTGATGCCGTCTCTTTTTCATATGTATTGCATAACTTCTTCCAAAGCTCCTCTACACTTTCACAGTCTAATACTGTAAAGTAAACATTATCTGCTAGGTGCAAGCGAATGGTAGACCTGGCCATTTCATCTAACTCATCCCAATCATCTTCATCCATGTCAGCAGGCTTCTTTGAAATCCCATTTACTGGCTTCCATTGCCTTCTTTGAATCAGCACATCTTTAATCTGATTCTTCCATAGAGCAAAGTTTGTGCCATCAAATTTTCGGATCTCAAAATGGTCTTTGCCCTGCAAGTTATAGCTCCTCCTCGGAACGCTAGCACTAGACCCTGATCCACCGGATGTGCCTGAGACCTCTGATGCCATGATCGTAGAGAACTGAATAGAATGATAATGGAGCTAGAAGAGTCCAAACACCAACAAATAAGTGTATCAAGGAGTAAATCGACCACTATATAGTTGACTAAACCAGAAATCTAGGAAAATTTTGCCAGAGTATCCTCTGCAAAATTAGCATATGACTAGTGTCAAAGTATCATAAAACTGCAAGTACTAACATGTCTACCTGCATAGTGAATCACTGACTCCACTACATATAATCAGTTACCCAATAGAAGCCAACTAGGCTTATCGAGCACCTATGAACAACTATCATACATCTCCTATGGCGAGGCTGGGTAAGTCTTCCACCTGCATCACCGAAGAGACCCCGACATCTGGGTGTCTCTCAGTTAAGAAAACCTCACCACGACCCTCTTTATCAAACGTAAAAGGCTTTATGCAAAGAACGTAACCGCTATATCAATGCCCACATGGACGTACATAAGCGGTATCCATAGAAGCGTACATGGTGTGTATGTGCTCAATATATGCAGTAAAATGACACTGAAAGGCTGAATACACAGCCCAAAAAACTAGCCAATAACACCTGCAAGTGTCTGTCAACTCTGATGTTTTAGGCTTTAAAAACCTGCATAAATTTGCAGCGACTGCTCCCACCAAAACTGAAAACCCCTGGAGAAACCTGTAGTTTTACGAGTGTGGCTGAAAATACAGCCCCAAAGGTTGATATTTATTGTCTGAGAAGTACAAGGAACACTCTTCTTGATGTTCTTGGACCTGTGTGAAGAGAACTACGTGCGAAAGTACTCCGAAATGGCTCCAAAAAAACACCCCAAAATTGCTTCAGAAATAGGCTTTAAAAGCAAAAATGAAGCTTTGAGGGACCAAAACTTGTTCAAGGTAATGTCAACCTTAGTCTTTCCCCTTCTTCAAACACCACAAGAGTGTAGCTTAGTGGCAAGAGATTGCCACGGTTAAGCGAGCTCTGGGGGGAACAGTACTGGGATGGGTGACCTCCCGGGAAGTACCGGGAACCTCTATATTCCTTGATCGTTGAGGTCCTCCCTCGCATGCAGCCAACGGCACCAACGGTGACTTCGGTGACTCGGATGACAAGGTATGCCAAGGTCTATGCCTTGGTCGCCGCCTTAGTCGTAAGCCTTGGAGAAAGCCTTACATCATTTGATTTTAGATTGAAGGTTCCCAAGAAAACTTTTGGAATGATGCATGCAAAAAAAATTGGTCTTCAATGAACTTGATAGATCACCTAGCACAATAAGCTTTGAAGACTATGAATTGAATCCAAGTTTGGAAGGAAATTATCTTTCTAGCCACTTTTTTCTTAGATATTTTTCAATCTTTGATATATTTTTATTATTTATAGAATCAATGGAATTATTGGATTTTATTTTTTTTACTTTCTACACAATAGTGACTTGTTACATGTGTACAAATGTGACACAAGTCAGATTACACTTGGTAGATAGAGAGATTTAATGCATTCTTTTATTAATAGGTCAAAGATCATGAAGGCATGGATGTTGCATAGTCTCTCGGTTTAACAGAGAAGCATTCCAAAGTCATTCTCAAGGGTAAAGGTTTACAAAAGGTAAAATCCTTTAACGTCACTCACCGAAAGTAACAGAAACAAGAAGATTATGGCATATCATATCTCTATTGACAAATTGGACAGAGATAATTATCCTGCATGGGTAATGTGCATGGAAGCCTTACTTATGAGTAAGTACTTAATGATATATGTGGCAGGAGAAGAAAAGAAGCCGATTTTCAAAGACGACAGTCAACCAAAGAAAGAAGAGTTAGAAGCCTTGAAGCTGTGGCAGAAGAAAGATGCAACAGCAAGAGCTTACATCTACAATACCATTACAGATCATCTAGTACCACACATTAGAGGTCTGGAGAAAGCTGAAGACATATGGAGTGCATTGGAAGATCATTTCCAAAATACGACAAAAGCTAGGAAGGCTAGCTTATAGTCAGAGTTTACAACGTTCAAGAAAAAGCAAAGTCAAAGCATTAGTGATTATGTCACTAAGATGAAAGACTTAGCGGACAATCTTGGATCTATTGATGAAGATATCGAAGATCACAGGTTGATAGCACAAGTGCTTGCAGGACTGAGAGGAGATGAAAGGTGGAAACCTTTTGTACTCTCAACTGAACTTTCGTTAAATCATTTTGTACCAGATTTAAATCAGTTACTTGGACTAATGTTAACGTTTGAGCAAGATTTGAAGACAGACGGAGATAAAGGACATAGTTCTGCTATGTACACAAAAAGCAAGAAGAAAGGTGATAAAGGAAAAGAAAAAGATGAAGAAGAGATGACTACTCAAGCAAATTATGCAAGAGGAAGAGGTAACGTAAAGAGAGGTAATACAAAAGGAAGAGGTAACAACAAGAAGACTTGTTGGATCGGTGGACTAAGCAATCATTTGGCTCATGATTGCTGGCATAATTCTCAAGGATCAAGTCAGAATCAAAATAACAATAGCAGAGGCAGAAGCGGAAGATATCAAAGAGGAAGACAAAGCCAAAGAGGCGGATATGGTAGAGGTGGAGCAAGAAGTTGGGGACAGAATTAGTCTCACAACACTACCTACTACAACTATGTGAATGACACGTAGAATGACAGTCATACAACGTTGATGATGAATTCGATAAGTGTGCCAGACAATGAAGACCTCAAGGTATTCTATATTGACTCTGGTTGTTCAAATCATTTGTCAGGAAATATAGAATTGTTATCAGAACTGGAAGGAGGTTCAAATCATACAGTACAAACAGGTGATAACACAAAACATAATGTAAGGTCAGTTGGAAAAGTAAAGTGTAAGAATGGAGCTGTCCTACTAACAAATGTTTTGTATGTTCCAACAATTCCGAAAAATCTGATCAGTGTGGGTCAGATAGTAGAAAAAGGTTTTCAAGTCAGGTTTAATATTTGTTGAAGATCTAGAGAATGGATACAAACAAATTGTCCATGGTAAAAAGGAAGGTAGACTTTTTACTCTTAAAGTACAAGGGAATGTTGGTCAAGCTTTAATCACACATGGTGATAAAGCATTTACAAAATTAGACCTTTGGCATAAGAGATTAGGACATTTCAATGAAAAAGGAATCAAAGTTATGGTGGAAAAACAATCTATGAAAGGATTGCCGAATATGAAGAATCAACATATGATTCACAAGTGCGAAGCCTATCAGATGGGAAAAGCTCACAGGTTACCATTTCAGAAGAATGGTTACAAACACGATGGTGTGCTAGAGCTCATACATACAGATGTATGGGGACTGACAAAAGAAGGATCTATTAGTGGTTCAAGGTATTACGTTCTTTTTATTGATGATGCAACAAGATGGATAACTCTTTATGTTTTGGAAGAGAAGTCAGAAGTGTTTGGAGCTTTCAGGCATTTTCATGCATATGCTGAAAGACTTATAGGACAAAAACTCAAAAGACCAAGGTCTGATGGAGGAGGATAATATTTTTCTCAAGAGTTCAATGATTATCTGTGGAATGTAGGTATCAAAAGAGAAATAACTTGCACGTATACACCGCAACAAAATGGAGTAGCAGAAAGGAGAAACTGAACTCTAGTTAAGTTTGCAAGAGCAATGTTAAAGGAGAAGAATTGTCCAAACTATCTTTGGGCTGAGGCTGTAAACACAGCAACATATTTGGTAAATAGATTACCATGTACAACTTTAAATGGGATGACCCCTTATGAAGCTTGGTGGGGTAAGAAACCAACACTTGATCATTGTAAAGTGTTTGGATCAGTTGCTTATGCTTATGTACCATCACAACTTAGACATAAGCTTGAACCAAAACCTGAAAAATACGTGTTCATCAGATATGATGAAAAGCAGATGGGTTATAGACTATGGAGTCCTCTAACCAAACAATTTATTGTTTCCAGAGATGTGACATTTGATGAAGGAAAGAGTTGGTATAGAGATAAAGAGCATAGTGTTGAAACACTTGAAGAAGAGGTGAGAAGAATTGAAAAAGGTAAATCACATATGCAGGTAAATGGAGATGAAGATCATATGCAGGCAAGTACGTCCAGGATCAGGTCAGGTATGAGAAATGAAGATGGACCAAGGTTTGATGAAGACGTGTATTCAGATACACATGAAGAGTTTGAACCAAGAAGGTCAAACAGATTTAGGAAACAACCGACAAGGTATTCCTATGATACTTCTTATTTGACTCAAAAAAACTATGCTTACTTAGTAAAGGAAGATGAAGAACCTCAGAATTACAGTGAAGCAAAAGGTAAGGAAAAATGGGAAGAAGCAATGAAGGAGGAGTTCGATGCGTTGGAAGAGAACAAGACTTGGGAACTTGTTCCAAAACCAAATGGTAAGAAAGTGATTGGAAATAAATGGGTTTACAAAGTTAAGAAACTTGCATATGGAAGGATAGCCAGATACAAAGCTAGACTGGTAGTCAAAGGCTATGCTCAGACGCATGGCATAGATTATGATGAGACATTTAGTCCAGTGGCAAAGATGTCAACCATAAGGACATTGATTGCTATAGCAGCATCAAAAGGATGGAAGGTAAGTCAGCTGGATATAAAGAATGCATTTCTGAATGGATATATATCAGATGAAGTTTACATGGAACAACCTGAAGGGTTTGTAAGTTCCAGTTATCCAGATCATGTTTGCAGATTAAGAAGAGCTCTCTATGGATTGAAGCAAGCTCCAAGAGCTTGGAATTATAGACTTGTGAAGTATCTCAATGACCTTGGATACCAAAGTTCAAAGGCTGATGCAAGTCTACTCGTTAAGAGAACAGATGAAGGTATGATCTACATTTGTATTTATGTAGATGACATTATAATCACAGGTACCTCAGATGAAGGAATCAAGGAGGTAAAGAGATTGCTTGAAAAAGAATTCAAGATCAGTGATCTAGGAAAGTTATCATACTTTCTTGGAATGGAAGTCACATATACAAATCATGGTGTATATGTTTCGCAAGAATGGTATCTCCTAAACTTACTAAAGAAGTTTAACATGGAGAATTGCAGAGAAGCTTCAACACCGCTTGAAGTAAATCATAAACTCAGCAAATATGGTGGTGCAGAGTTTAAAGATATGAGAAAGTATCAATCTTTAGTGGGGAGCTTGATTTATGCTACACTAACAAGACCAGATCTTAGTTATGCAGTAGGATTTCTCTCACAGTTTATGCATTGTCCGAAAGATCAACATTGGGTTGCAGGACAAAGAGTTCTTAGATATATCAAAAGAACTATAAAAGAAGGATTATATTATCCTTTTACATCAAATATAAACCTGAGAGCATACAGTGACTCAGACTGGGCAGGAAGTCAAGATGACAGAAGGTCAACACATGGGTATATGATATACCTAGGAGATAAGCTTGTAAGCTGGTGTTCAAAAAAGCAACACACAGTGGCTTTATCGTCAACTGAAGCTGAATATAAAGGACTTGTGGAAGCAGCTAAAGAAGTAATATGGATGCACACCTTGTTCAAAAGCATGGGTATTGATCAAGGTATACCTATCATACATGGAGACAATATGAGCTCGTTGTATCTTGCAGCAAATCCAGTATTTCATGCAAGAACAAAACACAGAGAAATTCAATATCATTTCCTGAGGGAAAAAGTAATGGAAAAAGAGATTGAAATAGTATACACATCTACGAAAGATCAGATAGCAGATATTCTGACAAAGAGCTTAGATGGAGTAAAGACAAGCAGATTCAAAGAGATGGCAGTATAAAAGAAAAGAAGAATATATGAAAGATCAGAGAATGAAAATTAGTGATTGAGGGGGAGCTGTTGAAGAATCACTCACAAATTTGACATACAAACAGACATAAAGACGAAGAAAGACAAAGAGAAGCAGAAACAAAGCATTCAGAAAATCAAACCTTACTGAAGGGACAAATTCAAGACTGTAATATAGTTTATAGAAACTTCCAGAAATACAAGTTTTGAGTCTTGGAACAAAATGTATATATATGAGCGAAGAAGGGAGCAGAATATATATGGGCATAGAACCGGAATAGAATAGCGCATATAGAAACTGAGGATAGTGATATAGAAGACGCCTGAGATTGCGTATGTAGAGATGAATAATAAAACCTGAAATGTTGGGTATTCATCTGAGAGAGATGGTAAGGAATAACTACTCAGAGTAGGAGAGTTTTCCATAGCTATGAGCAAAGTGAGGCCAAGCTATTTTGTACACATCTTCTCTAATGGAAAACACATGTTCATGTGGAAGTTTGAGTGTGTTCTTCGTATGTGAAGAAATCTGAGTAATTCCATGTTACTGTGAAAGTTAGTTAACAGTTATAGTTTTTCTCAGTAAACATTTTTCGGTACTTCTGAGAGTTAGATCTCACAGCACAGTGTAAATATTTTCATCAATGATACCTCATCTTGAAGCTAGGAGTCTGAACTACAAATTGATCAAAAGAGTTATATGAAATGGGACATGTACACAGTACAAAGTCTGACCGTAAAAGACATCGAGAATTGGTGAAGTTTTTTCTCAAACTTCAGAAAGAGTTTGTTCAGTGAAGGAAGCTCAGGTATTACTTTCTTATTTCATGCATACACAGTTGAAGTAATTACAAACAGAATTGCAATTGATTCCGGTAAGATTACGGTGATAGTCTGGTAACATTCCGGTGAAGTTCCGGTGATGTTTCAGTGAGTTCAAAACACAGTTTTGGCACAGTTAAGTGACGGAAAGATTATCTAACTGTAAGCAAACACAGTAGTGTAGAGTTTGAAGTAAATCAGTTCAAAATTAAAGCTTGAAGGAAAATACAAAACTTTCTGTAAAGTGATTTTTTGAAGTTCGCTAAAACAGTAGTAAAGTTTTCAGGTTGCTAAGCTACTGATGATTATAGAGGTGTTCTAACTTCACTCTAGCTTAGTTCTAGTTGAGGCGTGGCAATTTTCCGAAGTCTTGTTAGTGAACAAGCTTTTGCTGCGACATCACATAACCTTAACATCATTGCCACATATGAGTGTAATACAAAATTGTGGCAAAGCACTACCACATATATGCTCAAGGGAATCAAAACCTTTACATCTATAGTCCTACAACAAAGCATATGTGTAAAATGAGACAAATTGACATGATATTTATAAACAACAACTAAAAATATCAAAGCTAGCTATAAGCTCGCCTCATCATAGATGCTATACTATCGTATCCGACGGTACCCAAATGTGACGTTCCAACCGTATTTGAATGTGTGGCCGTCGCATCTCGATGTTGACGATATCGATCAAGAGTATGTTGTTGCTCATCGTGAATCGATTCCCACTCCTCGGCATCTAACCATATAGGCTTCCGTAAGCCTGCTTTGAAAGCATCACGAGCCTCAGACCGCCGATGAGACATCACCTCGCTTGTCTTGTGCTGAATCCACTCTAAGCTCACAAACGGATGCCTAGATGCTGGCTAGTACTCTTCATATGTCGAATGTGTGATATAATTTTTGTAATCTTTATCCTAATCGCTCCATTTCAACATGACAAAATGTCCAAACTGTATGGAGCAAAGCTAATGTATGCATTGATGCATGGACTTTTCGGCCGCATCCATCATTGGAGCTCCATCATGTATGCGATATATCCTGGAGTCATCATGGTCATGAGCTCCCCAAGGTGTACATGGAGATGCCATCTGATCCCATGTGGAGATGTTAGGATATATATATAAACCCTAAAAAATCTAAAGATCTATTTTCTAGATATTTTTACATATATTTCATTGTATAAATTAATATCAATCCTAAAACTTTATTTAGGATGTGTTTATGTGTAAAAACTCAAAAATCCTATTTTTGATATATTTGATTATATATATATATATATATATATATATATAAACCCTAAAAATTTATAGATCTATTTTTTAAGATATTTAATTATTTATATTTTATATATTTATATTTTTTCCTCTAATGTTTACATACTTTATTTAGGATGTGTTTATGTGTAAAAACTCAAAAATCCTATTTTTGATATATTTAATTTTATATATATATATATATATATATATATATATATATATATATATAAACCCTAAAAATTTATAGATCTATTTTTTAAGATATTTAATTATTTATATTTTATATATTTATATTTTTTTCTCTAATGTTTACATACTTTATTTAGGATGTGCTTATGTGTAAAAACTCAAAAAATCCTATTTTTGATATATATATATATATATATATATATATATATATATATATATCCTAAAACTTTAAAGATCTATTTTTTAGATATTTAATTATTTATATTCTACATGTGTATGTGTGTATGTATACATGTGTGTGTACATGTATGTATGCATATGTGTGTGTATGTGTGTATGCATATGCTGCATGTGTGTATGTATACATGTGTGTGTACATGTATGTATGCATATGTGTGTGTATGTATGTATGCATATGCATGTGTGTATGCACATATGTGTGTGTATACATATGTGAGTGTGTGTATATGTGTGTGTGTGTAATATGCATGTGTGTATGTATGTATGTGTGTGTATGTATGTATGTATGCATATGCATGTGTGTATCCACATATGTGTCTATGTATATGCATGTGTGTATGTATATGCATGTGTACATGCAAATGTGTGTGCATGTATGTATGCATACATGTGTGTGTACATGTATGTATGCATGTGTGTATGTGTGTGTGTATGTGTGTATGTATGTATGTGTGTATGTATATGTGTGTAGTATATGTGTGTGTATGTATGTATGCATATGCATGTGTGTATGTAATATGTATATGAGTGTATATGTATACATGTGTGTGTTTATGTGTTGATGCATATGTGTGTGTATGTATGTATGCATTTGCATGTGTGTATGCACATATATGTGTGTATAGATATGTGAGTGTGTGTATATATGTGCATGTGTATGTAATATGCATGTGTGTATGTATGTATGTGTGTGTATATGCATATGTGTGTGTATGAATGTATGCATATACATGTGTGTATGCACATATGTGTGTGTATACATATGTGAATGTGCATGTATAAGTGTGTGTGTGTATGTAATATGCATGTGTGTATGTATGTATGTGTGTGTGTACATGCAAATGTGTGTGTATGTATGTATGCATATACATGTGTGTGTGTGTACATGTATGTATGTGTGTGTATACATGTATGTAGGTGAGTATGAGTATGCATATATGTATGTGTATGTATATGCATGTGTGTATGTAATATGCATGTATGTATGTATATGTGTGTATGCATATGCATGTGAGTATGTAATATGTATGTGTATGTATATGCATGTGTGTAGGTAACATGTATGTGAGTGTGTATGTAATATGCGTGTGTGTATGTAATATGTATGTGAGTATGTGTATGCATATGTGTGTGTATGTATGTATGCATCTCTCTCTCTATCTCATTCTCTTTCTATTTCATATCTCTCTCTCTCTCTTTCACTCTCTCTCTTTCACTCTCTCTCTATCTCTCTCTTTCATCCCTCTCTTTCTCCCCCTCTCTCTCTCTCTCTCTCTATATATATATATATATATATATATATATATGTGTGTGTGTGTGTGTGTGTTTCTCTAGATCTCTCTCTTTCTTTCATCTCTCTCTCTCTATCTCACTCTATGTCAATAAAAAACAAAACAATCACTTACATCGATGTAATTGTTTGGATCATTGTCATCAAAGTCCACTTAATGTTGTCCTTCTTCGAATTCCAAAAAACTGATGCCAAAAAGCTCTTGCAAAACTAATGAGAAGAGAAATTAGAAAAGAGAAAACACAAAGAAATTGAAAGGGTGCTAGAGTATGTGCGATACTTACCAAATTTCAGATCTAGAGAAATAGAGAGGCGTATGTAGAGAAAGAGAGAGAGAGAGAGAGAGAGAGAGAGAGGGAGAGAAAGAAAGAGATGTGTGTATGCAATATGCTCAGAATGTAGTTCGCATGCGCAAACTCGACAGTATCAGACTTTGGTTCAAAACACGAGCAAATGTCGAATTTTTGCTCTCGAGTCCATTTAAAACATTGCGTCAGTATCGGCATCAGTATGAGCGTTGGTATAAGCATCAATATAAGCATCAGTAATTTCTAGTAAATTTACCATTACGTATACCGACACTTATACCGATGCTGCGGATTTTCAATGCACATATCAACTATTGATTTTCGAGGAGTATACCGACAATTAAATGAACGTCGGTATTGCCTCCATGGTTTTTCAAGCATTTTCAACGGTCATATCAATGCCGAGGCATGACCATCAGTATGGACAATGTCGGTCTGCCCCTCATATGTTGTAGTGCTACATGCTTTATTACTTTTTATGTATACTTTTAATTGACATTTCAATACTTTTTACCAATCTTACACATGAACTTGGTCATGTTCAATATCTACGCATGTGTAGATGAAAGCAACCTTGCAATCTTTGTATGTAATATGTGTAGAGAGTACACGTGCAGAAGCAAAATGAAAAGAAGAGTGTACTCACAAAACAAAGAGTGTGTGAGATTCAAAATGAGTAGACCATGAAATGGGTAAACTCATGTGGATTAGAAATGAGCTTACCAAGAGCATGGAGTAGGCTCCTCAAGCTTCTAACCAAATACAAATGGGGGAGAGGCCCTCCTCATATAGATTTGGGAGGGGCTTTTCAAAGTACATCTCATGTGGGATAATTCCCCTAAGAGGAGAATGAATACAACTGGTAGAAGCAAATGGTAAGGTACCCAAATACAAAGGTGATAATATAAAATGGAAATAAAATGGAAATAGAATGGAAATAGAGTGACTCCAAGGTACAAATGGGAGATGCACTCTCATATTCTTAACACCCCCTTTGCAGCTCCAATTTGTAGTGTATGGAGGCTGCTAGGGTATGAGAGAAAGGTCCACCAAGAATGTATCAACAGTAGCATGAGCACCAAATAGGATGTCATTGTCTAGGAATCCATAGCCTCCAAGTGGTATCGACCATGCGAGATCTCCAAGTACTCTATAATATGTCCACCAGATGGATCAAGCGGATGCTTAGAGATACACCACCAATGAGGTACAGGAACGGAATAATATCTCACTAGACGAGATCACCTTCATGTGGGATAGGTAGGATGACTCCACATGGTACATAGGAACCTCCAAAGCTTTGAAAATATCCACCACGAGACATGTATCGCCAAGAACTAGGTCCTGCAAGAATGAAATATAAAGTGCGAAGCATAAAATCATAGTCACATGGTAGTACATCGGTATGTTGTAATCCTTCATGGATTGTACAAAGTCCTGATGTGTGCGGGTAGGACCATAGAATCCCACTATGAACCGAGAAGCAGGCTCAGAAAAGGATCCAACTAAGTGATGATTCCAAGTAGATGCAGGAGTGTCCTATGCTAGGTGAAAGGATGTTGGATTCCATGAATGGAAGAGTACATGCTCAGAATACTGCTGTAGATGAGGTATGTGGACTCTTGAAGATAGGACTGGAAAATGACAAGTCACTGATCCTGGAGTAATGTCCAACTAAAGCTGAGGGGAAATATATGCCTTTGATGGTATGATAGGTATAGCCATCTAAGGTATAAGCTGAGATGATATCTCTAATTCCTCATGCTCCACATAGTGTGATTGTACCATGATCGGGAAAGTCATGTACAACGAGAGCATGCTCCACATAGTGTGATTGTTCAAAACTAGAATGATCCCCATTTGAAGCGGAAATGGAAGGATCCAAAAGGGATGAATACTTAGAGTATTCATCAAAGGTGCAATCTTTGGTTATTGTAACTCAGTGACTCTTTGGGTCATAGAGTTTGTATGCCTTTTGTTGCTCACTGTACCCAATGAGAATGTACTGCTTAGGCTAATCATCATCATGGCCTTGGACATAGGCATCACTACTAGAAATGAAGAAATAACTTACACTCAACTTCTTTTGAAAGTAACCCTCAAATGGTGTTTTGTTCTTCAAGACATCTGAAAATCCTCTGTTCTGAATATGAATTGATGTCTAAGTTTGAACCATCAATGAACTGCACAATCACATCTCCAATCCCCACAACATCACACTGGTAAGAGTCACCAAGTCTCATGGTACCAAGAGGCTTTACTACACAATCAGAGAACCATTCTCTGTGTGGTGTCACATTGAAAGAGGCACCAGAATCTAGCAGCCATGTGTGGGAAAGAGAATCAGCCATAAGTGCCTCAGTTGGCATAGTACTATGAAGTGTCAACACATCAACATCATCAAAAATAGCATTAATTTCTTCAATCTTCACAATCGAAGTAGATGGTGCAGGTAACTGTTTAACATGCCCATCAACATTTTGTCCTTTACCTTTAGCATTCTTTAATGCATAACAATATTTCTTCATATGTCCTTTCTTATGACAATAATGGAATTTGATATCCCTCTTCCTTGATTTACTTCTACTCTTATTCCGTTGACCATTCTTTTCCTTGTTCTTGCTCCTGCCACGTTGCTGATTCTTTCCTTGGTAAGAATCACAAACATTATATGCATCTCCACTCTGAGTTCCAACCATACATTTTCTACGAATCTCCTCACTCAAGAGTGCTCCACATATGTCATCATAGATGAGTTTACCACCAGGTGCACTATTGCTAATAGCTATGCAAAACGTATTCCATGATGATGGCAAGGTGCATAATAGCAATACTGCTTTCATTTCATTATCCATATCCATTTTTAGAGCCTATAACTGGGAGAATATAGCATAAAACTCATTCAGATAAGCAGCAACACTATCTATGTCCTTCATACGAAGGTCATATAATTTTCTCATCAGATACACTTTATTTGATGACGTCTCTTTTTCATATGTATTGCATAACTTATTCCAAAGCTCCTCTTCACTTTCATAGTCTAATACTGTAAAGTAAACATTATCTGCCAGGTGAAAGTGAATGGTAGAACTTGCCATTTCATCTAACTCATCCCAGTCATCTTCATCCATGTCAGTAGGCTTCTTTGAAAAAATCCCAATTACTGGCTTCCATTGCCTCCTTTGAATCAGCACATCTTTAATTTGATTCTTCCATAGAGCAAAGTCTGTGCCATCAAATTTTGGGATCTCAAAATAGTCTTTGCCCTACAAGTTATAGCTCCTCCTCGGAACACTAGCAGTAGACCTTGATCCACTAGATGTGCCTGAGATCTCTGATGCCATGATGGTAGAGAATTGAATAGAATGATAATGGAGCTAGAAGAGTCCAAACACCAACAAATACCACTGTATGGTTGACTAAACCAGAAATCTAGAAAAATTTTACGAGAGTATCCTCTGCAAAATGAGCATATGACCAGTGTCAAAATATCATAAAATTGCAAGTACTGACATTTTTACCTGGATAGTGAATCATTGACTCCACTGCATATAATCAGTTACCCAATAGAAGCCAACTAGGCTTATCGAGCACCTATGAACAACTATCATACATCTCCTATGGCGAGGCTGGGTAAGTCTTCCACGTGCATCACCGAAGAGACCCCGATATCTAGGTGTCTCCGAGTTAAGAAAACCTCACCACAACCCTCTTTTTCAAATGTAAAAGGCTTTATGCAAAAACGTAACTGATATATCAATGACCACATGGACATACATAAGCGGTATCCATAGAAGCGTACATGGCGTGTATGTGCTCAATATATGCAGTAAAATGATACTAAAAGGCTGAATGCACAACCCAAAAGCTAGCCAACAACACTTGCAAGTGTCTGTCAACTCTGATGTTTTAAGCCCAAAAACCTGCATAAATTTGCAACAGGTGCTCCCACCAAAATTGGAAACCTTTCGAGAAACCTGTAGTTTTACGAGTGTGGCTGAAAATACAGCCCCAAAGGTTGATATTTGTTGTGAAAGAAGTACAAAGAACACTCTTCTTGATGTTCTTGGACCTGTATGAAGAGAACTATGTGTGAAAGCACTCCAAAATTGCTTCAAAAGACACCTCAAAAATGCTTAAGAAATAGGCCTTGAAAGAAAAGAATGAAGCTTTGAGGGACCAAAACATGTTCAAGGTAATGTTAACTTAGTCTTTCCCCTTCTTCAGACACCACAAGAGTGTAGCTTAGTGGCAAGAGATTGCCACGGTTAAGCGAGCTCCAGAGGGAACAATATTGGGATGGGTGACCTCCCAGGAAGTACTGAGAACCTCTATCTTCCTTGATCGTTGAGGTCCTCCCTCGTGCACAGCCAATGGTGACTTTGGTGACTCGGATGACAAGGTATGCCAAGGTCTATGCATTGGTCACCGCCTTATTCGTAAGCCTTGGAGAAAGCCAAGAGAAATCCCGAGGGGGGGTTCGCTTCGCTCGCACAAAAGGAACAAAGCTTTTGCCTCAAAATGCTATGATACTAGTGAAGTAATTCAATGGCGATGCACCACAGTGCACTCTCCTTCTCGAGAGCTTCACAATGATATCCTCAGAGTAGAAAACTAAGCTCCTAGGGCCACACACAGTACTCCGCACAGAGGCTATTGGATACGCAGGAAAAACACAGTACATAGGGAGCACAAAGATAGACTTCTTAGGTATTACAAATGCGGTCGAACTTATAGTCTGTGACTGAACAGGACACTATATGTTTGATTAAAGAACACATACAAAGAAGTGTCCAGTGGCCATTTGGTCTTTCACATGGACACTAACGGTAACACTCACAAGAAGCAAAACAAGCTGCTTTGTACCCTGCTTCAATGGAGCAGAGTGCGAGAGTTGGTTGATTCCTACTTACCCAAGAAAATATTCTTGAACCAAGTGAGAAACAATATCTAGCTTTTCATTACATACAAGTTAGCATCAGAAGTACTTCTTTCAAAACCTATATTTGTGAAAAAATTATCTATCCATTGGTACCAAGCCCGTGGTGCTTGCTTAAGTCCATACAAAGTTTTCTTCAACCTGCAAATTTTACTTTTTGAATTGGGCACCTCGAAACCTGGTGGTTGAGATACATATACCTCCTCCTTGAGGTGACCATTCAAAAATGCAAATTTGACATCCATCTGAAAAATAGGCTAGGCCTTTTGTGCAGCTACTACAAGTACTGTCCGAATAGTTGTCATGCGTTGTCGTCGAGATTTTCTCTCCTCTCTCACTCATGAGGACCTATAGGAAACACATTTGGTGAAGGTAACCAGAATTCCCTAAGAAGTCCAAGATGCATCAAAGATGTCAAAGGGAGTTCACATGCAAACTTTGGAAGAAATCAAGCAAATCTAGGGTAGCAGTCAAAGCTCGTCAAATTTTGGAAATTAGGGCAAAAAATTCAATGTCTCCAAATCACATGAAACTTCATATACTTGTAAAGCCTATCAAAGGTAGTTTATAGCCTCAATTTCACATGTAAATGGATTTTCTAGCACATTGATATGCCATGTGCATTTTGTAAAAAATATAATTTTTCCACTTAGACCCTACAAAATATTGTATAGGAATTTTTGTTAGCCATATGGTTTGACATGTATAAAGATCATATATGGCTACATATTTGTACAACTTTTCAAGGCTATCAGAGCTTCCTAGACACCTTAATTCCACCTTGCAAACTACCAAATGTAGGCAAACTTGTATAAGGGAGATTCGGATGGGAGTTTTTTCTGCATATTCCTAGAAGAGACCTTTCAAAACATAGCCCTACAAATTTTTATCTTCATCAAAGGATATTTGAAGGGTCAAAGAGCACAAAACCCAGTTTTCAAGGTCACTGTAGTTTCCTAGAATAAGAAAATTGAAGGCTTGAAGGGCTGACACATGGCAAACAATGATTGAACCATGTTGTACGATCAGGATGAGCTCACATTCAAGGGTGGAGATGCACTAAAGCATAAAGCAAGGAGGATCCACGAGTTTTTTTCATCGAAAAAGCTTTTTTGATGATCAAAGATCAATAATGCAAAGTTTCTCCAAAAATAGTAGCTTATCTTATCCAAATTGATGTCGGCACTGATCGAACGTCCAGATCAGCCCCAGATCCAATGGTGGAGAATGAAGGCGCCTATTTCTGCCCCCTTTTCCCTAGATATCATATAAAAACCAATCTTATCCATCCATTTGATAAATCCAATGGTTGTAATCAAAAGCAGTTGATCCTAGGGTTGAGAGTTGATTTCTCTAGATCCAAGGGCCCAAATTCATTCAAAAAACTATATAAACCCCCCTCCAAACTCATAGAGCATCATTGTTAGGCATCCATAGGGCCCTTCATAACACATGGTTTCCTTGAGACGATCACCCTCAGTTGAGCATGTGAGGATCCAAGGTGGGCTAGTAAGAGCATAGTTCCTAGAATCAATTTTTAGACTTCCTCTCTAGGATAGGCTCATAAACCCAATTTCTCTTTCTTTGGTCACCCTCAATGGAGCGTGTGAGTGAGTTAGAGTTGGTTTTATGAGTCTTAGACTTCTTTAGAAACACATTACGATCCTAGAAAGACATAGGGTTGATGAAGTGGAACCTATCCTCTTACATGTGACATTCGATTGAATTGTCATGGTGAGAGGGTCGTGCAGACCACCTTTGACAAGTGGAATGCTTAGCTTGACGTTTCACAACATTCATGTATATGTATGTCATAACAATATCTTCTAATGCATGTCTCTTGTCCCTTAGTCTCTTATATGTTTTTACATGTCTTCTATCTCTTTCTATGGTGAGAAGGCTCCGTAGTCATGCGTTGAACTAGTGAGGATGATCCATTGAGATTGAGAGAAAAAGTTTCTATTCTTTTATACATCATGACCCATATGCATTCATACCCCCCCACAAAAACCCATGCATATGATTTGCTTTTGAAAGTGTATAAGAAGCTCCATTCTTGGACCATTCTTCCTTTCAAAAATTGATTCATGTGTGTGGTTTTCTTTTTGTTCTCATCATGCATACATCCACAAAAACCCATGCATGTGAATTGATTTTCGAAAGTGTATAAGAAGCTCCATTGGTGGACCATACTTGCTTTAAAAATTTGATTCATGTGTGTGGTTTTCTTTTTGTTCTCATCATGCATACATCCATATGTTCCCCCTTCTCCATACCCAACTTCATCTTCACCTTCATATTTTTATCACAAAGACCTTCCAACACTCACTAGCTTCATACACTCTATGTGTGTTGCGATCGGACTCGATCCACCCGAATTGCGATCACCTCCACATTTGAACCCAACGTGAAATGCTTCGTGGCATTTGCTTCTGATCTTGTTGGGAGGTTATGATCCATATCCTTTGTTTCATATTTTTGTCCTCATCATATCATCATCATCCTCATTCTTGAGTGTTGCACTCGATTTCTCACAATATCATGCACATCTTCTTCGTGAAGTAAATGCATTTGTGAGAGATCTAGAACATCGTGCATCACTTGCTTATTCGTAAGATGGAGGAAGGATTCAAATCCCTTATTGTTGAGAAACAATCCAAAGAATAGTCTCTTCTATGTTGAGAGAGAAGGGAAAATTCAATGGCATCAACATTACAAGCTACTTAGATTTGTTTGAAGAGCAAGCTATGATTTTTGGTCTTCTCGAAGATCTTTTGATATCATTCTTTGAACGAATTGTTGATAGCTCTATCAAAAACCATGTCACTCAATATGATAGTCTTCCTTGGAGTGATTTTAGAAAGGAGATGCTCAAAGAATTCTATCTTGAAGATTATATCCAACATAATGGGGATGGATTCTTATGATGGGTCAATTCCCCAAAGCCTAGTAGCTCTATTACTAACTTACAAAATGAGTAGATTAGATGCTATGGACAACTTCTTGATGAGGATAAGATAACTTTGGAACCTAATCTTGTGATCAATTTTCTTAAGCTTCTTCATCTTGAAACTCGTAGGGAAGTTGAACGGTAATTAGAAGAGCCAGATAAGTGCTATGGTCTTACTGATAATTGGCAAAAAGTGCATAAAGCAGTAGAGATTGTAGCCCACAGACATCAAAGACAATCCATGCTCTATGAGCAAACTAGTCTTCCTCAAGCTAGCCTTCCACAAACTAAGGAGCAATTTAGAGAACAATCCCATGCTATGCTTTTTGACTCTACTCCTATTCCTCAAATGATGGAGCCTAGTCAAGGTTTTAAAGTACAGCCGAATAAAAGTGTAGCTGAACAATCTCAAATGGGAATTCTCGCTAAGCAAATGGAAAGTCTTATTGCTACACAATCTAATCTAGCCAAGACTATAGATGCTTTACAATCTAATTACATCAAAACTTTCCAAAATCAAATGAACCCAATGTCTTTTCAAGAGCCTAATCAACATGTTATAGCTCCTAATCACTAATTCTTTAATTCAAATACTCATCCTCATGTGCAAATCCCTCAAATGTATCAAAATATGTATCCTGAAGCTTCTCAAACAACTTTTCAAAATCCTCAAATCAAAATTTTCAAAATCATCAATCGTATACTATGGAAGCTCCTCTTGCACCTCAAGTACCACATGCTTCTCCCCAAGCTCCTCAAATACATCAATTGCCTTATCAAAATCCCAATTATCCTGTTCAAGCAATTCCTTATAAAAAAAATACTCAATTTCAAAATTTACCACCACAAGTTAATCAAAATCCTCAAAATCAAAATGCTTTTGTGCGTGGTCCTCCTAGGTGTCCTTGGTGTGACTCGTTTTAGAGAACTTTTTGAGAGATTGTGAACTATTGAAGGTTACTAAGGAGCAACGACCAGTAATAGACATAGACAAGAAAATATGTGACTATCGATCTAGGCTACCTTTTCAAGGAAATTATGGTAAGGGAGGAATGAAAAAGCACTATGAAAATATAATCATAACGGATGCAGGAACTAGAGGAGTGAAACTAGAAGTTCTTGATGAACAAGAAGTAGAATCAAGTAAGCCCACAAAAGAAGTTGACTTTTCCATAGAGGCTTTAGTACGAGCATGAGATGAGATTAGGAGAATAACAACTTGGGAGTCACCGATAGAAGATCAATATCTTATTTCTCACATATCAAATGTAGAAGAAAAACAAAAAAGAGATGAAATTGAGCCTAGTGAAAGAAGAGTGCCTCGAAAACAAACCTCAGAGGGAATAGAAACAATCATAGAGCAAGGAGAAACATCACAACCCAAAGATAAAAAACAAGAATCACAACCCAATGAACAAAAACAAGAGGAGAAACAAAAAGGGAAGAAGACAAAGCAAAGACAAATAGAACCAAAGCCTTTAGATAAACAAGCATGATTTATATTCGAGATATGACCAATTCCAATTAGCAATTGATACTTTGTTTTTATGCAAAGGAAATCCAAATATGTATACTTTTGGTGAGGTTACATTGCTTCTTTTGCAAGAAGAACAATCAAGAGTGAATAGAAGTGGTTTGCTTGAGGGAAGCAACTATGGTTCAAGTTTGTGTTATCAAAACCAAAGCCTCACTTTTCCTCTTCCACTTGTTCCTCTCTTGATGGTGATGTGAAAAAAAGAAGAGATGCAAGTAGAATCAAAAGCATGGACATACCATTGATGAATTTAGAAACCTTGCCAAACATAAAGAAAAGAAGAAAGAATCTGACATGTCCGTAGTGTGTAGTTTCCATACACGGATTAGGTCGGTTAAACCCACCTAACAAACATAAATGGTTTTTGAATTCAAGAGGGAATATTCCATGGACTATTCCTTTTATCGTCCCACTGGGGGCGTTGCCCTTGGGCCCCCACATGGGCCCGTTGGCCCCCTTGGACCCCCCCAGTCGGGCTGCTCACTGTTGAGAGTTCCATGCTCCACCCTTTTGTCCCAACTCACTTTTATTCTCATACAAGCACATATATCCCACATGCAAGGGAATTCTCCCAAACTCCATATAAGCAAGCACTCCACACAAGCTCATTCACTCTAGCCCATTGCCAAGAGTGTGCTTCCACTCCTCATGGAGTCTCCATGCTCATAGAGCATCTCATGTAAGTCATTTCCATTTCTACTTTAATTCATTCATCATGTTTTGTTATATTTTGTTCCTTCCTCCTTAGCTTGTTTGATGCATGCATGTGAGTAGAGTAGGAGTAGTCCTTTTTCATTTCAACATGGTATCAGAGCATAGGTTATTTTGTTTGAGTTCTTTCTTTCATTATATTCACATTAGCATGTATCTTATTCTTGATTCTCTCATTATCATAGATTTTCTTTTGAGTTTACATTTTCACTATCTCCATCATCACCATGGATTCAAGTTAAGTTCTGTTAATCCCTCCCTCCCACCCATATCTCATTTTGATAATAAGTGTGCTTTTCAACATTATTTCCTTTTGTCATTAAGCATATGAACTTTTGCCATTAAGCATATCCTTCTCCCGCATGTCCCATTTGTCTGACCATTTTTTTCAGTAATCTCTTAATCCTTCATTTCCATGTTTTCTCATAAGCACTATGATCAGTCATATAATCATCATTATGAAGCATTCAGTATAACGCATGTAGAGTATAGCTTGGAACTTCACTCAGGAGCGAGGGGACAATTATTCCAAAACTTGGAGAAACTCAAAGAAAGAGAATGAGGCATGTTCTCGCACTATGTGAAGTATGCTTCAAGCTCGAAGTGCACATGGGGTATCATGCCAAAGGAATGAGAAACAGTATCAACACTATGAACAACTGAGCACCTGTCAGTTTAATGCATTACAGAGATTAAGAAATGCATTGTCTCAATGAAAGAGTGCCAAAGGTCCAGCACAATCACATTGGAGAGATGGCAGAACAAAGACAATCACATGAAGAGAAAGGATTATATCTTGGAAGGTCAATTCTTGCTACGAGCACAACTTGTGCACATTGAAACAACAGACAATCTAGTAATGGTTGTGTCTTCAAATTCGTCTGTAACATTTTGTATTAGGTTGCAAAGGTGGAAAGATCGTGGCTATTCTACCTCAACAAAATAGTTAGACTCTCTAGCCAGATGCATGCACTAGAAGAGAAAGGAAGGAGTGGCGCCGTTTTGCATAATGAGAGAAGAAGAAGATGGATGGATGGAGCACCTTCCTAAAATTTTTGCAATCAAAGGAGGGATGGCAATGGAATGGAGATGCAAACTGAAGTAGAGAAGAGCACGGTTGTTCACGTGAAAATGAAGAGGGACTGGTGTAGATTAACAGAGGTTCGACATGAAGAGACTACTCACTACACTAGATTCACAGCTTGCGCAGAGTTGATGGAAGGTTTGAGACAGAGAAGTATTGTTGTACAAGCTGCTACACGGAAGCTCTCCATGCAAAATGGGATGCATGCAAAATGGGATACATTGTGAAATTTTGTCTTCTATTTGAGCAGTTGTGCATGCAAAATGGGATGCACTCCAAAACTCATGGGAACAATTTACTTCAAAGCTCAAAACTCAAAAGCTTCATCAACATGATGCTACCAAAAATCCCATCAATGGATCCAAAGCAACATTCAACATCAAAAAGGCAAAAGGAGTCCCCAAGAAGAATATGTAAATGGATCAATATGACCTTTCCTTACAATACCTTACATGGTCCAATATGACCTTCATCCAACATGCAAGTTGGGATTCCCATCAATTGGGTAATGCACGCTATGCTTCTCCTCATAATGGGGGCCTTACAAAATGTGCATATAATCATGAGGGGTAGACATTGTTCATATACTAACACGCCCCTCAATATTTACCAAATGATAAATCAAGTAGGTCTTGATCCTATGCCCATCTATTGAAGATGCCTATTGAGCTACTCTCTTCCAAGTGTTTTAGTGAATATGTCAACACAATTTGCCTCTGTTGGGCAATATTCTAGCTCCACAATTTCATCTTCAATTAGCTCATGAACATAATGGTACTGTACTTCTATATGCTTGGTGCGAGCATGAAATACTGGGTTCTTTGCAATGGCCATACAACTTTAATTATTGCACTTGATTATAGTCGCCATATTTGATGGAAAGCCTATATTTGCAAGAATTCTCCTTAACCAGATTGCCTAACAAGAAGCAAAATAAGCTGCTTTGTACTTTGCTTCAGTGGAGGAGAGTGTGAGAGTTGTTTTCTTCCTACTTACCCAAGAAAATATTCTTGAACCAACTGAGAAACAATATCTAGAAACTGATTTTCTAGAATCACAATCTCCAGCCCAATCTGAGTCATGATATCCTTGAAGTGTATCACCTATGGTATAAAAAATACCAAAATCCAAGGTTCCAATGAATCTCCTTAGGTTTGTTGGAAAACCTCCTTAACACTCCAACAACATAGCAAATGTCTGGTCTAGTGTTGCACATAAAAATAAGACTTCCAACAAACTTCCTATACATCTTAGCATCTACATCAGGCATGTTATCATCTATAGATAGCTTATGATTTATCTCCATCATTCACAATGCCTTAAGAATTTCTTTGGCATATTTTTGTTGTTGGTTTGTAGTCCATCATTCAGAATGCCTTGAGAATTTCTTTGGCATATTTTTGCTGTGAGATGAAAATGCAATTCTTTCTTTGCCATACTTAAATTCCTAGACAAAAATGGAGTAGACCTAAGTCTGTCCTTTCAAACTTAGTTCCCAAGCTTATCCAAGTTTGATTGATGAGTTCCTGATGATCTCGTGTAATGATCAAATCATCTACATATACAATGACAACAACTAGCTTGCTATCCCTTTTCATTATAGCGATGATTTTGTAAATAAAGCATATCTTCATAAACACACGCTTTTCAAAGTGTTGCCCTCATGTATCTTCTATTGAGGACGTAATGAGAAATACCTATAAATATACATACTCTAAAATACTCATCCATCAGAGTATGTGGGGGGAGATTGTGCCCAATCTTGTGTCCAGTCTCTTGTCTCTTTCTATTTTGTGAATACTTTTGTGAGATTTCGTTTCTCTACTATCTCTGCATATGTGTGTCTGCAAGATCTGGTCAAGACACACACACAAATACAAACACAGACACAGACATAGACATACACATAGACACAGACATAGACATAGACACAAATACAGACACAGACACAGACACAGACACAGACACAGACACAGACACAGACACAGACACAGACACAGACATAGACACAGACACAGACATAGACACAGACACAGACACAGACACAGACACAGACACAGACACAGACACAGACACAGACACAGACACAGACACAGACACAGACACAGACACAGACACAGACACAGACACAGACACAGACACAGACACAGACACAGACACAGACACAGACACAGACACAGACACAGACACAGACACAGACACAGACACAGACACAGACACAGACACAGACACAGACACAGACACAGACACAGACACAGACACAGACACAAACACAAACAAAAACACAAACACAAACACAAACACAAACACAAACACAAACACAAACACAAACACAAACACAAACACAAACACAAACACAAACACAAACACAAACACAAACACAAACACACACACAAACACAAACACACACACACACGCACACAGACACATGCACAGTCACACACAATCATAGAGACAGAGATAGAGACAGAGGCAAAGATAGAGACAGACATGGAGACAGACATGGAGACAGACATGGGCATGGACACAGATACAAAGGCAGACATGGGCAGGGGCACCGATACAGACACGAAAATAGATATGGGCATAGACATGGACATGGGCATGGACACGAACATGGACATGGACACAGACATGGGCACGGCCACGACCATGCACACGGCCATAGACACAGCCATGGACACAGACACGAGCATGGCCATGGCCATGACCATGGTCACACACACAAACACGGCCATGCACACGGCTACTAATACAGCCATGCACATGGTCACGCACACACAGGACCACAACCACAACCACCGACATGGACACAGACATGGGCATGGACACGGGCATGGTCATGACCACGGCCACCGCCATGGACATGGCCACAGACACGGACACATCCACGGCCACATCCATGGCCATGGCCACGGCCATAGCTATGACCATGGCCACGGCCATAGCCACGACCACGAACACGACCATGCACACAGCCATGGCCACCAACAGTGACACCGACGTCGACACCACCATGGACATGGCCACGAACACGGACACAACCACGGGCACAACAATGACCACGGACATGGACACGACCATGGCCATCGATACCGACATTGACACCGACACGGCCGCGGCCACAACCACAGCCACTGACACTGACACTAACAATGACATGGCCATGGCCATGGCCACCAGAACCAACACGGACACTGATATCATCATCGACACCGTGACCACCACCGACATTGACACCGCCACCGCCACCGTACGGACACCGACATGGCCATCGATACCAACATCGCCACGGCTACTGACACTGCCACCAACACCGACACCAACACCAACACCAACACCGACATCGACACTGCCACCGTCACCGCCATGGCCACTACCACCACCATTGCCACCACCACCGACACGGCGATCAATACAGCCACCAACATTGACACTGCCACCGCCACCGACACCGCCACTGACATCGACACTGACATGGCCACCAACACGGCTCGGACATGGACACGGCCACCAATACGACCACGAACATGGACACGGCCATGCACATGACCATGGCCATCGACACCGACATCGACACCAACATGGCCATGGCCATGGCCACCGACATCGACACCAACACTGACATCCACACAGCCATGGCCATGGCCACCGAGACCAACACTGACATCGACACCACCATGGACATCGACACCGCCACCGATATCAACACCATCACCACCACCAACACCACGATCGACACGGCCATCGATACCGACATCGACATCGCCATGGATGTATATGATGGTATGTTGTACTTAGAGATTCACTAATAGCTCTCACTTCATTCATTCTCACATTAGTGATCATCTATCTACAAAGAGCTCTCCTAGTCATCAGCTTTCTAGGTGTGTCGATTGTGTCATTTTATTCATGCTTCCTCGTTCTCATGCACACCCATAGGTGGTATCAAAGTAAGTTGAGTTTCTTTTCAAACTATAGTTGTGTTTGTTGTTGCATGCACTTTAATAGTACAAATTTGTTATTGAGCACAAAACTATATAGTAAGCACTCAAAGATCATTTCCACCAAGTTTGCTCAAGTTTTACCCCCTTTCAAAGCCATTCACGTAGTCCAGAATCGCCATCAAAGTTAGAATTTGTGAGTTGCAATTTATATTGCACTTCAGGTTAAATTTTTGCTTTTGTTGAAGTTCATATCTTTCCAGATTTGAGTTCTTTGGTGCAATGGCAAGAAACAATGAACTTTTTAGCAAGCTTCAGGTTGATGATAAGCTTGATGGGGCCAACTATCCAATGTGGTTTTACATGATGAAGCATGTTCTTGTTGCAAAGAAACTATGCAACATAGTCACAAATGTTGCCAAACGACTCCACAATTCTTTTATTATGTAGCCAATTGTCATAGATTTAGGTTCTTCTTCAAGTACAATGACTATGCCTTCTCTGTTTTTGCAAGAGCAACTTAGATGGGATGAAAATGATGCTCAAGCTCATGCATTTATTTCTCTTTCAGTGAAGCTACATATTGTTCCACACATCTGGTCATGCACTACTTCAAGACAAGCTTGGGATACACTTGCTTCTTTGTAAGCCATGTGTAATGAAGCATGTGTTTCTTACTTGAGAAATTAATTTTACGATGTAGTTATGGCTAGAAATGACTTAGTGGATCTATATGCTACACACATCAAGGATTTGAAAGAGCAGTGGGCAAACATTGATGAGATCATTCTAGATGCATCACTCACTTCTAGATTACTCAAAGGATTGCCATAACCTTTTCAAAGCTTTGATACTACAATTTGTTTTTATGCAAAGGAAATCCAAATATGTATACTTTTTTGGTGAGGTTACATTGCTTCTTTTGCAAGAAGAATAACCAACAATGAATAGAAGTGGTTTGCTTAAGGGAACACAAGCACTTTCTATTACACAAAAAGGTAAAAGTAACTATGGTTCAGGTTTGTGTTATCAAAACCAAAGCCTCACTTCTTCCACTTGTTCCTCTCTTGATGGTGATATGAAAAAGAAGGAGAGATGCAAGTAGAATCAAAAGCATGGACATACCATTGATGACTTTAGAAACCTTGCCAAACATAAAGAAAAGAAGAAAGAATCTGACATGTTCATAGTGCGTAGTTTCCATACACGGATTAGGTCAGTTAAACCCACCTAACAAATATAAATGGTTTTTGACTTCAAGGGGGAATATAAATGGTTGCCCTCAAACCCCCACCAGGGGCCAGTTGGCCCCCTTGGATCCCCCTGCTAGGCTGCTCACCACTTCCACCAACCCCACAATTAGAGACCCTAGTAACTCCCTTTCCTTACAATACCTTACATGGTCCAATATGACCTTCATCCAACCTGCAAGTTGGGATTCCCATCAATTGGGTAATGCACACTATGCTTCTCCTCATAATGGGGGCCTTACAAAATATGCATACAATCATGAGGGATAGACATTGATCACATACTAACACGCCCCTCAATGTTTACCGAATGATAAATCAAGTAGGTGTTGATCCTATGCCCATCTATTGAAGATGCCTACTGAGCTACTCTCTTCCAAGTGTTTTAGTGAATATGTCAACACAATTTCTACTTACCCAAGAAAAGATTCTTGAACCAAGTGAGAAACAATATCCAGAAATTGATTTTCTAGAATCACAATCTCCAGCCCAATGTGAGTCACAATATCCTTGAAGTGTATCACCTATGGTATAAAAAATACCAAAATCCAAGGTGCCAATGACTCTCCTTAGGTTTGTTAGAAAACCTCCTTAACACTCCAACAACATAGAAAATGTCTAGTCTAGTGTTGCACATAAAAATAAGACTTCGAGCGAACTTCCTATACATCTTAGCATCTACATCAGGCAGGTTATCATCGATAGATAGCTTATGATTTATCTCCATAGGTGTGGTAGTTGGTTTGTAGTCCATCATTCAGAATGCCTTGAGAATTTCTTTGGCATATTTTTGTTGTGAGATGAAAATGCAATTCTTTCTTTGCCATACTTCAATTCCTAAACAAAAATGGAGTAGACCTAAGTTTGTCCTTTCAAACTCAGTTCCCAAGCTTATCCAAGTTTGATTGATGAGTTCCTGATGATCTTGTGTATTGATCAAATCATCTACATATACAATGACAACAACTAGCTTGCTATCCCTTTTCATTACAGCGACGATTTTGTAAATAAAGCATATCTTCGTAAACACATGCTTTTCAAAGTGTTGCCCTCATGTATCTTCTATTGAGGACGTAATGAGAAATACCTATAACTATACATACTATGAAATACTCATCCATCACAGTATGTGGGGGGAGATTGTTACCCAATCTTGTGTCCAGTCTCTTGTCTCTTTCTATTATGTGAATACTTTTGTGAGATTTTGTTTCTGTACCATCTCTGCATATGTGTGTCTGCAAGATGCGGTCAACACACACACACACAAATACAAACACAGACACAGACATAGACATAGGCATAGACACAAACATAGACATAGACACAAATACCGACATAGACACAGACACAGACACAAACACAAACACAAACACAAACACAAACACAAACACAAACACAAACACAAACACAAACACAAACACAAACACAAACACAAACACAAACACAAACACAAACACAAACACAAACACAAACACAAACACAAACACAAAGACACACACACACACAAACACATGCACAGTCACACACAATCATAGAGACAGAGATAGAGACAGAGGCAAAGATAGAGACAGATATGGAGACAGACATGGGCATGGACACAGATACAAAGACAAACATGGGCATGGACACTGACATGGGCAGGGGCACCGATACAGACACGAAAACAGATATGGGCACAGACATGGACATGGGCATGGACACGAACACGGACATGGACATGGACATGGGTGCGGCCATGGCCATACACATGGCCATAGACACAGCCACAGATACGGACACGAGCATGGCCATGGCCATGACCATGGTCACACACACAGACAAGGCCACGCACACGGCCACTAATACAGCCATGCACACTGCCACGCACACACACGACCACAACCACAACCACCGACATGGACACGGACATGGGCATTGACACGAACACAGACACAGACATGGACACGGGCATGGCCATGGACATGACCACAAACACGGACATAGCCATGGACATAGCCATGGCCATGGCCACGACCACGGACATGGCCATGCACATAGCCATGGCCATCGATAGTGACACTGACATCGATGCCACCATGGACATGGCCACGGACACGGACACAACCACGGGCACAGCCACAGCCACCGACATGGATACGACCACGGCCATTGATTCTGACACTGACACCGACATGGCCACAGCCACCGACACCGACACCAACACAGGCATGGCCAGGGCCACGGCCATCGGAACCGACACCGACATTGATACCGTCACTGACACTGTGACCGCCACCGACATCAGCACCACCACTACCACCGACACCACCAACACCATCGGGACCGCCATTGACACCGACATGGCCACCGATACCAACATCACCACGGCCACTGACACTGCCACTGACATTGACACCAACACCGACATCGACACTACCACCACCACTGCCATGGCCACTACCACCACCATTGCCACCACCACCGACACAACCACTGACATGGCCATCAACACGGCCACCACCATGGCCACCGACACTGTCATTGATACCGACACCGACATGGCTACCAACACGGCCCGGACACGGACGGCCATGGGCACAGCCATGACCACGGCTACCGACATGACCATGGACATGGACACGGCCATGCACACAACCACGGCCATGGCCATGGTCATCGACATCAACACCGACACCGACATCGACATGGCCACGACCACGGCCACCAACACCAACACCAACACCAACACCAACACCAACACCAACACCAACACCGACACGGCCACGGCCATGGCCACCGACACCAACACTGACATCGACACCACGACCACCACCAACACCACCACCGACATGGCCATCGATACTGACATCGACATCGCCATGACCGCTGCCACCTCCATCACCACCGCCACTGCCATCGACACCAGCACTGGCACTGGCATCGGCATCAGCATTGGCACCGCCACCGCCACCGACACCCACACCCACACCCACACCGATACATACAAAGATAGACACACGGACACAGATGGACACACGAACACAAAAACAAATAGACACAGACAGACACAGACATAGACATGGACACACATAGACACATGGACATGGACACGGACACGGACACAAATAGACACACAGACACGCACATGGAGATGCACACACAGATGCACACAAACACAAATAGACACACGGACACGGACGCACACAGACACAGATAGACATACAGACACGTACACGCACATGGACACGGACACAGTCACAGATAGACACATGGACACAGATAGACATACGGACACAGACACAGACACGGACACGGACACAGATAGACACACAGACATGGACACAGATAGACACACGGACATGAACATGGACATGAATATGGACATGGACACGGACACAGACACGTACACAGACATGGATACAAACAAAGATAGACACACGGACACGGACACAGACACAAACAGACACACGAACACGGACATGGACACAAATAGACACACGGACATAGACACACACATGGACATAGAAATGGACATAGACATGGACATAGATAGACACATGGACAGAGACACGGACACAGACATGGACATGGCCACGGACACGGACACGGACATAGACATAGACACGGACACAGACATGGACATGGCCATGGACACGGACACGGACACGGACATAGACACGGACACAGACACGGACATGGACACGGACACGGACACGCACACGAGCACGCACACGGACACGCACACGGACACGGACACGCACACGGACACGCACACGGACACGGACACAGACACGTACATGGACACGGACACGGACACGCACACGCACACGGACACGCACACGGACACGCACACGGACATGCACATGCACACGGACACGCACACGGACACGGACACGGACACGGACACAGACACGGACACGGACACGGACACGGACACGCACACGCACACGGACACGCACACGCACATGCACACGCACACGCACACGCACACGCACACGCACACGCACATGCACACGCACATGGACACAGACACAGACACGCACACGCACACGCACATGCACACGCACACGCACACGCACACGCACATGCACACGCACACGCACACGCACACGCACACGCACACGCACACGCACACGCACACGCACACGCACACGCACACGCACACGCACACGCACACGCACACGCACACGCACACGCACACGCACACGCACACGCACACGCACACGCACACGCACACGCACACACACACGCACACGCACACGCACATGCACACGCACATGCACACGCACACGCACACGGACACACACACGGACACGCACACGGACACACACACGGACACGGACACGAACACGGACACGGACACGGACACGGACACGGACACAGACACGGACACGGACACGGACATGGACACGGACACGGACACGGATACGGACACGGACACGCACACGGACACGCACATGGACACGCACACGGACACGGACACGGACACGGACACGGACACGGACACGGACACGGACACGGACACCGACACGGACACGGACACGGACATGGACACGGACACGGACACGGACACGGACACGGACACGGAAACGGACACGGACACGGACATGGACACGGACACGGACACGGACACGGACACGGACACGGACACGGACACGGACACGAACACGGACACGGACACGGACACGGACACGGACACGGACACGGACACGAACACTGACACAAACACACACATGGACACAGAAATGGACATGGACATGGACATAGATAGACACACACACATGGACATAGACACGAACATGGACACAGATTGACACACACAGACACACATGGACACAGACACGGACACAGATGGACACGGGGGCACAGACACACACATGGACACAGACACGGACACAGATGGACACGGGGGCATAGACACACACATGGGCATAGAAACGAACATGGACACAGATTGACACATGGACACAGACACACATGGACACAGACACGGACACAGATGGACACGGGGGCACAGACACACACATGGACACAGACACGGACACAGATGGACACGGGGGCATAGACACACACATGGACATAGACACAGACACACACAATCACACACATAGAGACACATAAAAACACACACACACAGAGACATACACATAGAGACACACACACGCACACAAAGAGGCACACACACACAGATACACACAGAGACATAGATACACACAGACACACACACACAGACATAGACACAGACACACACACACACACATGCACACATACACATACATATATACACATAAACACATAGACATACACACAGACACACATACATAGTCACAAACAAAGATACACACAGACATAGTCACAGACAAAGACATAGACACACACATAGTCACAGACAAAGACACACACAATCACATACAAAAAAGTAGACACAAACACACACATAGGCATACACACACACATATAGATGCACACATATACACACAAAAAACACACACACAAATAGACAAACACATAGAGATACTCACACACACACAGACAAATAGACACATAGAAACACAGACATAGACACAGACACATACATATACACACAAGCACACAAACATACAGATACACATAGATACACACATAGTCACAAATAAAGACAAGCATACACATAGTCATAGACAAAGACACAGACATACACATAGTCACAGACAAAGACACACATGTACAATCACAGACAAAGAAACATACATAGACACAGAGATAGACGCACACACACACATAGAAACACACAGAAACATACAAAAAAAAAAACACACACACAGATAAAAATAGAGAGACGCACAAACATACACAGAGACACACACACACCTAGATACACAAACACAAACACATAGACATAGACACATGTACACACACATACACAAACCCACACACCCACAAATATGCACAGACACATAGACACACAAATAGACACACCCAAACACAGACATACACACACACATACACTGACAAACACACACAGATAGACACACACATAAATACACATAGACACACACACAAATACACAGAGACACAGATAGACACACAGACATAGACAGACAGACAAATACACATATAGAGACACACACACACATAGACACATACACACACACATATGTATACACATACAAATAAGCATACACATATAACATACATATACACATACACATACACACACATACTGGGACAAAACAAGTTACCCTAGGCTCAACTCAATGCATCACGCTAGCCTGTCAATGGGATTTTCCCCAAATGCAAGTTTGCACGAATGTTGATTATAGAGGTAAGATTTTCCCCAAATGCAAATTTGCACGAATGTTGATTATACTCCAAAAAATGACCCAAAGGCAATTACATCAAAAATAGCCCGAAGGCAATATAGCGGCCCAAGCCAGCCCGTGTTAGATGTCGCAAGCCAACATTGAAGGTAGTCGACCCCCGTTTAGAATCAAAGGCAAATGCAGGGACAATGATGAGACAGAGCTTCCCGATAGCATGGAGTGCAGTTTCAAGAAGGGGCATGCTTGAGGGACTAGAAAGGGGGGCAACAGCACGTTGAACACAAGATCAGAGAATTGGTTGTCGGATGATTAACGAGGTCCCCATCGTTGTTGCGCACAATTCGTCACCTCACAGCAAACCATCCAAGCACCTAATTTCCTGGATAGAAATATAGGGGGATGGGAGGTGGTTCCCCAAAGGGTGTTACATATTCTCCCCCACTTTGAAGAGCTTTATGTACTCGTCAAGCTATGATGATCAAGATGTGGATGGATGAGTTCCATTGAAGTTGTCAATGATGGAACGAGATATCGATGGAATGTTGCGTTCACTTATCCATGAGGCTTTGTTGAGCGGTCGGTCACACCACTTGATGAGAAAATGGTTGATGGGGTAGCTTCCTCTCTCCTTCAAAATGAGTTCGGGTTGTTGTTGGTCTTAAGATTCATCGAGTAGAATCACCTTTCTCGCAAATCGGTTATGGATGCAAAAGTGTTTGATTTGATATGTCCCATAGTATCAATGATTGAACTTAGGCTTAAGATTCTTTGATAGTAGAATTGGCACTCAGAAGGACAAGGTCTCCATCTTGGAATGTGGGGGCTTCAAATCTCCTCTGATCGGCATACTTCACCATCCATTCCTTGATTTTCATGAAGGCCTCTTCAGCTTGGCAAAGCTTGGATTGGCATTATCTAAGAAAGACTCCATACTCATGATGGACAACCACTAAGAGAGCATTTGACGTGAGGGTCATCGGAGTAATCACCTGTTTTCCCATGGCCACTTTAGAGGAAGTGAGTGTGGTACTTTTGTGAATGGAGCTATTGTAATGAAATTCTAATATATCGAGATATTTTTCCCAATCTCGTTGATCTTCTTGTACATAGCTTCGAAGATAGTCCTCTATTGTTTCGTTGATACATTCAGTTTGACCATCTATTTCGGGATGATAGGAAGATGAGAACCATAACTGAGTCCCCAAGATGAAAAATAATTATTTCCATAAATCACTTAGAAAATGTGTATCTTGATCTAAAATCATGACCAATGGTAGGCTCTGGCATTTGATACATGGTGGAAGAAACTTTGTGCCACCACTCTATGGGCAGTCTCATTCGAATAAAATGTGCATGTTCTGAGAAGTAGTCCGTGACCATAAAGATAATGGTGAACCCTTGCGAGGATGGCAAATATGTTATCAATTCCATACTTACCATATCCTATGGTCTATTCGGAATGGGCATCGATTGAAGTAATCCCATCGGTTTGACGTGATTCTGCCAGTTGACAAGTGGGACATGTTTGCACATATTCTACTACATTGGCTTGCATCTTAGGCCAAAAGACATGTTCTTCAAATGTTCATAACTTTGTCTTTGTCTGCCATGCCCTGTGAGTTGGCAATCATGTGTCTACCATAGTAGTGGGTGTTGGATCTCTACATCATTCGGAATATATAATCGCCCTTTTCTATAAAGCATGTTGTTGATTACTATATACTCTTCCTTGCTATACAATTTGTTGTGTATCTACTTTATAATTCTTTGTATTTTAGGTTCTTTGTGTTGGCCGCAGTCAGGCATCTCAAGACAAGGGAGCCGACATAAGGAATCAAAGCAAAGAGAAGTTCCAAGCAGGCAAAGCAGTCAAAGAAGATCCGGTAAACAGGCCATTCAATTTTTTCGACCTAATCTCCTTTTAACAGTGATTTTCATCACTACATGAACATTCTAAATACCATTTTTTGTAGATTCTACTCCATTTTGTTCAAGATGAGGAGTCCTCAAGCTTGAGGAGTATTAGCAGTATTTATGTACCAATTTTCATAATTTTTAGAGCTCATTTGAGCCTCCAAATTAGCCTAGGAACCTACTTTGTAGCTAGGCCAGTCACTAGGTCTGGAGAGGGCCACTAGCTACTCAAAAACTATAAAAGGAGCTAGAGACCTCATTTTTGGGGAGAAAAAATTTTAGTTTGAACTAAAGAAGAGCTCTTGTAATTGTGTTTTGACTTAATCAAAGCTTCAATTGTCCCACACATTGTTCTTACGTGTGTGCGTGTGTGTGTGTGTATGTGTGTGCATGCTTGTGTGCTTCTCCATCACCACTTGTGCACATTACTTGCTCGAGGTCTTCATACCATCCTCATGTCTTCCCGGATTGACATTAAAGAAGGTGCTACTTACCATTGAGCTACAACAAATTTTGGCACCGTTGCCGGGGATCGAGCTTTGAGGATGAGTGTGTGATGGTAAGACGTAGAGTAGAGGTGTTGGAAGAGTAGTTAAGCATTTTCTTTTACTTGATTTTACCTTCCTCTTCACATCTAAACACCATATACATTCATCATCATCTTCACCACTACGGCCATATACCTCCATCTCCATTCATTTCCTCATTTCCAATTGAGAGGGAGAGCGAGAGAGAGCTTGTATGTGCACTTGTTTTCTGTGTTTTCCTGAGTGTTCTTGCAGGTACTAGCTTCCATAGTAGTTGCAGCAGCTCTAGCAGGTGAGAAGATTGATTGTGCAAGTCTTGAGGCGTGACCTCTATCAATCGCGATCGACAAAAAAGTTTGACCTTTGGTAAAACAAAGTGCACGATCACAACATACATGACTAGCACATTCTAAATCACTAATCATAGTTAAAAAATTTCTTAATTCTCTGTCAATCATGATTGACACTATCAATCGCGACTGATAGCCACGATGGACACCTTTGTCAATCGCGATTGATACTATCGATCGCGATCAACAGCCACAATCGACACAGTCGATCGACGGACCCTGTCAATTGCAATCGATAGCCACAACGGATTGCCACGTAAGCCTTTGTTAGTCGTGATTGACATCGTCGATCGCGATCGACTGAAATATCACGATTGACATGATAAATTGCGTGTCCACGTGTCCATCGTGGACACACCCATGATTGACTGAAATCACGTCGGAATTTACAGAAAAAGTGTCGATCGCGATTGACACCATCGATCGCAATTGACACGTCGATCATGATTGATAGGTCGATCGTGATTGACACATTGATCGTGATTGATACCCACGACGGACAACTCTATCCATCAGGATTGAGAGCCCTGTTGATCACGATTGACAAGCATTTTGGGCCAAATTTTTAGGGTTTTTAATTTTCAAAGCTTTGGCAATTTCGGGCATACATTTCAAGCAATTGGTGCATAATGAGGCCCCCAAGAAAATAATTGGAAAGGTCCTATTGCATGTTAGCCTTTTTTTTTACCCTCTTTTAAGCCTTGAACCCTGAACGGTCATAACTTCTTCATATGCACTCCGTTTCTAGTGATCTTGGTCTTGTTATAGATAGGATATTTTGAAGTTGACCTTCCACAAGGGTGGGACAGTAGAGGGATCTCTAAGGGAATTTTCTTTAAAACGAAAAAAAAAATTGGATCTGTAAAGTGCATGCATGGACATGGTCTTTTGAGTCAATGAAAATTAAGGCTTGAGCTAACTGTGGGACTATTTCAGGTCCATTGAGTGCGATAGAGGGTGCCCAAAGCAAGGGTATTCTGCAAGCTTGAGAACGGGGTTCTTGAGCAACCAAGAGAAAGGGATAAGCAAGTGAGATTGGATCATTCTCAACTCCCTCTGTCAATTCCTAGCTTAGGCTAAGTGTGAGTCGTGCTAGAAGTAAGTCAAGGTGATGATAGGCATCTATCAAGTTGAAGACTACTTAATCACTCAAGTTCAAGCAGAAATATAATCTCATTGTGATCGATAACTTTAAAGGAAAGAAATTAACATGGTACGATCAACTTAAAGTGTGGAAATTCACTCAAGTATTCCTGGCGATGTGTTATTAGAAAAGAGCATAAACACGATAACCAATAAAAAAAGAACCAAGTGACTGATACAAAGTAATCTACAATGAGGTTGCACATGGGGTAAATTGGAGTTGTTCAATCAGGCATATGAACCTTAGATCAGGACGACATCTAGCGAGAGATAGACAAAGCCTTAGGTCTTCAGAGGCTAGTGTTAATCACACGGCTAGGTCTCGAGCCCAGTAGTTGAGCAATTATCCACACTACCCTAGTTCTCAAACTAGTGAATCAGATATGTCTTATGGTATGGAGAGACCCATAGGAAGTTCAGGTGTGGCTTACTTAGAGAAACCTGAAGGCCCATACAAAACTCAACTTGAATAGATCAGGACCAACCGATTAGGTGCTAGCATTTATGAGGATGGTCTTAGAAGTTTTGTTGTGCAAATTGAAAACATTGATCAACCCCTTGGACTAGAACATCTAGTGGTCAAGTTCGAAAATGGTGCATACCCAGATAAGGAAGGAACAATGTACGTAGTCACCAACCAATTGGATAGAGCATATGAATTTGGTAATATGATTCCAGAGACAGACATAGGTGACATAGAGCAAGGGAACTAAGGAAGAGAGCCCAAAGCTCCTCGAGGCAAATTAGTCCTGACTAGAATCATCACTCTAGAGTGTGTTCCCCAAGACAATAAGAGCATAGATTTGCTCGTAAACTGAGAGACCGATGAAGCTTTTTGGAGGCATAAACGTGACCAACCTAATGAAGTAGGAATGCTCACAATCTATGAGTTTAAAGATCCGGATAGCCAAGACAAAGTGACCTATTTAGACAATATGTCAGAGAGGATCTTTGTGGTCACAGAGCATGGTAGGCATGCCTACACTTGGAAGGGTGAATTTATTTTTCCCCAACCAAGGTCCAGTGTCTCTTATGGTCACCAAGGAGCTAGAACATCCCAAGCTCATGGAGCTCAAAGGGAGAGGAGTAGAGATAGGCTAGAACTGATGTTTGCTAACCCACTAGGAAGACAAAGAACGAGAATAGAGATGGATAGAATGGAAAGAGAGAGACATAGGGACCCAAGGAACCCAAGAAATGCAGATGAATTCGCTCTGCCAAGGCCTAGAGAACACACGAGGACCTTGAGGCTTACACAACTAGTTAAGTCCATGAAGAATTTCTTCGATGGCATTAGAGACCCGTACGATCATGTGGCAGAATTTAGGCAAGTCTTGAGGGCAGAGCAAGTGGATGACTTGTTCATGCAGTACAATGCATTTGGTGTGATCTCAAGAACACAACCCTTACATGGTTTCAACCACTACACGAGAGGCAGTTCAGAAACATAGACCAAATCCTAGAAGCTCTTATCACAAAATTTTTTGAGAGTGGCATACGGCACAATACTTCCTCACTGATACATAGCTTCAAGCAGACACCTCAAGAGATAGTTAGACTTGCAGTAAGAAGGTTTAGGCAATACCTAGAGAGATGTCTAGTGCTAGAGTTACCCACACCAACCAAACAAGTGGCTTATTCTTGGATGAATGTTGAGTACCAAATTGAGATCCTATGTGTACTTGAAGGAACCTAGAATCATAGAAGAGTGTGTATGCAAACTTGCTGAGAAAGTAGCTCATAAGTTAGGAGTCTCAAGCAAACAAATACTAAGGTTTGCCCCAGTGAAAATATGTTATACTTGTGGAGGTGACCATGTGGCAAATGTATGTCCCATTATGGTTCAACCCCAAGCAAAGCCTAGCAGCCTATACTGCACCATAGAGCAGAAATATACCAACCACACTGCACAAGACTGTCCCTATAACAAACAAACTATCAGACAAAATTATCCTCAGCCATATCCACAACAAGGAAGATACCAGAAATAGTACCCACCACAACAATATGGCGGGCCATAACAACCCTATCAACCACCCTATCAAGGGTAGCAAAGACCTCAACCAGTTCTAGCGTAGCAGCCCCCTCCTCTAGCTAATGTGATTCCAGTAAAGTATGGAGCTGCAGAAGAAAATATGAATAGAGCCTTAGTGCCAGTAACACCATTGCTTTCAGAGAGGGGCCCAGGTGATCATAGTTTTGACTCCACTCATATTGATAGCCCACAGGCTTACTACATGCAGCCACCTGAGCATAATGAGCCATATTATTATGAAGACCCGAGTGAACCTAGTTGGTAGCCAGAGTATGCAAATGTCATGTACACAAATCCCAACTCTAGACCTCAACCTAGGCAATTAAGACACCCATTTCCTAGAGGACCGTGCTACCGATGTTGGGGAGATCACCTCATTCTTGATTGTCCTATGCCTGCACCTACAAAAACCCAATCGATGACAATTCAAGGTTTCTGTCCAGATTGTGGGAAGGAACAGCTCTTACGAGATTGTCCTAAAAACCCCAACAATATGCCAAAAATCACTCCTGTCAATGTTAATGGGTTAGTGGTAGACTCTACAGGAAGCGTAATTTCCACTGCCCCGGTGCAAGCGGTCACTAGAGCTCAGGCATTACAATAGAATCTAGGCTTAATCCAAGAAAGGAGTTATGAGGTTAGTGAGACTGAGAGTCTAGCTAAGAAAAGTTCAAGAACTTGGAGGGATAGTCGAGAGAGAATGAAAAGGCGATGGGCAAAGAAGATGACCGAACTTGAGGAAATCTTTAGAAAAACAAAAGCCAAGATAATTGAATTCACATCTCAAAATCACTCTCACACTACTCCACACCCACCATTCCCATCTCCCTCCAATCCACCACCTTCCAACCCACCTCACACCATCCCACCACCCCATAGAGTAGGATCAGTCCTAGCAGATCCGACTTTGGAGGACCTAGACATGATGCTTAGGGCATATCAGGCCAGACTCAAAGAAGGGCCAAATGTAACGGATCATGAAAAGTGTTACCCTAGAGCTGAACAAGAGCTCGAACGAACTAAAATTTGTGCTAAGATGGTGGAATTGGCTCAAACCATGTTTGAAGCCAGTCGCCTCTTTAACTTCTCTAGTTCAGCTAAGACAAAATTGCACTTTGATGGACTGCTAGAAAGATTGGAGAGGCTAATTGCAAAATCTGAAAAGGACCCCGCCTCTCAAGGTAAGGACAAGGAAAGTGGAAGAATGAGCTTTCCTCCCCATGAAGCTTATGTGCCTAACTCCACAGAACCAGACACATCTTCTTCTATGAATTGGTATTCCGCATCATTTCTAAGAGAGATTCGAGAAGAGAAATGGGCAATTGAACTTGTGGATGAAACGCACAATCAATTCCCACAAGACATTCCTTCCATTTATGGAGAGGGAGAGAGTGCGCAATCTCATGAAAAATTAGACTTCAAGTTTAATTCTTTGCAGGAACTACCCCATTTCACAGGCCCATGGGAAGTTAAGCCTACTTGTATGAGAGCACCCATGGTCATGATAAGGAACACCGAGGTAAAGAAACACACTAAAGTCTAGTGCAGTCTCACTTTAGAAGAGCTACTTAAAGTTAAACCACAATTGTGGAAATGTGCAGCCAACCAAGTGGCAAAAATAGCTAAACCTCGTTCCCAGGTAGGATCTCATAAAACAGTGCCAGAAATACCCTTGGACAAGATAGGTGACATGAGCGAAGGAGAAGAAGAAAACACCTATCTTCCCATTAGCCATCAAGATTACACCACCAAGGCAATTGTGGACTCAAGTGAAAGAATTGCAATTGCCACCACTTCCCTATGGAAGCATTGGGGCAAGCCATCACTCAGGCCAACGAGAATGAAATTACAGATGGTCGATGGTCATGTAGAAAGACCCTTAGGATTGCTAGAAGGAATAACTCTCACTACATGTGGTGTTGAGTTCGATCATACTTTTGCCATATGTGACTTTAGCAAGAATCAGGCATATGAGATGATTTTGGGAAGACCATTTATGCGACAGTTGCAAGTGGTACAAGATTGGGGAACCAATTCTTTGTATATGCAACACTTACGTGTTACAACCAAAGTCAATCTCAAGGATTACTCTCATAGAGATGTACCCCCTATTCAATGGAATCCCATCCATAGAGCTAAAGATGATACGGATTCAGTGCATTCCATAGGATCAAGATCCTCACGGATACATGAAGACACCCACTTATGGATGTGCAAAGTAGCCGTAGAAGAAGAGAAGAGAGAAAAAGCTAGAGAGGTAGGTGCAAAGGAAACTCATAAATCAATTCAAGACCTAGCCTATGCACCTATAGTATTTCCTCACGAAGAATTTGAACCTCATGGTTGGGCGGAAATTTTAGCAACAATGGATGTAGCCATCAATGAAGAATAGTGGACACCTCACTGTGACGAGGATGGCTATGACATTTCAATCTTCACAATAGAGCCAATCATGTGCAATTCGGTTATTGAAGAATATGAACCTAGCATTGATGCATTCAAGGACGCAAGTGACTCTGATCTAGAGTCAATTATTATGGACCCACCTTTTGCATCAGATGAGAATATTTCTATGAAGTAGAATCTCACCCTCAGAGACATGAAGAAATTACAAAGGATATGAGATTAACCACACATTTAACCACTAAGAATGAAGGCAAGAAGAGGAAGAAGAGAGAAGTCACCCCAGAGGAGAAAGAGTCCTTGTTTGAGGTCCCTAAAAATTTCAAGAAGTATGAGATAGAAGACAGGAGAGTCCTGAATAAATTGCCTAAACGTGATGCACAAGCAGGAGAGGCCTATGATAACAAAGAAACCACCAAGAAAATTGTTGTAACCATAGAAGAAGGAGAAGAAAAGTGCACATACATAGGACATGACGTGATGAAAGAAGAGGAGCAAGAGTTGATAGCCTTGCTAAGAGAATACAAAGATGTATTCGCTTGGAGTTACAAGGACTTGAAAGGTGTGGATCTTGACATATGCTCACATACAATTCCCATGATCTCAGATGCCAAACCCTCTAAGCAGAAGCCATACACATACAATGATAACTATGCTACCAAAATAAAGGAAGAGATAGATCGTTTGGTTGAAGCTGGATTCATTTATGGAATTGAGCACACTGAGTGGGTATCCCCCATTGTAGTGGTGCCCAAGAAGAGTGGAAAGTTACGTGTATGCATTAAGTTGAAGAAAGTTAATGCAGCAACTATTAGAGATAGTTATCCGCTTCCAATCACTGAGCATCTCTTAAAAAGAGTAGCATGCAAGGAAGTATACAACTTTCTTGATGGATTCTCTGGCTACAATCAAGTGGCCATAGCTCCAGAAGATCAACAAAGATAGCTTTTGCCACAGAGTGGGCCATATTTGCTTTTCGAGTAATGCCATTTGGTCTTACCAATGCGCTAGCCACCTTTCAAAGGCTGATGTACCATGTCTTTAAAGAGTTCTTGAGGAAGAACATGGAAGTCTATGTTGATGATCTCTGTGCTCATTCCAACATAAGACAAACACATATCCCAGAGTTGAGAGCTATCTTTGACAAATGTAGAGAATATCAAGTCTGCTTTAACCCAAAAAAGTGTGTTTTTATGGTCAAGCAAGGCAAGATTCTAGGACACATAGTGTCAAAGAATGGCATATCCATGGACAAGGAGAAAGTGAGAGCTAATGCAGAGCTACCTAGGCCAAAGAATGTCCAGGAGGTACAGGCTTTCATGGGGCATTGTGGCTAGTATCACCAATTCATTCATATATATGCGATCATTCCAAAGCCTCTATACTCCTTTTTTACTAACTTTGAGTGGACTATGGAATGTGAGGATTCCTTTAATGAGCTCAAGAGAAGATTGTGTTTTGCACCAATCTTGACTACACCAGATTAGAACAAGCCCTTTCATGTTCATGTGGATGCATCCAATTATGCCATTGGATGTGTACTTGCACAACCTACTAGTGAAGGTAATATGGATCTCCCAATAGCCTATGCTAGTAGACAGTTGAATGCAGCTGAGCAAAACTATACCACGACTGAAAGAGAAGGATCAAGCATGGTCTATGCTATAAAAATGTTTAGACACTATTTGCTTGCAAGTAAGTTTATTTTTTTTTTATTGATCATCAAGCTCTGCTGTACTTGGTAAACAAGCCATACAATATAGGTAGATTAGTAAGATGGTTCCTCTTACTAATGGAATATGACTTTGAGGTAGTGGTGAGGAAAGGCAAGACTCACTTGAGAGCAGATCATCTCTCGAGGCTCACATCCGAAGAGGCCCCACAAGGAGTATCAGATGATCTTCCTGATGCTTACTTGTTTAATTTGGAAGTTGTACCGCAGTGGGCCAATACATTAGTGCCAATATTGACATATGGGCCTAAACACCGAGTAATAAACACTCAAGATAAGGAGGTAGTAAAAGCCCAAAAGTACCATATCATGGCAGGGAGTATGTACAAGCATACAGATCAAGGAATATTATCTTGCTGTGTGGAAGAGGATAAGTGCATGAAGTGGTTGCAATTAACACATGTGGGTGCATTACAACAACACCATTCAAAACAAAGAACCCTTCAAACTCTACAAAGGTTAGGGGTATATTGGCCAACAATGGAAGCAGATGTCCATAGGATGTGCAAAGAATGCCCAATCTGCAGCACTAGACCTCCAGTGGAAAATGCCACTCTTTATCGAGTTTCTTTAGTGCCAGATTGGAGCGAGCCATTAGTAGTCTTTTTGAGGAAGAAAACATTCCCTCAAGAGATGACTTTGGCAAGACAAAGGAGCTTAGAACAAGAGGCACTAGACTAATCACTCATTGGGGATAACTTATACAAGCGTGGTAAAGATGGTTACCTAAGGCTATGTGTCCATGAAAGTGAATATCTCAAGATCTTGGAAACTGCTCACCAAGGTGTAGCAAGAGGACACTTTGGACCAGACCGTGTGATTAAGGCAATCCTATTTGCAGGCTTGTGGTGGCTAACCCTTCACATGGATGCACATACCTATGTGAAGCAGTGTGATGTTTGTTAGCGAAATCAATATCCCATACGTAAAGATGAGATGCCATTGAAACCTATGATGGGTGGACGTGCATTCTCTAAGTGGGGAACAGACGTTGTAGGTCCTATTAATCCCCCAATGAAGAGCTCCCATGCAGAGTATATCATTGTTGCCATTGATTATCTGACTAAATGGTTAGAAGTGAAAGCCACAACGAAGAACAATGCTCAAACGATAGCTAAGTTCTTATTTGAGAACGTGTTCACTAGATATGGGCTACCGATAGAGCTAGTAAGCGATAGAGGCACTCACTTCTTGAATGAAGTCATTGAAAATCTTCTTCAAGAGTTCTTGTTCATACACAACTGAACCTGACAATCAATATACCACATTGGATTATAGACCATATCCATCTTGCACATCAACGTTGGTATAAGAAACAGAAGTCAGTGCTTTATGGATGTTGTGCACTTATTGGAATTGTCTATCGATGCATGGAATATGATGTGCCAATTCAAAGGGCATTCATTTGGACTAGGGTGCAAGAATTTCAGCGAAGAGCATCAGCCACACGGCCCCCATCAAAGAAAATGAGAGGAGCTATTCAGGTGCCATGTGCACACGCTAGGGGCACCACACTGATACCAGACATGACTCCACCACCCCAAAGGCGAGTGCAACCCTTCACCATCCGATTACCAAGGCACAGTGCAGAGGGGTCTAATCTTATTTTTCCATCAATCCCCAGAGATCTAGAGTTCCCTCACGGCTTCACGCTTGAAGATTTAACTGATGAGGAAGTAGCCAAGATGATCAATGCAGCTAACTTGGAAATCAAAGCAAAGCAGTTAAGTGGACAACAAACAGTCATGGACCGGCCATACCAAACTCAACAAGTTGTTGTCGAAGTAGAGGAAGATGAGGAGGAGACTGAAGAAGATGAACGAGATGAAGAGCAGGAAGGACCACCTGACAAAGAGGAGCATGAATATGTTCAACATGTTATACCAGAACTCGCGGGAGCCCGAGCATACATAACGCAAATAAAAAGATTGTACGATACTATGAACCTGGTTCAGGAACAACATAGACTATCCTTGGCATCTGGGAAGGCCCTAATGAACCAGATACTTGAAGAAGAAGGTGTGGATGACCAATTCATAGCTTCCCTCAACATGCTCGCTAATGCATTGGGGGTGCCAAAGGCTGTGCATACCGCCCTCGCCCACTCTCAGAGATTTGAACGAAGACATGGGAGACACCCTCCAAGATCAGGAAAGCATATACATATTATAGTATCAGAACCACATGGCACCACATCCACGACCACTGCCACATCACACTCCACTCAACATACTGAAGAACCCCACGTGTCAAGTGCATCCCCATCACCACCCTTACCACCCTCCCTCCAACTCCATCCCCCTCACCTCGTACCACCGATGCTGCCCCTACTGTCACCGACACCGTCTCCACCGCTCTTAGTGAAGCACACGATATGGGTCAAGCCTCCCAACTCTCACAATCTGATACCACTACTGTTGTAACTACCACCACGGGCTATAGGGCTCTAACTATGGTTACAAGGAATCCCATTTCCTCTGTCATGCATCTAGGTGGCCCACATGCACAATTAAACATACCATTGTACACTTTCACCACAGCACTGCACCTACCATTCTTGTGTATATGGTAACTCCCACGACCGCATCCACGCACGACCACATGGACATATCACCCACAACTGCACCTCTCCCTCCCCACTTATTTCCACAATCTCCCATTCCCCCACCACCAACATCACCACTTCTCACCACAGCATTCACCATCCCTTTCCCTCCTCCTTATCCCCCTACATTCCAAACCTTCCCAACATTCATCCATGTAAATAATGTATTCAACACGTTATATCAATGTGTGTCTCGATTATAGCAGAATTACCAGCATTTAGATGCACAACATACAAACATGTTCAAAATCCATGAGAAATTACAAGAAAGAACCACAAACATGGAGGAGGACAAGAGGAAACTACAACATAATTATGATACCTTACAACGACAATATGAGGAATTGGTGGCCAATCCCCCTCAACCTGATACATAGGCACAACAACACCTCGAGGAAATGCTACGTGCCCAACAAGCACACAATCTCAAGATACGTTGTAACCTTGCATTACTGAGAAAACACATGTCAACAGCATTAGAAGAGAATAAAAGACTCCAAAGACATAATGAAGAAAATCTGGAAGCAGCGATGGAGGGATCACCAAAAGAGATCGACCCGAAGCGGTTCAAAGCCCTCCCTTTATCCAACATGCAGATCATATTGGACACACATGTCGACCTCCTAGAGGCATATGATGCATTAGAAAAAGAACGTGATGACCTACAAAAGCAATTGGCCAATCAACAAGAGCAATCGAAGGAAGCAGCACATACAGATGCCACATCTGAAGAGGTAATAGAATTGAAAGCATAACTGGCAGCTTTGCAAAATAAGCTTCTACAATATGAACGTCAACCTTCTCCCATGGTGGAGCCAGACCCTGAAGAGCTAGTTCCAATTGAAGTTGAAGAGACATTTGAGGACCCTTATGTACCTATGCATGCACCTGGAGGCCGACAAATAGAGGAAGGGATTGATACATTCAAGATTGAAGCTCTGGAATTGCTGCAAAAGTTAGAAAAGGTCGGCCCAACTCATGATGACAGAGTAGCAGTGCAGATACAATCCATGTCTCGTTTGGAAGAAGTCATCATCAAATCGAACTACTTCAAGAACTTATCTCATCATCGGTGGATTGGTACTTCTGACGATCTGTATGTCCCATTTTGTGTGTTAATGGCCAATTATAACGTAGAGATCAAGCACCACACCACCACCGAGCCAACCTTTGCAACCCAATTTGCCCTAGACGACATTCTTGAGAACGCCACACAGGGCAACATCTTTAAGCCTACATGGAGAATAGGATTACTCGAAACCTACCAAGAGATGGTGTGCACATGGAACAACATGCCCTTGTATATTAAGTTTAACCCCTGCTACTATCCTGTCTTTCGATGACAATGATGGCCTGAGTTTGCGAACACTGTAAAGAATGTCAAAGGATGCGACAAGTGGCTCAATTATGTATATCTGGCACCCCCTCCCCCCCCCCCCCCCCCCCCCCAGTCCTACAACAGTAGCATATATGATTTCCACCATTCGACGTTAGGGCATTAGGTTCAAGAATGTACCAGATGTAATGGCACAGATGTGCCTTAAAATATTTGAACTCATGCTTGTCACATTCTGTACATTCAAAAATGTTAAAGAACCTCACCTCTCGGCCCTAGGCTTTGAATCTTCAGTTCAAATATCATGGCATTGAAGAACAATAAGATAGCAGAGAGCCGTAAGAAAAATTCATAAATGCGAGTGAATGAATCTCTTTCACAATCGTCTCAAAATGTGCATTTACCCAATATGAAGATGTAAAAATAAAGATAGTATTTAAACACAAACACTAAAATACATTAGACCCAACGCATATTTATCATTGAGTTGTGAAAGAGTCTTGGAAATCAAACCGAATGTCACTACCCGTTGTGCAAGAAACTTTCAGCTTTTTTATGGATGCTTTCGAACTTCACAAATTCCTCTTTTGAAAGAAAGGTTAGATGGGAAAATTCAGAAAGGGCGAGAGGAAGACCCTCACGTCAAAGGGAAGAACAGGTGCAGACAAAAATAGGAAAGGGTTGAAGCTACATAGTACGAAGAATTCATCATACAATCTGAGGAAAAGAATGACCAAATATAAATAGCACAAGACAAATGTCACACTTCTCACAAGCTTTTTCATGCAAAGAAAGGATAAATGTATGAGCATAAAAAAGACAGCTGAACCTTCAGGCTGACGAAAGGATAAGTGCAAGGAAAAAGAGAGAAGGAAACTTCATGGCATAAAAGCTTGATGATACACTAATCACAAACCTGTCAGAATGTAAAATTCCAGAAGGCTGATACTGGATTCACACTGCAGGAGCAGAAGAGAAGCTGCCAGAATTTAATAATTTCCTGGGCACACTGCGGCAGCAGAAAGAGCAGAAATGGTACATCTGCATAAGGCAATGATAAAAAGCCTCATCTGGCATTCCAGATTACGATGCGCCTACTCTGTTCATTCGCCACTGATGCTAGTGTTACTCTAATAGATGCAATATAAAAGAATTTAGCTGATCTGTACATCTCTTACGTTTCCATCTTTCAGTTAAGCAGCTGTTTGAATTAATCCAGAGACAAATGACAACTATAGCTTAGCTGAGAGAGTTCAAATGCTCAGAGCAAAGCTCTTTAAATGATAATACTAGAGTTCAGCTACATATACATGCTTCAAATGAAGCCATCAAACCTGCGATCCACAGACAGATCATAACAAGCTTGGTGAGAAGCAATGGATATACAATCCCAAACTCTAGCCCAGAGATACATTTGAGTTCTTTCAAGTTCAATCAATCATTTGGTCCATCAGTTTATCCAGTGTTTTACGACTGCAAGGAATCCCTCCAGTTCTCTCCACAAGGTCCATGATGATCCATGGTAAATACATTACTATATTACAAGTTGCATTCTACTGGTGTACTAGTTGAACGTTGACACACTGATTTACCAAGTCATTAACCTTTCATGACATCAGCCTTTTCAAAAGGAAGCCTCTGTGCTCATACTATGTTTGCCAAATCTCAATTCAAATTTAACATGATAAACTTTCAGCTTCTCAAGGTCTCCATGGTCCAGGAGGTGGAGGCGAATTGGGAAAGAATGCTGGAACAGCTGAAAAGATAGTATTGGTGTCCACACCTTTGTCATCTCCTCCAGAAAGGGCAACCAGAGCTGCTACCAAGCATGCATTTCCAGCAATAGTTGGCTCAGTGTAATTGTAGTTATACCGATTATCTGCAAATCTATCACGTGTGTCAGGACCAGCAACCATAGCACCCACTAGTACATGGGGATTTGGCAGCCTGGAATCCCTGTACTTGTAGCCAGTTGTACATCCTTGAGATGTCCGTCCACGTGGAATTGAAGCACCACGATGGTGTACTCGTATTGGATATCGCTTTCCATAGCCCACAACATAGCTCATCTTTGCAGGATTGTTCCCAAGGATATAGTCAATCTATTAAAAAAAAAAACATATTTCAGGCAACTGTAGTGAAATTCTCTCGCATACAATGAGGTAATGTTGTTGGATGGAGACCCATGCACATCTAACAGTTAAAAATATGCTTGTATGAAGAGACTACACCTGTGATCGAGCAAAGTCACGCAGGACCTTTCTGGATAGAAAATCAGGACCACATGGCCACACTGGAGCAGATGTTGCACTCAGGTAATCTGCATATAGAGCCGCTAGGAATGCACTACCTGCAACATATTGAAGAGGCTGGGGATTTCCATAGTTAAACTCCATCATGCCACCTGCACAGGAGATCCATTCAGGTCCCGATATTCAAACAGAACAGTTTTCACTGGTGATGCATGTAAACAGGAAATCAGTCCAAGCATTCTCACCTTTCGTTTGGTTGAAAACCTTATACTGAGGTAGGTATGAACACATGATCAGCTCTGTCTCATTCTTAAATTGCTGCAGCACATTCTCATATGGATATCCAGGACTCATCATCTTAAAAAACCTCGTAAGCACAACCTACAATTCAAGCAAAGCTTGAAAGCTTTAATAAAAAACTTTCAAAGTGCTAATAAGTAAGGTCCAGGCATTATCTGTATGATACCTGAGCACCAGTGAGCTTGTTGTCCCAGTCAAAAATGCCATAGTACTTCCAACCTCCAGAGGCTCCCGCGTGCTTGGCGAGGCCTTCAGCTGTTGCCAGCTTTAAGTAGGAGGAATTTCCAGTTGCAAAATACATCCAGGCTGAGCCCCAGATGTACTCATCCCAATACCCTGTTGAGTTGTAATATGTCTCAGCATCAGGTATGGCTTTCACATATCGGCCCCTTCTCTCTCGTGCAAAAGCAAACAACACAGTGGCCCCTTGCACAAGCTTGAGTGAGTATGCTCGATTGTCCTTGAACACAATAGAAGCAGCTGCTAACGCTGCAGCCATCTCAGCTGCCAGATCAGAGCATGCACCACAGGAATATGCTTGACGCTCATAGTCCATGTCTTCAGGCCTCTCCCAACAGTAATGATCATTGGGTGTTGTGTCACCTGGAGTCCCTCCTGTTCCAACCTGTTTGGACATATTCCGTATGAATAACTTCAGTAAGCAACTGCATATATGCAAAATCATCTGGAAATACGAGTGTTATGATGTCCAAGCATATAGCAATCACTCATGACTCATGATGTCCAAACTCCCAAACAAATGCATTGATGGAAGGCTATAGGATATATGAAAGAGTATTCCATTTCACATGCCAAGCCTTTCAATGCTTTTTAAACTACTTATAGTCCAGATCAACACGTGATTGAAAAAGAGTCGCTTGAAGCTCTAGGGAAGGTATGAGTAAGGTGCCACAATCTGGAGTAATTTGAATATAAATCACGCACATAACACAACAGTTAGTCACTGAACAGTTAGATCCATTCAAATTCACTCAAAAGGAACAAGGCATACTCAGTGGAACCAAAATCTTGTCTGACCAAACTGCATCACAAGAACTCCATGCAAAGCAACTTCATACATAGGCAAAACTATGCAAATACCATGTGCAATTTAAATGCAAACTAAAACATGGGTAAATCTGGATCAGTAAGAATGCAACACTGTTAAAAACAAACTACATCAAACATACTGGGGCCCCAGTAAAAGTACAATTCAACTATGTATGGTAATTCAATTCGATAGCTTGCCTTGTATAAATATCCGAATGTGCATCATCAACAAGCATCCATATTTATATCTAAGTCCAGCAATATAGCCCAGATCGTTCTGGGGCATTCTCGTGATATATACAAGAAGTTCGTGTGTCCCACATGATGTGCAAAAACACTACGAAACAGAAACAAATCTGCACACCCATATGACACATCATATTATAAACAGATGACAAAAAACAGATGCCATGCATCTAGGTATGCTCATTATCAAGCATCTATTCAGACAAAATGCAATTAAGATTTGGAAATGCATAATCACTGCAGTCAACGACATAGTCTGCATAGAAAATGCATCTGATCAATATGCATCCATGATTTTTATGACGTTCAGCCAGAAAGCCAAATTTGTTTCAGGGCATTCATAGGGAAAAGATATGAGGTTCACCTGACCCCAGACAATATCTATGCTTGGGGCTGATGAATTGAAAGTCTTCAGCAAATAATCAGTTCCCCATTTGATAAGCTCTTTCACATGATCTAGTTCACCAATAGCTTCATATTTTGCACTATACTCAATCACACTCCAGCTCAACACTGTGATAGTGAAGGCCCCTGGGAATCCAAACTTTATGTTGTCTCCAGCATCATAGTATCCACCTACCAGATCCACTGACTGAAGTGATCCATCCTTAAGGGCAGAGTTACCTCGCCAAGAGATGTTATTGTGCTTCGGAAGCCTTCCAGCTGCAATCAAAATCCTTGCATTAGCTGAAGATTCAAAGCACATGCTTAAAACAATCTCACATGGAACGCCCCATGAGAAATAATAAAGAACATGACAGCACCATTATGACAGTTAATAAAATTATGGACCAGAGCATTGATACAAAGCTTACCAACATTGTGGATCAGAAACTAAATTCTAGAACATTTTGTAGCTCAAACGATGAACCCCAGAGTGTCAAAATGAGAGCAGAAACCTTATGAGGATTTTCAGCTATGGAGGGTGGCAAAACCTTGCAAAACCTGACAAGGAGTCTCGAGCACTACAGTTTACTGACCCAGAACCCCTTTTCTATTGTAGTTGAAAGTCTTCATCACTGCAAGGTCTACTAGATTAGGATATGCCAGCAGATGTTAAGGGGGCATGAGATTGAGAAGACTTGTAGACTGTTAAATGGGACTTCTGACAAGCAATCCATCATAGAGGACCAAAGCCTACATGAGTAATGAATGGTTAAACCAGAGATGATTCCATTACTAGGACAACACTGACCCCTCACGGTGACACTGCGCCTGTGTAGAAGCCCTTACCCAAGTAGTTGAGTAGGCAATATTTGGAAGGAAAAGTCGGCTCAACCAACTTTTTTTTTTAAATAAAAGGAAGTTCGGCCTTAGCCTAATCTCCCGGACTTTAATTAAAATAAAGAAAAAAAGTTACAAGTGAATGGGGCTAGTGTCCATGAGACCCCCCAAATCCCACAATGCAGGGGAGGAGTATGGCAAGCTAGAGAGCATTACAAATGAGGCGGATAAATTTATCATCACCCTCATGTGGGACCCATTTGGGTTTCAACTTGTTGTTTTCGAAGAGATAAATACAGTGATGTCTAAACGGTGGAGATCTCTTATCTCGGGAGATTCTTTTACCTAGGAGAAACAAGGATTTCTCGATCGACCATTCCTTAGGAGTTTGGCCAAAATTGACAGCACATCGCTCCCTCCAAATCTTCCAGAGAGTCTCAAGTCTCACCTCTGATGGCATTCCACAGCCTCAATGAGCAGCCGACCGCCTCACCCAACATCACCTGTTTCCAATTGATTTGGTTCATGAGTCTCAATACTCGGGTCACATGACGCAAGATAACACGGGACTTGGGGAAGTCGAAGAACAGGTGAGTTAAATCTTCGATGCACCGATGGCAACACTTGCACCATGGCGGCATACCAACTTGAAATGGTCACATGGATAAGTATTCAAATAGAAAGAAGTATGTCTAACCAGTTACATGATTTACATTTTTCTGAGGGCAGAACCAATCAGTGAAACTCTGAGAAAGTTTTACACTCACATAAGCCCATTTTTCACTAGAACATTCATGACAGCTCAACATTGGAGGCCGGGGCTGCTCTTACTATATCATTCACTCACTAAATGCTGTACTTCCTACCACTTCACAAGCTTTAGATAGGATTCACATGTTTTAAATGTCATTGACAATGGAGTTCAGCCTCCATAAACTGAGACTTCAATCACCCATGCAACTAATGATGCTCAGGAATCGTTCAATCATCCAATTTAAGAGCTACAAAGTCACATGCAAGAGGAAATCATTGAATATTTCTCACGTTTTACAGCTAAGTGATCATTGTTACCAACACATCAGCTAATCGAGCCATCAGCAGCAGTTTCCTCCTTCACGTAAATGTAGCAACTCTATCCAGAGAAGAATCTACTTGACTAATTCATACTTGCATAAGTGTCACCAGGAAAGCATCGATGCATGTTACAAACATCATGCATGGCATGCAAAGGGCACCTTGCTGCTTCCATATCTACTGTCAACTTCAAAGCAGGATACGGGAACATTGTTTTGTGCTTAGATGTTTTCTGATGTACCCCCATGGCAGTGTGGAAAAAGGTGTATTGAGTTTTACATAATGCCTATTTGGACACATGAACATGTCACGCGCAAGGATTGGAAAATACTCCAGTACACACAAAATTGCAACATAATGCGCAAATGCACAATCTTCAATAGAGTACAGAAAAGCCTACACTAACATTTCTGGGCATTGAAGAACAGAAGCGCTTTGTGCAGGGCCTGCGTGTAGCTGTCCTCCGGAGGTGGATGCGAGTGATGACGTGGTACCGTCTCCACTAGCAGTGTGATGAATCCCGTCAGAACGATGGCACCGACGATGCTACCCACGACCCAGATGAAGAGCTTTCGACTGCAAACCATGCACCCCAAATCCACGTACCTCTTCTTCTTCTTCTCCGTGGGGCCAAGCAGCCAACTCTGCTGCGTCTCCTCCAACCGTTGCAGCGCAGCCCGGTCCATGTCGAGGTTGCGACTGCGATCGTCGTCTGTTGCCGAGTCCATGGCGACATCGAAAGAACCTCCCCATGCGTTGTGCATATGCATCTTCCTCGACTGAAGTTCTCCTAGTTCGCTGGTATCGTGTGCGGCTCCGACTCGACGTGTCACTCAGATGAGCGATTCAACGGCAAATGCTGCCTCTTCTTGTCCTCGGAGGAAGGAACCTGGTTAGGAAGTTTCTGCAGCATGAGAAAAGGACTGGAAGTATGGACGAGCTGGTTGAGATGCAGCAGCAGTAACAGCCACTGACGAAAAGACGATGATGATGGAAAGTTGAGTATGAGCACGCCAGCGCGCACTCACACACAGCTCACAGCCAGAGAAGAGTTGTCCGTCTTCAGTTGGAACAAAGAAGTGCGTGTGTAGAGAGAAGAGAGAGAAAGAGAGAGATCTATTTGTACGCACTCACGAGTCACATTCTCTGTCACTGATTTCTTCCGAGAGCGCATTCAAGAGCTGAGGGCTGATCGTTGTTGTAGGTGAGAGAAAAGAGGTGAGAAAAAGGGATAGACATAGCATGTGTACCCATGTGTAAAGGGCCCGGGATGATGTAGGTGCGAGAAGGTAGAGAGCAGAACTGCGAGAAGGTAGAGAGCAGAACTGTGGGCATTGTATCAATCGCAAAGCTACGCTTCTTTTAGGCAGAAGGAAGGATCCAGTATCATTCTTCCTGCATTAGCACTCCTATGTAGTGCTGACACGAACAGTGAGTCGTGACTAATGACTATGAAACTCGAAGTGTATGGACTATGGAGTCAGTCGCTTGACGACATGCTGAACGAAGTCACCCTAGGCTTTTCCCTCGTGAGCACCTCAAAGTCCCTCTCTATTATCTATGCTTTCCTATAACCGAAGTGCGTGACGCTGAGGTACCCGAGCGCCAACTGTTTCCTGCTCGTCGAATGCATGGACGGTGAAAAATGGGAGATTGGGGACCCGCATGGAAGGACTTCGTCATCTTGTAATAAACGCGTAAACAGTAACAGCGAAAGCACCATGGAAGAAAGCGAAGCCTGAGGGATCTATGCTCATGCATATAGGCTGGTCGAGGAGGCCTTGCGAGCAGGCAGCAGTTACATTCCATGCATCACCAATTCTCCAGTAACGCGAATTACTCTTGGGCTCCCAGGGGAGTCGGGACCGAGGGCCTTTCCTTCCCCTTCATGCTTTCGAAAGACTGAAATAGGTCCTGCTCCATAACCAGTACATGGGGCTTGATGGTTTTCTGATTATTTTATTTACATACGACATATTTGTTTTAGCACCACTGTAGAGCAGGTATCAGCTAGTAGCAATTGGGTCCATTAAATAATACGTCAACGACAACGTCAAAAGGCATTCAAGTTTCACCTGGCGTATTGGCTTGGCCTTCTTGATTCTCTTTTTTTTTTTTTAATGGAGGTTCAACCAAAAGTAGCAATTGGGTCCATTAAATAATACGTCAACGACAACGTCAAAAGGCATTCAAGTTTCACCTGGCGTATTGCCTTGGCCTTCTTGATTCTCTCTTTTTTTTTTTAATGGAGGTTCAACCAAAAGTAGGGGTTAGATAAGATTACAACATTACAATTGGTTTAATTGACCAAAACCATGCATGTCCAATCCAGAGATTGAACCTTGGACCTCTACCTCCACGACAAAGCGCTCAACCAACTGCCCTAAAGAACATGGACTTGTTTTGTATCTCTTGTATTCTTTAAAGTCTTACCTTAAGTTGTGAAAATAGAAATTTCATCACCCATAGCCAAAATACATTTAATTTATGGGCGACACAAGCTATAGCGTTGCTTCTAAAACTAGACCCATTCATGCATTACTGCTCATGCACTAAAGCGTATGCCAAACAGCATGCCTTAGTTAGACAGCGCAAGCCAAAAAGTATGAGGAAATGTTTCACTTTCGACCATACACTTTGCAATTTTCATGAGAGATTTGTTTTGTTCTCTCGAGAATGCAATTTTGTGGTGGTGTATGAGACAATGTGGATCGGTGTTTCATCCACACTTAGCCAAAAATGCATTAAAATCAAAAGATATATACTCCTTTGTTCAAAGCAGAGCATGCCCATTTTACGTGTTGAAATATTTTCAATAATAACCACAAACTATTTAATGCACAAAAAAGCTTCAAACTCTAGAATTGATAGACCCATACACGTCTAGAAAAGTCATCTATAAAAATCATGAAGTATAGGCATCACTTACTACATGATCTTTGGGGAAGGAAGAAGATTGCATCTTACCCAAATTGCAGCACTCGTACTTTTTAGAACATGTGTCAAGTTTAGGCAAAGAGAACACCATATCGGATTTTTGGAGGTGTAGCAAACTAGGAATTTTCATATGACCAAAACATGCATACCAAGTTTTGCATCTAAGATGGCTTGCGAATCCCAAATTGTAGACGCTTAGTCATCCATAAAGCTTTTATGAATTGTAAGCTTATATAAACCATGATCTCACATACTATATGCAATGACTTTATCACCATCAAAGAGATCATCAATGTATATAATCCTGAATAATCTTGACTGCCAAGTCAATCATGACTAGGGCCAACATTAATAAATAGTTTTTTTTATCATTGGCACATATAAAGTATATAGAATGTGATTGTACTACCATTAACAATAATAAGGATTATTTTTCCAACCCTTATCATAAGATAAGATGAGTTGTTGGCACATGTGATAGTATTCCTAGTAGGGGCACTCTCAAGTGAGGCAAAGAAAGTTTGCTAAGAGGTAATACGTTTGAATGCACCATTGTCAAAGTACCAAACATCTAGATCCATAAACATATGATGATCATGAAATGATGTATCATAACTACATTATGTATTAAATGCACATTCTTCATTTTGAACATGGGTAGTGGAGCCATCTCATAAGCGAATTTATCTTTGACAACCATTATTGCCCCTTTCTTCTTTATCTCCTTGACAATAAGTTTAGGATAGTTCTTTACATGTTCATTGGCCTTATATTTCTTACAACATTAATTTTGGTTATTTGCTTACTTCCCATCTTTATCGTTATTCCTTGATTGTCCAACATTTATAGATTTTTTCTTACTAGAGGAAGAGCCACCTTTGCCCTTGCCGACTAGCAACAATAGCTTGATCTATAACATATATAATAGATCTATTTTTCCTAGATTGATCCTCTTATCAAATTAAAAACTATATCTTCATGTAAAGGTGTTTGGATTGCCCTTTTCCACCAATCAAGTAGTGGAACAAAAACTCTCATAGGAATTAGGTAGCCCATTTAGAACTGCCTACACAATTGAATTGTCTGATAAAATTTCATCTACACAATCAATTGATCCTTTAAATCTTTGAACTCTGTAAGAAAATTTACCCATTCAATCAAGTAGTGGAAGAAAAACTCTCATAGGAATTAGGTAGCCCATTGAGAACTGCCTACACAATTGAATTGTCTTATGAAAATTCATCCACACAATCAATTGATCCTTTAAATATTTGAACTTTGATTCATATGCCCACTGTCCAATTGTTTTCAAAGATAGTCAATAGGAGCCTTATCTCTTACTTGCTACAATATGCCAAGATTATGCCAAACATGCTTTGCTATTTTACATTAGTAAGTATGAGAGATAATGGTTATCATGGAGACACATGAACAAACCTTGACCAAGACTAAAGTATATATGGATTCCCTATATCATGATTGGTTCATAATGTGGAGAAAATAATGCTACCATTCCATCTAGAATATGCCAGAACCCTAAGATCGATTGTCTACTCACCTGATTTTGGCATCCACAAGTCTTGTTTTGCATTGCTGACATCATCAATCTATAATTACCCTTGAATACCTATACAAGGAGATCTTGGCCACATACATCCTCATTCTGGCTAATGCCAGCCTTGGGAGCTTAAGGAGTCCCGATTTCCAAGTAAGTACTTTCCAAGTTCCAGTTCTAGTTCTTGTCTTGCTCCTTGTTCTAGTATTGTCTAGTCTAGTATTATTGACATCCAATCTTGTCCTCTTGTAATCTCATACTACAAGATTTGTCTAGTTATTTGTTGTATCTAGTTCATTTTCCTCAAGGGAGTCCTTGTAATTCATATATCTTGGTTCATACCTATGGTCAGGGGTTGTGGGATCTCTTGTATCTTGTCTAGTTCAATTATAAATGCCTATCAGTATAAGGTTGTGGGACTTCTTGTAATAGTTATATATATTCTTGTATCATTTTTTCCTATGTGCATGATCTTATAATCGAAGTTTAGTTCCGAAATCTTCTCCAAACTAGTTCGAGGGCCTTTCCTTCTCCTTCATGCTTTCAAGAGACTGAAATAGGTCCTCCTCCATAACCAATACATGGGCTTGATGGTTCTCTGAGAAAGGGTGTAATTATTTTATTTAGATACGACCTATTTGTTTTAGCTCCAGGGTAGAGCACGTATCCAGCTAGTAGAAAGGGGTCCACTAAATAATTCGTCAACGACAACATCAAAAGGCATTCAAATTTCAGCTTGCATATTGGCTTGGCCTTCTTGATTCTTTCTCATGTATTCCTTAAAGTCTCCCCATAAATTGTGGAAGTAGAAATTTCATCACCCATAGCCAAAATACATTTAATTTATGGGCAACAAAAGCTATAGCTTTGCTTCCAAAACTACACCCATTCTTGCATTATTGCTCATGCACTAATGCGTATGCCAAACATCATGCCTTAATGGGACACATCAAGCCAAAAAGTATGAGGAAATGTTTCACTTTTGACCATACACTTTGCAGTTTTCATGAGAATTTTTTTTTTTCTCTCGAGAATCCATTTTTTTGGTGGTGTATGAGACAATGTGGATTGGTGTTCCATCCCACACTTAGCCAAAAATGCATCAAAATAAAAAAATATATACTCCCCTTTGTTCAAAATAGAGCATGCCTATTTTACATGATGAAATATTTTCAATAATAACCACAAATTATTGAAAAGACCCATACACGTCTAGAAAAGTCATCTATAAAAATCATGAATTATAAGAAAGTCCCAAAAGATTGGTTTTTGTATAGGATCATAAGCATCACTACCAACAAGCTACAATTTATGCTCATCTCTTACTACACCATCTTTGGGAAAGGAAGAAGATTGCATCTTACCCAAAATACAACACTCATACTTTTTAGAAGATGTGTCAAGTTTAGGCAAAGATGGAGGTGTAGCAAACTAGTAATTTCCAAATGACCAAAACATGCATGCCAAGTTTTGCATCTAAGATGGCTTGTGAATCCCAAATTGCAAATGTTCTAGTCATCCATAAAGCTTTAATGAAACTAACCAACAAATTCCAGTTTTTTTATTTGTCTGAACTAATTGGACACTCATGTCAAATCCCTACTTTATAATATTCTTTCCCCTTGGAATTCATTTTTTTCTTGAAAAATATAGCTATAAACAATTGTAAACATACCCCAAGCCCATGATCCAAATGATATGGAGAATGCTTTCATCTTTATGGTGGGATTCACCTCTTTTTCAAAATGAAAAGAGGGGAACCTACTTTAATTAGAACTTAATCATTCCAAAACATTGTTTAATCCCTACCCAAATGAGTCAAAACACCATTTGGCTTTGCACTTTATAAATTGAACCAAGTGCAAAGTATGGAAATAATTACAATTGTGGAACAAAAACACCTCTGGTCGATTCCCTCTGCTAATGAGGCACTAACATGTAAAGTGGGGGGATTCAAAAGATCCCTATTCAAATTGTTATGTTAATCCATTGGCACCACTAGTGCATGGACGTAACAAAATGGGTGGGTTTCTAACTTAGAGAACTTTCTTCAAGTTTACTTTGGATTTGGCTTTGAAAAGGAGGTATAACTCACCTTGAATAAAACATGTAACTCATAGTTTTCTATCATGGTCCACTTTAACCAACATTTACTGAACTTTTACTCAACTCGAGAACTAATGTCTCCAATTAGGTTTTAAAGTATTAGGTCAAATGTTAAAAAAATATTTCTTACAAATTTTGGCCAATCTTTACTTCAACTAGACCAAAGCAATTCCTAAATGATTTTTTCCCACTTAGGAAAATTTACTCAAAGACTTAACGTTTTTGAAATTTCCATATCTATGAATAATTTCAAACTCTATTCTCTTCAAGAGTTTACTAAATTGTTTTCAAAATACAATAAATTCCAAATTTATACATTGAAATGTGTTATAAGAACTTGCTTGAAGAAAACTCATATGAATGATTAATCTTATACCTAATATCCAAAAGAGATATTCCAAGATTGATTAGGTTCTCCAAAAAACATCTATGTGTCATGTTTAATTCAATTACCTATTCCAAATAGCTAAACTTGACCTTACAAAAATGAGTCAAATACTTTATGGAAGTCAAGTCCAAAGGTAGTAGGAAGGAAGAAGCAAAACTCTATGTCATTGATTCAATCTTCTAAGACATTTATGTAAGAAAATAATAGCATAGTGAAATAGACTAGTAGATAGAGTTGTGAGAAAAACACAGACAAAGATACAAGCAAACTTAGAGATAGAGAACTCAAATTCTCAAATTGCCAAGAGTAATGCAGCTACGACGATGGTGTTGTCCCCCTATGCACTCCCAATGGGGAGCTTATATGGCAATCTAGACAAACTCTAGATGATGGGCTTACTAGTGCACAATGATATGTAAATCTCAGCATGGGCCATGATTATATAGCTTTTACAAGGGGAGTTGGTATAGATAAACATAGTTGCAATATACAAAATAGTTGGAAAAATATACAATCCAGTAATATCTCCACTACTAGAAGTCCTACCATCTCAGCCCTACGGGTCGGAGGGATAGGCTAGCATTAACGTTCTATGGGGAAACCATGGCACCACAAGGTCTTTATTTTCACTTTGAGTGGCAAGCCAATGGCTCGAAAGCTTATGCCCTACCTAAGCTAATTTCTAGGCTCACAAAGATCATCTATTACCATCACCGATCACACATAGACCTCATCTGACTTGGAAGTTAGGATTCCACAAATGTTCAGGCTCTCAGAGTGGCTTTTCCTCATAATGGGGGCTTTACAACTTAGACCACCACTGATCATTTGTGGTCACTTGAGGGTGGAGTATTGAGTATCTAGCACCCCCCCACCTCAATGTCCACCCTATGGTGAACTACCTCCTTGGTCCAATGCCAAGCTTTGGAAAGTGTCGATGAAGTTGCTCTCTCCCAAGTGTCGTGGTGAAAATGTCTAATCCATTTGCTTCAGTTGGACAATATCTTATCTACATGAACCCATCCTCAATCAACTCATGCACATAGTGATATGGAATTTCTATGTGCTTGGTATGTGCATGGAAAATAGGATTCTTGGAGATGGCCATGCAACTTTGATTGCCACACTTCAACCATGTAGCTTCATGTCCTTGTATTCCTTGGTGTCATAGGATCCTCCTCAACCATACTGCTTCACATGCTACAACACCTGCTTCTTTGTACACAACTTCAATAAAAGATAATGCGAAAAGTCAGTTGCTTCTTATTGATCCAAGAGAAAATCCATTATCCTAAAGAAAAGCAATATCCAAAAATTGTTTTTCTCGTATCGATTTCTCCTACCCAATCTGAATCATAGTATCCAACCAAAGATGATCCTTCTTCATAGAGAATACCATAATCAGTGGTTCCTTTCACATACCTGAGTATCCACATGCAAGTGGATACTCAAGTGGATCCCCATGCAAGTGCATAATTCTCTTTATAACATACAATTTAGCATCAAAAGCACCTCTTTGAAAACCTAGATCCAAGAGATGCTTATCTATCCATTGTTACCATGCTCTAAGGGCTTCTTTCAGCCCATATAATGCCTTCTTTAGCTTATGTACCTTCTTCTCTGAATGGCGAGCCTCAAACCCTAGTGGCTAAGACACATATACCTCCTCCTTGAGATCTTAATTCAGGAATGCTGATTTGACATCCATGTGATAGACAAGCCATCATTTAACCATAACCAGTACTACTCGGATAGTAATCATCCTTCGAGATAGGGAAAATGATTCACAAAAGTCAATCAATTCAACTTGTGAGTACCCTTGTGCAACAAGTCTTGCTTTGAACTTTTCTAGAGTACTATCAACCTTGTACTTTAGCTTCTAGACCCACTTTGTGCCAATTTTTTTATGCTTAGGGGGTTGATCCACTAGCTCCCAAGTTTCAGTCTTCATGCTATTGTTGTATTATGTTTGCATGAAAACCCTCCAATTCGGATCATGGAGTGCCTCTTCCACATTAATTGGTTCCTTTTCTTTTTCTTGAATGGGTTCAGCCAGCGGGGCTGTATTTACATAGGCACTTGCCCATCTTTGTTCCTCTATTCTTTGTGATCACCCATCTGCAACCTATTCTAGTGACTGTGGGATGGGGTTTGCAGAATTATAGAGCTTCCTCACCCAACATGGCAATGGATTTTCCACTTGGGTGATGATCTAAAGATGATGCCCTCTTCTCTTATGTAGAAGGGATAGCTCTTGGGTGAGATTCATAGTGAATTGCTCCTTCACGTGATGATAAAATGGAAGCTCTCTTTTCCTCCTCTAGTGCATGCGGCTGCTCCTCCTTGAACACTACATCATGACTCACCATGATCTTCTTAGCCTTAGGGTCATAAAGCTTATAAGCCTTCTTAATTTCACTATACCCTAAGAAGATACATTTGTTGCTTTTTGGTTGAAGCTTGTTTCTCTCCCTATCTGGAACGTGTACATAACATTCACTTCCAAATACTTTGAAATTGGAAACAGATGGCCTTTTGCCAATGTAGGCTTCTTGTGGAGTCTTTCCATCAAGTGCCTTGGTGTAGCTTCAATTCAATATGTAGACAACAGTGTTGATAGCCTCTACCCAGAATTGATTTGATAAACCCTTTCCCTTCAACATGAACCTTACCATCTCCATGATCCTTTGATTTTGATGTTTTGCAACACCATTCTGCTGAGGGCTATGTGCCACTCTGAGTTGATGCTTCATTCCTTTTCACTCTTGCAAAAATCTTCAAACTTTGTTGATGTAAACTCACCACCACCATGTCCTGAATTTCTTCATCTTCTTCCCTATTTTAGTTTCAACAAGTTGATGCCATTCTTTGAACTTACTTAAAGCTTGAGCCTTATCCCAAAGGAAGTACACCCACATATTCTTGCTATAGTCATTAACGGTAACATGAAGTAGGAAGATCTGTGCAAGGCCTGTGTAGGCCCTTTTCCACATAAGATATCCTGCACCAACTCTAGAGGATAGCTTCATCTATTATTTGTTTCTTGTGGAAATGCCCTTCTCTGTTGTTTGACCATCATGCAAGCTTCACATGGTTCATCTCTACAATCGATGGTAGGTACCATACCCTTGTGATGCATCTCCTTTAGTACAGGGTATTAGATATGGCCAATTTGCTCATTCCATAGCTTACTTGTGCCCACACTTATAGTGGTTGTAAGAGTAGATGACTCATACAAGTTTTTCCTCATGATAGTCCCAACAATAGTGTTGTTACTGTCCATAATCTTAGCTCCTATCTTATAGAAAGTTACTTCATGACCTTGATCAATTTTTTTTATATGTGGAACATAAAACACATTTGAAAGCTTTTTGACATCCCCATTACAATTAATGAAAGAAATCGCACCTTCACCCTTTGCAGGACATCTTGCATTGTTCCTAACTTTGTTATGATGGGTTCCTTTAAAGGCTGTAAGGAACAATAAAGGTATTTTTTGCTTGTCATGTGATTAGAGGCACCACTTTTCAAAACCCATGAGTCATTTGTTCCCTAATCTTTGGCTAAGGAGCATAAATCCTCTATCATAACAAATAACTCATGCTCTATTTCTACAATGTTGGCAGACTCCTTGCCCTTGCCACCTTTTGAAGAGCCATTCTTCTCATCTGTCTTCTTGATGCAATAGTCTTGAATTCTATGACATTTTTTGTTGCAATGGAGACACTCTCCCTTGAAATTCTTTTTATTGTTCTTCTTTCTATCTCCATCTTTTGAAGAATCGGCTTTGTTTCTTTTGGCATTTTCTATGAATGCAGCCTCTCGTCTGTTGTTAGGTGGCGGCTAGCTCGACTTGTTTGACTTAATAATGTATATTATTTTCACCTTCAGAGTTCTTGGAACCACCAAGAGTTAGGAAACCTATTTGTCTTGTAATTGATATATGGAAGTTATAAAGTAATGTTCATAGAGAGAGAGAAGAGCGACTAGCTTAGAACCCGAAAATAATCAAGATTGTACAAAGCGTTACTCACATTCGAGGCACAATGTATTTGCAAATTTTAACTCTCTCTGATATTACTACAATTTTGCACTATAATGGAAGAGGACTGTGATTCTGGATTTTTTTTTTTGTGTATTCTACGTACTCTGTGTAGTTAGGGAATCGAAATGCATTGGATATTATTCAAGTAAACCCCATTCCCCAAACCCTTGTTTGCTATATGAATCCTTCAACAAACATTTGGTGACCATGATGGGATTGGGTATCATCAACAACACTCGGTGAAGTAACAACCAATGTATTAAGTAGATAAACGCAGGAAGAAAGGATACTTATTGCAATGGAGAAGGATCATGCCAACAAGGTCACGTAAGTGGTTTTCAAAATATTAAGAATGACATGCAATATTTGCAACAAAAGAAGCATCTACTTGGCAACATATAGATACTCTTGGTAGTGGAAGTTCGGGAAGTGACCATGTATCTAAACAATTACATGCCTTGGTAGACAAAGGGGTATTACCGTACCTATTGTTGACACAATTGCTAGAGGTGCAGGTGGCTTTTGAGGCAGCCAAGTTGGAAGCAGATGGCATAGAAGGATGGCAAGACAAGGAGGAATCAGACAGGGAACAAGAGAGAAGACCCTAGGATTCAGTTGTGGTGCCAGGCATTCTCCATTTTGTTTGGACGGAGTAGCTCAAAGAAAAGCAGACGATACTGCGAAGGCAGGTTGGTGTCATATTTGAGATGGAGTCCCAAGAAGATATCAAGCTTGAAGAGGATGATTTAACGTGGATACCTACTGACAAAAGTGGAAGTGTTGACAAGTTCCATTTAAGGTGGTTGGTCTTGTTCAACACATTAGTGGAATGCAATTTAATCAATTTAGTGGGAGAATCGGCGATGATCTTGATGTTCATGTTTGCCTTTTCAACACTCGATATGATTTTCTAGAAGAAAATTCGGATGATGCTAGAAAATATCAAGTATTTCAAGCTACTCTTGGGGGTGACATCATTCTATGGTTAATTGAATTCACCTTGGAAGGCCACCAATCCTATTTGGAAACACTCTAGAATCCATAAATATGGTAACTTCAAATACTTTGGAAGTAACTGATCCATATGGTCAATTATATTATACAAAAATTAGAAATCTAGGAGATGCAGTGGCGAATTGTGCCTTAAATCAAATATATTGTGCAATTTGTAACCTCATGACACACAATACGTATCAATGTAGATATAATACCAAAAATCAAACCATAATCACTAGTCATATTAAACCAAAACCTTGGTATAATGTCAATGGTGTTCATCACCCTCTATACATAATGTTCAGTTAAATGATTTAGGTAATCCCCAAAATACATAAGAATTAGGCTTTTCAAGTAATAGGGGTCAAACTTGGGCACACTACCAAGGATATGGGTGAGGACATAGACCCTTCAATAGATATCGTAGGGATGAAGGAGAATACCAGAAGGAAGGTAAAGGACCACAATGCCGGTTTTGTTTGGAATTTGGACATATTCACGCTAATTGTCTAGATGCACAAGATTATGATAGGAGAACTTTAGCCTTTGAGGATCTAGTAGCTCCGGTAGTCACTCAATCCAAAATGTTGTAGAGGAGAGTTGATCTTATGTTAGCTTTGGATGTTATTGAACATCATCAAATTTACGATCGAGCGATCGGATGGGCTAAGCAAGCTCTGACTTAATTTTCAAAAGGAAGCTCCAGTAGGTAGGATAAGATTGGATAGGATAATCAGGTAATGGAAGGGATAAGTAAAGAAGGGATACATAAAGATACCACAACAATTCAAATAACAGTACCATCAGAAAGTACTATCTCGGATCATGTACCAATCACTCAATCTTTGGTACCCAATATTATGGAAGTTAGTAATAGTGTAGCTGATCCTTGGCATATTTTTTCTAAATCTATAATACAAGTTGGAATTAGTTCCTAAGTTTTAGGATACTTTGTTGAAAGAAGCACATAAATAGAACCATATTGATGCTAACGAAGAGAAAGCCCAAGTAAATATGATAGAAACAACTTAGGATGAATTGGTAGATTATGTTGTATCTTTAATCTCGGCATGGTATAAAAACAAGCAGATTTCCAAAGTATTGATTGATGGAGGTTTTGTTATATTTAGGTAGTGATGTGTGTGAACACTCTGGGACCGTCGGGGCACTATTTTCCCTCTTTAGGAGGTATTTTTCCCCTGGCTTGTATATACGCCTATTGGCCTAATGGGCTACTTATCTTTGTACATTCTCGAGTAATACATTCAGTATTGTGTGTTGTGCTCCAAGTTTCTTCTCCTTCCTTGTGCTGTTCGCGTGCTTCCGCAGACATCTATCTCTAACAATTGGTATCAAAGGAGGTCGTCGCTTCATCTAGGGCACTGTCGACACTCCTCCGGTTACAGTCTCAGAATCGCACGAATTTTGGTGAGCACACTAAGCGTGTTTTTGAGATCAAAACAGCTTTGTTGTGTGATGCCGAAATCGCGATCTAAGCTCGTTTCGACCTCCGAACGCACTATCACAGTGCTTGTGCAGGCTATTTTGTCTTTTTGTTCCAAAGATGTATACCAATTTTTATTCGCCAGTATAAGCATCTCAAATTCTACAACAAGTCTAACAAAATCCATCTCGATAGTTCTGTTCAACTTTTTTAGATAGAGTCAATTTTCTGCATCAAGATATTTTAGTCACCGGCCATGGCTGAAAGTAGTGATGTATTCTGTATGTTGGTTGTTGAGGATAAGTTGGATGGTACCAACTACTCGTTATGGGGTTATATGATGCAACATGTATTGGTTGCAAAAGGACTGTCGAACATTGTGCCGGGAGTTGAAAAATGCCCTATCACACCTACAATTGTTACAACTGTAGGTACGGAAGCTGAGGTAGAAGGTGTCGAAGATGATGATATTCTGCATATTCATGTTCGTGTTGCTGTTTTTGCTACACCTACTATAGAGCAAATTCGTTTGGATGGCAGAGATGTCCAGGCACATGCATTGATAGCTTTGTCTGTCAAACATGCCATTATTCCTCACATTCGCTCTTGTCGAACAACTAAGGATGCTTGGGATACACTTACCACATTGTAGCAAGCTAGGAATGAGGCTCATGTTGCTTACCTCCGAAAACAGTTGGAGAGTGAGCACATGAATGAAGGTGATTCTATGGACAATTTTCTAACAAAAATCAAAGACTTGAAGGAATAGTTGATTTCTGCTGATGGGGTTATACCAGATAGCTCACTTGTGCAGACCATTCTGAATGGTCTTCCTGATTCATATCAGAGTTCTGCTTCTACTCTTCGGTTAATGATGAAAGGAAATCCAAATGACTTGTCATTTGAAGATTTAGTCTCTGTTCTGTTGTAGGAAGATCAGTCTAGGCCAAACAGGTCCATTATGCATGTTGTAGATCAAGCTTTCCTGGCTAGTCAGAAGGGCAAAGGAAATTGGAGCTCTTCAAGTAGTAAACAGAAATTTGCAAATGCTGCACATTCGAAGAAGGAAGATAAAGTTGAAAAGAAATCAGAAAAGTAGAAATTGTTTTGCAAGTACTGCAAAGGGAATGATCATATCATAAAAAACTGTCCAAAACTAGCTGCTAAAGAGGCAAAGAAGAAAGAGGCTCAACCTACTGTGGCCACTTCCAGTTGTGAGGCTGAATATAGGGCAGCTTTCAAAACGACTGTTGAGTGTGTGTGGCTCAGATGCCTTATGGTTGATTTGGGTGTTGGTCAGTCTTCTGCCAGCACCATCTTCATTGACAGTCAGAGCGCATTGGTAGTTGCGAGGAACATTGAGGTGCATTGAGGTGCATTATCCCTGACATAGTGATAATGCACATTGAGGTGCATTATCACTATGTCAGGGAGAGGTTCTCTGCTGGGGAGATCAGCTTGGCATATGTGCCCACGCAGGAGAACATTGCAGACCTTTTCACGAAGGCTTTGCCTAGGGAGAAATTTGAAGCTTTCCGCAAAGCTTTGGGCTTACTTCCTTTTGTGGAGTGGTTTCCACATAGCTTGGCACTTCCTTATACATGAGTGTGAGCTCCTTGTTCACCGCATCACTTCTAGGGGGGATTTGTTGATATATGTAGGTAGTGATGTGTGTGAACACTCTAGGACCGCTAGGGCACTTTTTTCCCTCTTTAGGAGGTTTTTTTCCCCCGGCTTGTATATATGCCTATTGCCCTAATGGGCTACTTATCTTTGTACACTCTCTAGTAATACAATCAGTATTGTATGTTGTGCTCCAAGCTTCTTCTCCTTCCTTGTACTGTTTGCGTGCTTCCGTAGACGTTTATCTCCAACAAGAGGATCTAGAGTAAACATTGCTACTTTGGCTATTTGTAGCCAACTGGGGTGGATAGATATCCAACCAACACCATTTTTTATATGTATGGCTCATCAAACACATGTGTAGTCTATTGGTTTTATCAAGGATATATCTCTCAAAATATAGGATGTTCTTTTTAAGGTTACTTTCACCATAATTGAAATAATTGGAAAGGGTAACGATTATAATCTATTAGTTGGATGAACATGGTTAAAACATGCAAAAGTTTAGGAGAATTGGGGATATCAAGCTATTACATTTGAGAAGGGTCACAAAAAATATTTTGTTCCTCTGGAGGACAAAGAGCATTTATCCTAAGGCCCAATTTCCTTCAATTACAAAACCACCCCATATGGTGGAAGGCCTAGATGAAGACAAAGAGCTTCAATTTCTAGAAGCTAATAGAGATCTATGGCTAGTAGGTCTAATTGATATATAGCAACTAGCCCAGTTAGAGCCAGAAAAAGCATGTAAATCTGGCGATGGTGATCCCCCCTTGGGATAAAACAATCCAAGTAGCCATGCACCACTCAAGTAGTGAAAGATGTGCTTAACCACCTGCCAATGCTTGACACCTTGACAATGCATAAACCTGCTCATCTATGAGATAACAAACTGAATATATGGTTGAGTAATGCATAACTAAATCAAGCATCCAAACCTATTGATAGAGAACAACATCAAATGCATCTCCAACATCATGAAGACTCAATCGTAAACCTGTCTCCATAGGAGTGGCAATAGGTTTATAGTCTTCAAGGCCAAAATGTTGCAATAATGTGTCAATATATTTCATTTGACACAAAGCTATTCCGCCATCAGCTTGCATAAACTAAATGCCCAAATAATGATGCAAATGCCCCAAATCATACATCTCAAATGAGGCATGCAAATCAGCCTTGAGATGAGCAATATGCTTCTCATGAGGACCAATGAGCAGCATGTCATTAACATACACAACAATGATAAGACATACATCATTAGTATGCTTAACATATAAGGTGCTTTTAGTTCGAATGTTCTCAAAACCATGTGCAATCAAATAGGCATGTATCTTTTCATACCAAGCATGTGGTGCTTGCTTCAAGCCATATAATGACTTCTTCAACCTGCACACTTGGTTTTCATGCCCTTTCTGCACAAAGCCACGGGGCTGAAAAACATACACTTCTTCATGCAAGTCACCATTCAGAAATGCAATTTTTATGTCTAACTAATGTACATTCCAACCATGATGAGTTGCAAGTGCACAGATGCTACGAATAGTAGTCATTTGGCATGTAGGTGCAAAGGTCTCATCAAAACCAATGCCTCTTTCGTGCACATAACCCTTTGCAACAAGCCTAGCCTTATACCTATCAACTGTGCCATCAAGCTTATGCTTCATCTTGTATATCCACTTAGTGCCAATGGCCTTCTTGCAAGGAGACAATTCACATAAAGACCAAGTACCATTTTTCATGATAGCATCATATTTTGATTGCATAGCAGCCATCCAATTTTCAAAATTTTGTGCTTCATCAAACAAAATAGACTCATTCTCATCACAAAGACTAGAGGCAGCCATAGCATAGCAATCTGATGCAAAAGAGGAACTATGAAAGCTAAACGAGTATGGCATGATAGAGGTGCATCTAATTTGTTGTCATGCAAAGTTTGTGCCAACCATTTTGGCATAGTTTTTGTCTCTTCAATATAAGCTCTCTCATCAACAAGTGCATCATGTAAATCTGCATCAAAAATTGAATGATTTGCATCATCACATGAAACCTGTAAAGGCTTAGAAGTTGCCTCATTAGGACTAGCACTAGACTGCCCACTTGTAAAAAGAGGCAGCAAAGTATCATACATGTCTTTAGAGCTAACAAATGTCTCTTTAGTAAATGGAAGTAATGGCTGAATAACATCTTCCACAAAAACAACATCACGGCTAACCAAAATTCATTTAGTCTATGGATGGTACAGATGATAGCCTTTGCTTTCAAAGCTGTGCCCAACAAAAATACATTTCACTGCTTTATCATCCAATTTTCTATGTTGTTGTTCAAGCACTAATGCATATGCTAGACAACCAAAAACATGCAGGCGAGCGATTGGGCCAAGCCTCATATGGAGTGATAGACTGCAATGCTTTAGTGGGACATGTGTTAAGTACATATGTTGCACTAATGACAATCGTAAGCCAAAAACTATGTGGTAAAGTCTGACTCTTGACCATACACCTTGCCATCTCCATGAGTGACATGTTCTTTTGTTCAACAACTCCATTCTGCTGAGGTGGATATGGCATTGCACACTGATGTTTTATCCCACATTAAGCCAGAAATGCATTAAAGTCAGAAGGTTAGCCCTGTTTGTATTTTCCCAATTCTACAGGTTCATTTATATACTACTTCACATACTTAACGCATTGAACTAGATTAATCTTCAAATACTATCTGTTTGCGTATTACAACATATTTCAATACCGAACAATTATCTGCGCATTACACTGTCGTTCACCACCAGGCACGTAAACACGCACTTCGTCGTGTCACCGAAATATCATTTAACTTAATACTTCATCAAACTTAACACCTACTAAACTCAACTAACAGAGAGATAAATGACTCAGAGTTTCAACAAGGCGATACGCTCCACTTCCAGCATTCACCGAGACTACAGTCCAACGACCTTGCCTTCTATTCATGCTCGCTCCTTTTATTAATCAAAGGTTACAACTATTGTGCTATGCCCTTTCGGAATGCGTGCGACTTTACAAGATTCATATTACATTCCGACGGCTCACACTGGCACGCACGGTGGATTTGAACCCAAAAAATATTTACAAAGTTCAGGATTCATCTATGATACCCTGTACATACATGGAGACGGCTAATTTGAAGGTGCGGGCAATCTTTTGCTTCAAAGACTCTAGCATATTCCGCAAAATGTCAGGTTCAATAAGCTGCACATCAGTCCAGACCAAACTGGAAGCTATGACCTGACTAATAAGGGACTCAGCCTGTGTATGCAAAAATGTTTCTTGTAAATAGAACTCATTTGCGAGAGCAACATCTTTGCGCAATTTCATTTCGGCGATGTCTGCATCAATCCGAGACAACCTGTCAGCTTGAATGCCTAATTGCTTCTCCCGGCATTCGAGTTCCTAAGCTTGAAACTGCATTGTCTTGAAAAAATCTTCTCTTTCCTTTTGAATGGCTTCAATCTCCTTCTTCAACTTAATAGTCAGGCCAATCTCTTCTTCCAAAGATCGACTTTTGTGGAACAGCTCCTCGGTGACTTGCGTAAGCTCTTTCTCAGTGTTTCTAACATTCTTTGCCAACATCTGAGAAGCCTCTTTGAGTATGCTGAGCTTATCTCTCGTATCATGAAGCTCGTTGCCTAACGGAGTCATGGCATCCTCCTTATTTGCAACCTCCTGCTTTAATTCATTAATCTCGGTGTCCTTGGTGGTAATAATCAGATCCTTCTCTGTCAACTGTTCCTGCAATCGCTGGAGTTGGGTATGCAAGGAGTGAATATCGGTTTTGGCTTCAAGAAGTTCTTCTTGGAGGGGCGCTATATCAGCTTCTAGGAGGTCTACTTTGCTTTGTAGCTCTTGTTGAATGTGCTGTGTTGTCGTCTTCAATTGAAGAGGTAATTGCTGAGATAATTGAATTAACATCTGGCCCATGGATGCCAATTCAGTGAACATAACCGGGGTGGGGAGAGAAGGTACAAGCTGTGATGGTTGGGAAGATAGGAGATGTGGAGATGAGGGTGGAGAGTAGTTGGGTGAAGACAAAATTTTGGACAAAGACTCGTGAATGGCAGTTGGAGGCGAGGATGGAGAAGCATCGACAACAACAAGAAGCGTGGTTGGAGGAGGAAGGGGAAGAAGAGTTGTCGGCACTAGGACGATGCCTGTTTCGTTTTGAGGCAAAGACGAAATAGTGGCAACTTCAGTAATGGCCTCTTCAGCACATGCCAGTTGCTTTGCCGTTTCAGCTTGATCATATGCGACTTGTGAGGAAGATGGATGACACACAATGGCAATGGTATCTTCCACTGTCTCCTTCACAGCCTCAACATCTGGTTGTGTTGTTTCATCCCATTGTGAAAGTTCAGCACGTCTTCCATAATAACGTTTGTATCCTACTGCTTACTAGGAGAAGACTGGGCAGATTCTACCTGTAATGAAATGGCTGTATCATGGAATACTTCAACTTCTTGAGTAGGGGTTGTTTCCTTCACTTGACTTTGGAACGGGATGAGGCGACTATGCTTGCATCGGAAGAAGTGGAAAATGTCTTCGTCGTCATCATCCTCCAGCATCTGTGTAGACTCCTCATGTAAGAGCAGAGTGTTCACTGGGGGTGGTTGCTCTGCTTGTATCACCAGAAGGAGAAAGGTGAGCAGGTGCGGCAGTCGAGTCCTCAGAATCTCATTCTTGGCTAACTGTTTCGAAACAGCTTGGCATTCACGATGAATGCACCGGAAAAAGAAAGACGTGAAGTTAACGGCTTGGCGTGCGGCGGTATCGATCATGGAGTAAAATGGGCGTAAAATGCCGTAAGTGCGTTTCTGGAGGTTTAAGGCAGCTACTAAGAACTGGAGTGCAGTGTGTTCCAGTTCGGGTTGGCACAAAATGGCAAACTCGTTGGACGAGTGCCGGGGGAAGAGTTCCTTCATGGTCGCCATAGGAAGGAGCGGGCCATCGACCAACCCCTCCTGAGGGAGACGGAACCCCTCAACGAAAGTACTGAGTGTAACAATGACACGGGGATTTAAGCATGCCAGTGGCCAACATTGTTCTATAGCTGGCGCAGCATCTATATCCGAGATTATCTGAGCAACAAATGGATGACACTCCATTGAATGCCAATGCAATTCAGCGAAGGCCAAGAGACCATGGATACACAGATACTCGCTCACGTCCGGAGCGAGACCAACACAGAAGGTAACGATAGTTGCTAGAGCTTCCATAGCGCAAGAAGAACATGCAAGAGCAAACACATGCAAGAGCACAGGTCGCACAAGGAGCACAAGCACACAAGGATGCAATAGCAAAAAATAGCATGAAAAACAGGATTAAGTAGAAACACTCAAAGATTCATACGAAAAGAAACCTAATCATCACGCAGTGTAGGAAATATACAGGTATAATGGAGACATGCACACATTAACAAAATCGGAGACACATAAGGTGGCGACTAATCATGGTTAGGTAAGAAAACTGAAGGATTACGGTCAAGCAGTCAACCGGAATTACGTAAAGAGAACAGAAACATCGAGGGAGAACAAAAAAGGTAAAAAGACCGATCACGCATCATGAGGATGAAGGCGGTGGATAATAGGGATGAAGCTTCGATCCATTGATCGCTTTAGGAAGAAGGGTACCAGTTAAGGTGGATAACCAAAAAGTTGTTGGTCCCACTTGTTTGGTAATGCGGTAGGGACCAAACCAGTGCAATTTAAACTTTCCGACGGATCGGTTAGATTTAGCATTATAAAAGAGCACTAATTGGTTGATGGTATAAACACGGGGATTTTAAGGAAATGATCATGAGTTCTTGCTTGTCTGAGCTAAACTTCCTGCAACACCAGAAAACTCTCGAGGCGCTATCCATTCAGAGACTATAAAGCCTCCAATCGAAAAGAGAAAGATTCTTTCGGTAGCAATTTCTGCTCGAATGCCACTCACAGACTAGGAACCACCAGTTCCATAGGAGCAATCGCCTCCAAACCATAAGCCAACTTGAAGGGAGTTGTTCCGGTCACCACTTTAAATGTTGTACGCTAAGCCCATAATACGGCAGGTAGGAATTGGTCCCATCTCTCTGGGCAATCTAATACCAGTTTCTTTAAGATGTTCAACTAAGATTTATTGGTGCTTTCAGCGAGTCCATTCGCTTGTGGATAGTAGGGAGAACTGAACTTATGCACAATCTGGAAGGTTTTGGTAAGCACTTGCATTAATGTGTTTGCAAAGTGCGTACCTTGATCCATTACGATTTTCAAAGGTAACCCATAGCGTGGAAAAATATCTTTCATCAAACATTTGACGACCGCAGTAGTTGTGGCTGACCATAAAGCCCAAGCTTTGGCCCACCTTTTCGCATAATCTGTGTAGGTAAGGATATATTACTGGTAAGTGTCGCAGGAGGTGTGATTGGTCCAATAAAATCCAAGCCCCATTTCTGAAAGGGTTTGAGAGGCAAAACTGGTTGGAGCGGAAAGTAATGTCTCTGTAAAGGTTGATCTGAACGTTGACACTCATCGCACTGCTGCACATACTTGGTCACATCACGGTACATCGTAGGCCACCATAAGCCACTTTGTAGAATCTTCCGGTGGGTCAGGTCCACCGCAAAATGACCTCCAGCTGGTGCCGAATGAGCCATTGTGATGACTGAAGTAATTTTGTGTGGGGGAACACATTTGAGCAGCACTCCCAAGTGATCCATGTAATATAACTACCCCACAATTAGCCGAAATCGTCAACTATACATGGCCAGTTTACGGCGAGCAGCAGGAGAAGTCGTGCCGGGAGTACATCCACTAGTCAAGAAAGGCAATAGGGTGTCATAATAGGAGGATTTTATCAGTAATTCTTGTTGATCATCCGATACCGACTCAGTGGCATATATAGCAGGTGTGGTATCATCAACTCCTTCCGGAAGTTCACTGGAATCCAACCGAGATAGAAAATCAGCAAGTGCGTGTGCTGGTTGATGTAGGACTGAATAATCAAACTCTTGGAGCAACAAGACCCATCTGGCTAGTCTTCCTCCCAAATGCTGTTGGCGAACAAGGTACACCAAAGCCGCATGATCGACGTGGAAAGTGAAGCGGCATCCAAGTAAATAATGTCGGAATTTCTTCACCGAATATACTAAACCGAGGCATTCTCGTTCAGTGACTGAATAATTGCGCTCTGTCGGAGCCAATCTGCAGTTCGCATAATACACTAGACAAAACCATTTTTCCGTTTGCTGCATTAGGACACTGCCAATTGCAATGTCGGATGCATCGACAAAGACATGGAATGGCAATTCCCAATTTGGCACTTGTAAAATAGGCGCTTGCATTAACAGTGACTTCAACCGATCGAAAGAGTGTTGACACGCCTCAGTCCATTCAAACTGGCGAGGAGTACGGATTATCAGTCGATTGAGTGGCGTGGCCAGATGAGCAAGCCAGCGTAAATGTCGTCCATGCCACCGAACTTGTCCCAAGAAGCGCATTTCTTTGGGTGTCATGGGAGCAGGTGCCTCCAGTACAACCTTAACCTTATCTGGATCAACTTGGATCCCATGTTTTAAGATAATGTGTCCTAACAACTTGCCGCAAGATACCGAGAACATTGATTTAGTTGGGTTTAAGCACAAACGGTATTCTCGACACTTTGAAAAACAGTACCGTAAATGATACAAATGCACCGAAGTATCACCGAATAAGGAGAAGTCATCCAAGTAAACTCTCATGAATGTTGTGAGATAAAAAATTTCCTGCATACAGCGCTGAAACGTACTTGGAGCATTGTGCAGACCAAACCACATCACTGTACACACATAAACGCCCCAATTGGTTATAAATGTTGTCTTTGGAATGTCCTGCTTTGCCATTAATACTTGATTATAATCGTTATATCCATCCAAAAAGGAGTACATCTCGTGACCTACCACATCATCTAGCATTGTGTCGAAAAATGGTAGAGGGAATGGATCAGGTACAGTTGCCGCATTTAATTTCCGATAGTCCACACATATCCGTAATTGCTTATTCTTCTTAGGGACTATGACAATAGGGGAAATCCACTCCGCATGCTTGATCGGAACAATAAACCCAACCTTCAGCAATCGATCCAGTTCTACTTTGACCTGAGCCGCGTAGTGAGGATTCATTCTATAACTGGGTTGTTTAATAGGTCGTACATCTGGTTTTAGCATAACCCTGTGTTGATAGATCCGCGGGTCCAACCCCTTGATATCTCGGTAATCCCATGCAAACACATCAGAGAATTCACGTAGCAACTGCAGCAAGTTATCTTGGAAAGTCTCTGATAGTCCTGCCTTGATCTTCACCGGTCGTGGATTAGTTTCGTCACCTAAATTACAGGTAACCAATTGGTCTTCCGGTATGTAGAACTATCGGGGCATGGCAAAGTCGTCACCTGACTGAAGCAATTGTTGTAGCATCGTATCATCCAAGGTCTGTGCTACACTTGCTTCGAGTTCACCGGTCAATGGTACTACCGTACAAGCTATTGGACTCCAGTTATCGGCCACCGTTTGTAAGTCCACAGTTCCGAGTGCCATCAGATCCTTGTTGGCTTTAAGAAAAGCTTCCTCTTCATCATCTGAAAGACCATCCAACATGTGTACAGGTGCGGCTACATATGGTCATGCATGCAAGTCGCAAGGTTTCATGTCATCCAGTGGAACAACATATTTACGGTGGTTATTCTTAAAAATCAATTCATGCGCTGACCAATCCTGAACTACCTTAGCTTGTTTTAACCATGGTCGTCCAAAGAGCAGCTTATAATCAAGGCTGGATTCGGGTAATCCGAGAACAACAAAATTCATTTTAAAGACAACTCCTTGAAGGGTAATAGGAATATCTCGCACCAATCCCACCGGATGAACTCGGGATTGATCAACCATTTGGACAAAAAATTGAACGTGTTCGATTTGTGTCCTTCCTATCCTTTGACAAAGTGCTGCTGTTGTAATGTTTACACCGGACCCTCCATCAATTAATACTTGAGTGATTTTGTGATTCTTATACCAGACCGTAATCAGGGGCACCGTATGATCCACCGTCGGATCTAGTTCAGGTTGAATTGTGGCTGTCGAAGGAGCACATGAAGATCCTGGACTGACATGTTTTCTGGAACTATTGGCGCACGCCAGGAACCAAAGCCAATAGTTGTCCCAATGGCAGTGTAATAGGTGCTTTGGATAAGACATCCCATACCGGATCAAATTTTGTTGTTTCCGGTATGTTGTCGAGTGGAGTCTTCGGTATTGTTTGAGTCAGATTCCTGCGTTCCGGTATTGCCTGCAGTATGCTTTGCTGCATCACTAGGACTGGGTCAGGAAAAACAGTTTGTTCCTGGGTTGCCCACTTGCTTGCTCTAGCAAACACCTTCTGTTGTTCACGAATTCTAGTTTCAAAAATTTTCGCAGCTGGCTATAATTGCTTTCTCGAACGTGTTTGTACCGCTGCTATTTGGGTGTCGATCACTGAAATGTACACCATGTTCGCCATAGGGTGTTGTTGTTCCTTTTTCTTTTTATCGTACTCGGCTGCATCTTTATACTAGCTATGGATATGCCCTATTTCACTGCAAAAATGACATTTAGGTGGTGGAAGAGATGCACCTTCACCTGCTATACCCGCATTCCATCGAGTTTGTCCAAAGTTAGTTAACCATGCTCCTCTATAATTCTTGTATCCTTGGTAAGGAGTATTCCTCATTTGCGCTGGTATGTAGTGACTGGCCGGTTGCCCTTGCTCCTGGATGATAGCATTAACAGCCGCTCTACTCTGTACCTTTGCGTTATAAGGACAGGTCTCCGTAGTATGGTCTGCGGTGTGACAAATAGCACAGTACATCTGATTCAGAGCACGCTGAGCTAGTGTGTCCTATGTTTTTACATTTAGTACAATAATTTGTTTCAGAGGATCCTAGTTTGAATGCTTGGACACCTTCAACCACTCTAGATCTTCAGTGAATCCACCCACTTTATTTTCTAACTGTAGCGCCATAGCTATTACGGCATCCAAGGTCATTCCTCCCACACATCGTATGATCATAATCTATTTCAATTGGGGGTTTAACCCGTTTATGAACCACTGAGTAATGACGTCATCTGGTAAGTTGGCATGCGCTGGTGGAAACTGCCGTAAATGTGTCCGAAATTGAGTGGCATAGTCTTGTACATTTTGGTGTGGCTTCTGCCTGTTATTCTACAGGTAATCAAAGATTTTTGTTGGGTTCTTCTTTAATCGGAATCGTTGCAAAAATGCATCCTTCACGTCATCATACTGCCGAAAATGATTCAGGTCATACTCGGTTAACCAGTGAGCAACTTCATTAACCAAAGTTGACTGGAACACGATGGCTTTATAAGCAGGGTCTGCTGGGTAATTCAAAACTGCATAATTAATTTTAAATGTCTGCACATGCGCGTCGGGATCATCTCCCTGAAAACCTCCAAATTTTGTGTAGGTGACTCCGACTGGCATCGAACGCGGTGGAACAATTTGGTGTTGTTGTTGTTGTTGTTGTTGTTGCTGTTGCTGTTGTTGTTGCTATTGTTGATGTGAACTACTCATATTGCTTGAACTTTGGGGACGGATTTCTTGATGTTCCCGGCCCGTATGGTCACTTTGCCAACTTTTCGGTCCAAAAATGTCTCAGAACCGATTACTTAACTCAAAATCTAGCAGTCCTTTCTCAACCTTAGTGTCAAAATTGGCCAAACTTGCACCTAAAAACGGTGAATGCAGTAAATTCCTATCGAACAATAGTGCACTATCACCAAAAATCACCGAATTATCACCGGAGAGCACCAAATTGTCATCGGACAATACCGAACTGTCACCAAAAATCACCGAATTGTCTCCGGACAATGCTGAATTGTCACCGAACAATATCGCAATACCACCAGAAACTAACGTACTGTCTTTAGAATGTATCAGACTGTCACCAAAATGCACTGGATTACCTCTGCACTCTACCAAACTGTCACCGGAATTGCCACTCGCTTGTTGAATTGAACCTTCTACAACTGAACTTGATTGTTCTTCACTTCTACCACCAGAGGGTGTTCGTAACAAATTCGGAACTGCCCAGGGATGTGGATCACTTCGATATTTAGGATAAGATTCACCCGAATGTGTTACTGACATATATCAAAGGCTTCTTCTTCGATCTTTAATTTTTTTTCTTCAACTAGATACTCCATTTCCCATAAACGGCACGAGTGTTAAACTTATTGTTTAATCTATTATCGATTCTGGGTTCTTGGGATGGTTAGGGGTCTGTAAACAGAGGCCCTGTTTGTATTTTCCCAATTCTATAGGTTCATTTATATACTACTTCACAGACTTCCCATTGAATTAGATTACTCTTCAACTACTATCTGTTTGCGTATTACAACATATTTCAATACCGAACAGTTATCTGTGCATTACACTGTCCTTCACCACCAGGCACGTAAACATGCACTTTATCGCATCATCGAAATATCATTTAACTTAATACTTTATCAAACTTAATACCTACTAAAGTGAACTAACAGAGAGACAAATGACTCAGAGTTTCAACAAGGCGATACGCTCCACTTCCAGCATTCGCCCAGACTAGAGTCCGGCGACCTTGCCTTCTGTTCACGATCGCTCCTTTTATTAATCAAAGGTTACAACTATTGTGCTACGCCCTTTCGGAATGCATGCAACTTTACAGGATTCATATTACATTCTAGCGGCTCACACCCCCCTCAATCAGAATGAAGGGTGCCCATTTTACATGTTGACAGATTTTCAACCAAAACCAAAAACTGTTTGAAGCACATAAACACCTTGGAATTTGCTTTTAGTGGATATACCCATGCATGCATGGAAAAAGCATCAATGAAAGTCACGAAGTAAAGATAATTTCCAAAAGAGAGTGTCTACATAGGACCACATACATCATTGTGAACAACCTACAATTTTTGAGTAGCTCAAACTGAACCATCTTTTGGAAAGGAGGAACACTACATTTTGCCCAAAATACAACCTTCATATACATGTTTATCGGGTGCCTCAAGTTTGGAGAAAGAGGACACCATTTCAGATTTCTGTAGGCATAGAAAACTAGCAAAATTCAAATGACCAAAGCGTGCATGCCAAAGCTTTGCATCTGACATAGCCTGAGAATCATGTACTACACATGCTGAACCATTCACACATTTTTCATAGTCTATGAGCTTATACAACCCACGACATAAAATGCTAGAAGCAAGAATGATGTCACCATTTGACAGATCATGAAATGTACATTTGTCATCAACAAATTTCACAACCAAGCCAATCTTGGCTAAAGCTAAAACTGATAACAGATTCTTCTTGATCCCTGGCACAAATAAAGCATCCGACAATGTGAAAGAACTACCATCAACAGTAGTCAGAATGATCTTACCAACTCCTATGATAGGGTAAGAGGAGTTGTTGGCACATGTGACAGTATTCCCTGTAGGGGTAGGCTCTAGTAAAGTGAAGAAACTGTGTTGCAAGGTTATATGTTTGGTTGCCCCACTATCAAAGTACCAAGCATCTGAGTCTACTGCATACATACACTATTCAGGAGAAGATGGACCAAAACTACAAACAGTAGTAAACGCCCATTCTTCATTTTGAACTTTAGCAAACTCTATTGTTGGTGTAGAGGCCTCTGCCACAACCATTCCAGCCTCTTTCTTCTTTGCCTCTTTTGCAACCAGTTTTGGACAATTCTTTATGACATGATTATTTACTTTATAGTACTTGCAAAACAATTTTTGCTTTTCTATTTTCTTGTCGTCTCTGTAATCCTTCTTTGATTGTGCAGAATTAGCAGATTTTTGCTTACTAGTAGAAGAGCTCCATTTACCTTTGCCCTTCTGACTAGCCAGGAAAGCTTGATCTACAACATGCATAATGGACCTTGTAACAGAATAGAGACTAGCTCCTCAAATGTTAAGGCATTTGGATTGCCTTTATCATCAAACAAAGGGTAGAAGCAAAACTCTGATATGAATCGAAAAGACCATTTAGAACAGTCAGCACAAGTGAACTGTCAGGCAAGACTTCATCTGCAGAAATCAACTATTCTTTCAAATCTTTGATCTTTGTCAGAAAACTGTCCATTGAATCACCTTCATTCATGTGCTCACTCTCCAACTATTTTCGGAGGTAACAACATGAGCCTCATTCCTTGCCTGATATAAAGTGGTAAGTGTATCCCTAGCATCCTTAGCTATTTTGCAAGAGTGAATGTGAGGAATAATGGCACGTTTGACAAACAAGGCTATCAATGCATGTGCTTGAGCATCTCTACCATCTCAACGAACTTGCTCTATAGTAGCTGCACCAAGAACTGCATCACGAACAGGAACATGAAGAATATCATCATCTTCAACACCATCTGCATTAGCTTTAGTACTTGTATTTGCAGGTGTAATAGGTTTTCAACACCCTGCACAATATTCCACAATCCTTTTGTGACCAGTACATGATGCATCATATCAGCTCACAATGGGTAATTCGTGCCATCCAACTTATCCTCAATAGCAAACATATGGAATACATCATTGCTTTCAGCCATGGCCACTAACTAAAATACATTGATGCAGAAAATTGATCGTATCTCAAAACGTTGAATAGAACTACCTTGTCGGGTTCTGCTAAACCTGTAGCAAACTTTGAGATGCTTATATTGGTGAACCAAAACCTATATATATCTTTGACACAAAAAGACAAAATAGCCTACATAAGCACTGTGATAATGCATTCAGAGACTGAAACAAGCTCAGATCGCGATTACAACATGATAAAGCGAAGCAATTTCGATCTTCTAATCACCCTGAGTATGCTCACCAAATTTCATGCAATTCTGAGACTGTGATCAGAGGGGTGTCAACGATGCCCTAGATGAAGTGGCAATCTGCTCTGATACCAATTGTTGGAGTTCAAGGTCTACAGAAGCACGCGAACAACACAATGAAGAAGAAGAAGCTTGGAGCACAACACACAATACTGAATGTATTACCACTAAAATGTACAAAGATAAGTAACCAGTTAGGGCAATATGCATATATACAAGCCGGAGGAAAAAAACATCCTAAAGAGGGAAAAAAGTGCCCTGACGGTCCTAGTGTGTTCACACACATCACTACCTAAGTATATCAACAGTAAAGGTATTAGGTGGTTAACTAAATTTGCCCTAGGTCATTTTTCAACACATGATGATTTGGAGACAACATTTTTATGATGATTCCAAGTAACCACCTCTGTTCCAAGTTTCTTCGCCTTTCGTTGCATGGCCGATTGACTCTTCACCTCTTCAGAGGAGCCTCGTGCTCCCTTCGTCTTCTTTCCTTCCGAGTCCATGCTTGCCGTATAACACTCGAATTCACTGACTCCTTCAAAAAACCCTAATAGCTCCCTATCTGAGTCATCATCGTACAAGATCGGAAGCACATATTCACCCATCTTGGTTTGACCTCGCTCTGTTGCTTGTAAGTTAAATCCATCTTGCAAAAGACTTTTGTAATTTTCTACTTTCACAGAAAACTTTTCACGTACTTTTTTACGCACATCGTTTTCAACCACCTTCTTTTCTAGTTCTTTACTTGGGACCGTTTTCTTGGCATCTTCCTTAGGGGTCACTTGCATTTGTATTCGATTGGTTTTGGGCCCAATAGTGATAAACCCCGTCCTCCAGTCATGTACACAATCAGCCTGCATCAGCCATGGTCACCCCAATAATATAGAAAATGTAGTTTCGGTGGATCTTGGTCTCACAATCAAGTAGTCTACGGAGAATTCGATCCCACCAAAAATAGTTTGCACATTTCGTATGAATCCCGCAGGCTTCACCTGCGTCTGTTCAACCATTCGGAGAGACATTGGGGTATCTTCCAGTTGTGTCAATCCCAACGCTTTCATCATGTATTCTGTCATTAGGTTCACTACGGCTCCGCTATCCAATTGCGCGCCTGGGACCGCATATCCATTGATCTCCACTGTGACTACAGGGGCATTCGAGTCCACTTGAGTCGTAATACTTTGGATCGTCCCTAAGACCACATCGTCCAATTTTTCCTTCCTTTTTTCTTTCCTTGGTTTCTTGATAAACTCATTGTAGAATTGCTTTCTGCAGGTTGGCAAACACCTTAGTAATGTGGCCAAATCCAAAGTGACTTCAGTCTCGGCAAGCCTTTGTACAATGTCCATTCCTGCTTCTGCTTGCTTCTTTTTTGGCAACTTCTCTTGGACTTTTAGCCTTTCTGGAAATGGTGGAACACCCGATACAAATTTTCGTGTAATTGGTGGAAGGACCTCCACCTCGTCTTCTTCATCTAAATCCCTTCGCCTATGAGTCTCGTCATTCACTTGAACTTGGTTTCCTCGGGTGTACTCTTGTGCACGAGTGACCACAGCCACCATCGGTTCTTTACCTTTCCCTTTTCCTTGATCTGCCTCTACAAGGTGGGTAGAAGTGCTAGCTCTTGGATCCAACTCCCTAATTACTACTCCAGTATTGGGCACTCTTCCTTGAGGTTGCATTGTCGATTGTGGTTGCGGCTGTGCGTAGGTGGAAGTCTCAGCCCCTCTTTGTCCTCAGCAATAATTGTTTCTTCGTTGTGGGCAATCAACATCATAGTGGCCCTCCCTACTACAATATCGGCACATAGGTGTAAAGTCTTCTTGCTTCCTCGCATTCGGGCAATGTGCTTGTATATGCCCCAGGCACCCACATCGCCAACACTCTAGTGGTCCTATTCTCCTTTGATTTTGTGGTTTAGACCTTTGATATCCGCCTACTTGGCTTTGGCCTCCATAATCATACGTGGGTCTAGGCCCCCATCTAGGCACAGGAGGTTCACTTTGGCCCAGTAATCCCTGATAGGCGTAGTTCCTATTGTTTAGCCACCTTCCTTTATCACGGCATTGATCTTCAGTGTGATTGTTCCTCTTGCAAAAGTTGCAAAAGATTCTCGGTTCTACATATAATCTTGAGACTGTAGGACATTCTATGGCCATGTGCCCATATCCTCGACATTTCGCACAAAATATGTTCGATCTAAACACTCCTTGACTTGGCTCGAGTGCCACTTCCTGCCTTACCGCATATGTTTCATGAGTTAGAGTGGCAGCTTTTACCACCTGAGCCACGATTTCGATAATCCTTTCTTTGGTCAATAACGGCTTCATCTCTTGGGGCGTGTTTGTAGAGGCCATTAATGCTAGCGGAGTTGTAACAGGATTTGCTTGAGTAGCACCACTTGTAAGCCCAGTGTCCGTACCTTGCATCGGTCCAAACAAAAGTTCTTGCCTTCGTTGTTGGCCAAGTTGAACTTCTTCCCACACGCGAGCAACATCTTTGGCGGCCACCAACATTGCGGCTCAAACTGATATGTTGTTGAGCACTTGGATCTCTAAGTCCCGCAATAAATCTTCATTTCAAGGTGTCTTCATTTGGGGCATTCGCGCCCATCTTTCTTACAAAGTTTCCATCCGCTGGATATAATGGTCTATACTCTCATTTACCCCCTGTCGGAGATAATCCATTTGTTGAGTTAGACGATCTTGGAAACCTTGCCTACGAAACTTAGCCAAAAAGGCATCCTTTAGCATTTGATAAGTTCACCTTCGCGGCTCTTCCAAGTTCTCGTACCAATTGGCGGCCTCATCTCTAAATATGGCTGGCAAGATTCGAAGTCTTTGTGCTTGGTCAACCACTTCATTTGCTTCACAGGTGACCTCAAACAATTGGATAAAGCCTATTTGGATCCTCATCCCACAATCCCGAGAATTTAGGGAAGTCTCCTAGATCATTTCAAACAGTGGCATAATATCAATATCCTCACGATCCCAGAAATTTAGTGCACGTGGCCTTAGGATCCCTCCTTCAAACTTTTGCACTTGATTCACAACTCTCTTACGCGAGTACACTTTTTTGGCGGGTTTCTTCCTGCTAGTCGAGGTCGACTCACCTTGCGACTCCCACCTTTGCCTTTCTCTTTCAAAGGCTCATCTCTGAGCGTGCTCTTCTCTTTCCATTTGCGTTTCTCCTAAGGATGAGCTCCCCTCGCTCATGTACTAGATCCGGGGTCTGCAAGCTCGGCCAACATGTGGCGCTAGGCGAACCTATGGCACTCTCTTATAGAGACGTACCAAGCTTTTCTCGGCAAACGCACCAAAATGGTGACACTCTTAGTCCAAGGGAAAAGATGCTAAGAGGCGCTTATACTGGATCTAAGTCCCCCAAAATCGGTCCACTCTTGTTGCTTTACGTCCCTCAGTCGTATTTGAACGTTTTTCGAGCTTCTTCTCGCACATGCACCCTCGTCCTAACTAATTCACGTGGCCTATTCTCTTTCCTACTCTTAGTTCCTTCGTTTCACTCACCCGCATACACTTGTGACCACATACACCCGCACCTGCAACCTTACGCACACTCACACACACATGCTCATTCACTCCCTTACATAGTCTCTTTACACTCACACTTTCATTTCCCCCTTTCACTCTCCTTCACCCATACATACACATATGCCTCCTATCCTTTACCTCACTACTCACTTCCAAGTTTGCACACATATACCTACTCACACCTGTAGTGCACACACTCGTGCATTTCCACCCACCTTTCACTCTCCTTCACCTCCCCTCCTTCTCACTTACTCTCAATCACGTTCGCTCTCTTTTCCTTGTCTTACCTATTCCCACACCCTTTCTCAACCCTTTCTCTTCTTGTTCTCCCACATGCCCATACACACATACACATTCTTACGCCCTCCTACACGATCATGTATGCTCTCACACACCTTCTTGTGCGTACAACCACACACACGGCCTCTCTCTCTTTCCACCTTTCTCTCATCAGTTCATACCCAATAAAATTACATCGAAATAACTTCATTTATTGTATTCACATAAGCATAAAAAGTTGACATCTTCCACATGAAAAACAAGATCCAAGTCAGTTATGCCTACACATTTACGTGAATTGATCATGCTCAACTTTTGAACCAATTACAATCGCTTTCAGTTCCCGGTATATTTGAATAAAAGCTCCGTTCATATATGCGCATATAATCTTCTAATGAGTCAAGGTCTTAAGACAAGGGCTTAGGCAGAAACTAAGAGAAAAGAATCATTACTCACGACATAAGAGAAAAGAATCATTACTCACGACATCTCAGATATGTTGCAGTTAACAACTCTAGTGATTCAACAAACTAGTACGGATGCTATAATAAACAGTCATCATCAGATCAACCCATCCATTTGATTACTGTTCTTTGATAAGAGTCAATAAACAGATTGATATCACACACTCCTCCCATATCATAAGGATGCATGAAACAATACAAGCACAGAAGTTCATGTAATGCTATAATAAATCTACCATCATCGCACACCCTTGGGCATTTCGAAAATTGCATTTTTTTCCTACAAGAAACTAACCGAGGAACTCATCCGCATTCTGTCATGAAGCAACATTCCATTCCTATACATCCGATCGTTACGCCACACTATTCCTAAGGGGAGTGTAAGACCTGAGAATAGTATCACATAATATACTCGCACAGAAGAATAGAACAATCCTCAAAACAATATTGCATGTATTAATGTTGATACTTAGTACCTACCAATTCACACAGGTCATTAGTCAGAATAACACACCAGCAAGGACGTGCCACCTGGAATGAAGAAGGGAAGCTGAGCATACTCCAAGAATATTATCACAACATCTAATTTGTGCTTGAGGATCATACCATGGAGCTTATGTGGGTACATTCACACGCAAAAACTCTCATATCTCAAGGGTGAAGCTCAGCTTGACCATTTTCATCGGAGCTTTAAGCGTGCTTGAACAGGGTGATTAATGAAGCTTTTGAGTCTTGCCACAAAACAGACTTTCAGGCCTTTTGAACAACATCTTTTTTCGAGTTCTCTTCTGAAATCGTATCACCCAATCCAATGTAGATTCCTCAGGTCCTTGCTAGAAAGCCAATTTATCTTTGAGAGCCACCTGATACTGACGCATGTTGCTACCTCCATGAGTCCCTCGCTCTATGACGTTCTCCAGCCACATGTGTCACCCGACTTACTGCCCTCCCTCTTCAACAGTCGATAGCAGCCGTCCTTTTCTAGCTCAAGCGCCCCAACACTTGCTCTCCTGTTCTCCTCTTCTCACTGAGCTCGTTGGCGGAACCCTCAAGCCACTGTTGTCCTGCCCGCGGAAGGAGTCGAAGTCCTTAACCTCTTTCCAAAAAATAGTCCCCCCCCCAGCTTCTCTCTCGATGTACACTTGGACAGCCCCGTTCGTGTTATTCCTTCGGCATAACTCCCCCTTCCACGCCTGTATATATGGAAAACTCCCTCTTTTGCTGCTATTGTCTAGCAGTCAGCGTGGGTGTCCAGCCCCCCCTCCTTCGCTCACGAACCTGTACAGATCCCAGAAAAAGCCCAAAAAAGAGAGACAGAGCAAGAGTCCCTCGAGAGAATATGTAGGAGACTCCCCCCCCTTCACAGCCCGCTTCCCCCGTCAGGATACCTCCACCAAACAATGAAGAAGAGACAAAAAACTAAGATCCGCTGCCTAGAAAAAAATGAAATGCTCTCTCCTCTCCTATCCCAAGTGTGCGTGCAATTAGGGGTATGTCCCCCCCCTTTTTCCGTGTCCATCAGAGCCAAATCCCCCTTGTACCTACATATCTCTACGAAAAACAAGGGAATTAACCCCCACGTATTGTGAGAGGGCATTTCCCTTCTTAAGTGCATTGGTCCTTCATCACCTGCCACACTTATTTCTTTGCAAAGTTTAAACCACGTTCCATATTATAGAAGATCTCATGGACCTTGCAATGATGGCCACATTTGTCCTCTCATATCTTGTTTTCTTCCTTGGTTATTTGATCCCTGCATGCGAGAGCAAGGAAAACACAACAAACGCTGCAACAAATACTTCTTGAGGTCAGACGGTGAACAAATTCACTGTTACAGCCTCCCATTTTCTGTTGGTACATCCTGCAAAAAACCTATTCCCAAAACAAATCATATCATTTTATTAGATGCCTATATGTTCATATATTCACACCTTATTTGGGTCCTTGGCTTGCACTTGTACACCAGTGAGATACCGGAGCCATGCCCCTTGATTACATTCGCTCAAAGCCATGAAGACGAGAGCACCATATCTATTTTGGAAGTAACCTAACAGTAATGCATCCCAAGGACTTTTTCTCTCACAAGGACTTGTCAAACACTTCCCATGCTTTCCTAAGCACCCCCTGCTCCTCATAAGTATCCACCAATGTAATGCCTACTGTGGTATGCTCCTTCAAGATACCTGAAATCAACCATCTTTCCATGCAAGGTACCTACAATCAAACATTTACTCTACAACCATTTGTACGGTTAACAATAGGACCATAGACATCACTGTGAACAAGCTGTAGTTTTTGAGTAGCTTGCACTGAATCATCTTTTGGGAAGGAGGAATGCTGCATTTTGCCCAAAATATAGCCTTCCCAAAGATGTTTACAAGGTGCCTCAATTTTGGGAAGAGAGGACAACATTTGAGATTTCTGAAGGCATAGCAAACTAGCATAATTGAGATGACCAAAGCATGCATGCCAAAGTCTTTGCATCGACATAGCCTGAGAATCTTAAACTACACATGTTGAATCATTCATAGATTTTTGATCATCTATAATCTTATATAGCCCACAAAGTAAAATGCTAAAAGCAATAATAACATTACCATTTGACAGATCATGAAGTGTACATCAGTCATCAAGATATTTCACAACCAAGCTGATCTTGGCTAATGCAAAAACTAATAACAAATTTTTCTTGATCCTTGGCACAAACAAAGCATCTGACAATGTCGAAGAACTATCATCAAGAATAGTTAGAATGATCTTACCAACTCCCATTAGAGGATAAGAGGAGTTGTTAGTGCATGTGAAAATATTTCCTATAGGGGCAGGCTGAAGTGAACAAAAGAAACTGTGCTGCAGGGTAATATGTTTGTTTGCCCCACTCTCAAAGTACCTAACATCTGAGCCTACTACAGACATACACTATTCATGAGAACATGGGTCATAACTGCAAATAGTAGTAAACACCCATTCTTCATTCTACTCAAGATTAGCAAACTTTGTTTTAGGTGTAGAGGCCTCTACAACAACCGTTTTGGCCTCCTTTTTCTTTGCCTCTTTTGCAACAAGTCTTAGACAACTCTTTATGACATGATCATTTCCTTTACAGTATTTGCAAAACAATTTCTACTTTTTTGTTTTCTTCTCATCTTTTTCTTCCTTTTCTGAGTGTGTAGAATTAGAAGATTTCTACTTACTAATAGATGAGCTCCATTTATCTTTGCCCTTTTGACTAGCAAAAAAAAACTTGATGTGCTACACAAATGATGGGCCTATTCTATCTAGATTGATCTTCCTACAAGAAAAAAAAGACAAACTCCTCAAATGTTAAGGCATTTGGATTGCCTTTCATCATCAACCAAAGAGTAGAAGCAAAAATCTGATATGAATATGGAAGACCATTCATAACAGTCCGTGCAAGTGAACTTTCTATGAAGAATTCATTATCAAAAATCAAGTGCTCCTTCAAATCTTTGATCTTTTTCAAAAAACCTCCTAAATAGGGAAAGATGTGCCCCGATGGTCCTAAGTGTGTTCACACACATCACTACCAGAATATATCAACACTTATCTCCCAATTAATTTTCAAGGATATATGACTAAAGCCATACTAGATATTGGTGTGGGAATAGGGACAATTACCAAAGAGATTGGGGAAAAATGGGGAAAACCAGCCCTACAACCGATGAGAATGAAATTAAAATTGGCAAATGGTCATGTGGAATGTCTTTTAGGACTCCTTGAGAATGTAATTTTGACCACATGTGGAGTAGAATTTAAACTCTAGCCATATGTCAATTTGGCAAAGTTGGCAATTATGAGATGATCTTAGAAAGACCTTTCATGCGACAACTAAGGGTAGTTCAAGATTGGGGACGAGATCAACACCAGGCCATGACAACTAAAATAAATTTGCCAAACTTTTCCTATATGGATGGTCCACCTTTTCATTAGACCAACATCCATAAGGAGGAGGATGATATATCAATCCATAGTGCTAGATCTAGTTATCAATCATGGATGAATGAAGATACTCAACTATGGATTTGTAAGGCACCCTAAAGAGAGGAAAAAGGTTACAACATTGGCAAATAGGACAAAGGGAAGACAAACCTATAGAAGATCCAACATACGTGCCTCAGATATTTTCGATGAAGCTTTTGAACCACATGGATGGATGGAAATATTTGTTACCTTAGATGTATGTGTGAATGAACAAATTCTAACCATGAATGAATGTGTAAATGAGGAAGGCAACAATTTGAGCTTGTACATGGTAGTGCTCCAAGAGGCAAAGGATGGAGAAATGATAGAAAATGAATGGAAAGAGGATTATGACAATATAGAAATGGAACACGAATTTAATTGAGAGGAAAAATACCTAAAAGAAGTGGAAATGGAACCCCAAGAAGGAGTGTAGTGAAACAAAGGAAGAAAATCAACAACAAGAATACTTTGAAGTACCTAAACATTCTAAAGGGTATCAAGTGGAAGAATGAAAATTTTTTATTCAAATGCCAAAGAGAGAAGCACAAGATGGAGTAACTCGACTTCCTGCATCATTTATATCTTGCTCATCATCCCGCTTTCTCTTTTCAACAACATTCGCAATATGCGAATATATGGAGAATTAATCAACGGGTGAGTTCCAAGCCGTTTTCAACATAATGTCATCCCTAGCCTTAATTAAAGCTTAAATTGAGTAGTTCCTTGTTTCTCTAGTTTGCTCGGATTCAGAGTCACTATCTACACATTCTAGTTTGAAGGAAGAAGATGTTTTTTTAGATTCAAAAAGATTTTCGTAAAGCTTCTGCATCCCTCCTTTTCCCCAATTTGCAGCTAAGGGCAGATGTGTTCTATAGTCGCACAATCGCTTGTCAATATCAATAACAAGTCTTTGTTCTTTTGCTTCCTTTAAGGCTTCACATGTATAGGTAAGATGATCTATGGCATCACACCAAATACATCTCCTAACATTGGGATTTCTCCGCTCATTGAAATTCCTTTGGTTCGTCATTTGAGGAATTGGTTGAGGTGCAATTGGAGGATTAGGAGGTACTAATGGCAGATTAGGTGTTGAAACAGGTTGGGGATAAATAGTAGGTTGAGTTTGGACATAAGGATGAGTTTGGACTGAGGGTTTATCTTGGAGATTCAATGCATATACTATGTTTTGTAAAGCCGATACCTCTTTAGACATGTTTTCATGCATGTGCATCATGTTGTCCAACTTATTTGTAGAGATTTTACAACTCCTTATACCTGAGTACAGAATGGTGTAGCTGAGAGGATGAATAGAACTATTCAAGATAGAGTAGTCTCTATGTTGCATCATGCAAACCTCTCACAAGGCTTTTGGGCAGAAGCAGTAATGATTGCAGTTCATGTGATTAACCTTTCACCTAGTACTACCAAAGGTCTGAAAGTGGCATAAGAGTTATGGACAGGGAAGCCACCATATTATGATCATCTTTGAGTTTTTGGGTGTGAAGCATATGTTCAGATACCCAAGAATCTTAGACAAAAGTTGGACCATAAGTCAAAGAAATGCATTTTTCTTGGATATGGTCGAGAAGGACAATTTGGATATCGCTTATGGGATCTTGAAACACGGTCAGTGATCAGAAGTAGTGATGTCATTTTCAATGAGTCTAAGATGCATAAAAAGCCCATTAAGGAGGTTGAAGTGAGAAGAGTGGTGTTTGAGGATACTAGTCCTCTAGTTAGCATGCATAAAAATACTGCACATAGGGATATTCAAGAGAATGTCCATTCAGATCAGTCTGCACATGTTCCTGTTCAGCAACCATTGAGATGCTTTGCACGTGCCTCAGATCCAACTGATAGATATGTTCTAGGTTTAGATTTTGTTATGTTAACAAATGTCGGTGAGCCTTCTTGCTACAAGGAGGCTATTCAGATAGAGGATCATGTCAAGTGGGAGTGTGCCATGAGGAGTGAGTTGGATTCTATTCACAAGAATGGTACTTGGGATTTAGTACCTTTTCCAAAGGGCAAGAAAGCTTTAGCATGTAAATGGGTATATAAGCTGAAATTCACATCACATAGTGGTTCTCCAAAGTATAAAGCACGACTTGTTGCAAAGGGTTTTAAGCAACAACATGGTGTTGATTTTGAGGAAATCTTCTCTCCAATGGTCAAGATGACTACCATGTGCATGTTGCTTGGATTTGTTGCAATGGAGGACTTAGAGCTAGTCCAAATGGATGTGAAAACTGCTTTCTTGCATGGAGATCTTACAGATGAGATCTATATGGAACAACTAGAGGGTTATGTAGTTCCTAGCAAGGAAATTCTAGTTTGTAAGCTCAAGAAGAGCTTGTATAGACTTAAACAATCCCCTAGACAATGGTACCAAAAGTTTGATGCTTTTATGAAGTCTCAAGGCTATTCTTAAAGCAATGAGGATCATTGTCTATACACAAAGAGATGCTCAGATGGCAACTTGATATAATTGATACTTTATGTGGATGATATGTTGATTGTTGGGAAGTCCTCTTATGATTTGTCAATTCTCAAAAAGAATTTGAGTCAGACATTTGATATGAAGGATTTGGGTGATGCCAAACATATTCTTGGCATGCACATTACTCGTGATAGGAGTAAAAGATGCATATACTTGTCTCAAGTGAGTACATATCCAAAGTACTTCACAGGTTCAATATGCAAGGTGGAAAGGCATTGAGTACACCTTACCTACATATGTGAAATTGAGTAAGGATGATTGCCCCAAATTATATGAGGAAAAGGAATTCATGAACAAAATTCCCTATCACTCTGTTGTTGGTAGTCTCACGTATGCTATGGTAGCTACGAGACCAGACATTGCATTTGTAGTGGCAGTTGTGAGCATATATATGTCTTATCCTGGCAAGAAACATTGGGAAGCGGTCAAGATGATTTTAAGATATCTGAGTGGCACAAAGGACAAGTGTCTATGCTTAGGTAGAGGGAAATTACTAATTAGCTTGTTACCAATTAGCTATAATTAATTAGCTTGTTATTAATTAGCTATTATCCATTATTGGTTACGCAGATTCTGACTATGTTGGTTGTGTAGACAATCATAAGTCTATATTAGGGTACATTTTTCATTTTGTCGGAGATGTTATCTCTTGGAGATCTCGTCTTCAAGAATGTATAGAGTATGTTGCAGCAAGTGAGGCATGTAAAGAAGCATTGTGGCTTTCTCATCTTGCTTGTGATATGGGTTTACCTCAGCATGTACGTCATTTGCTCAGTGATAGTCAAAGTGCCATTGCTTTGGCTAAGAATCTAGAAGGGGATCCATATCTGCTTCACTCATATCCAATTTGAGTTGAAACTCATCCTTCATCATCTTCTTTTTTGCATCCAACTATGATTGTAGCACACGAGAAGCTTGGATCAACTATAGCCCCACCTTGGCCAAGTCTGCAAGCAAAGGGATGGTAGGAAGAGGAATCGGGGCAGAGGATCCATGGGCTAGGTTGATTTTGGTGGAGTGGGGAGGGGAGTAGTCTGGAGAGGCAGGTGGCATGATGACATTCTACTGATCATCCATAGAAGGAGTTTCCAGAGAGATAATTGGAGTTGATGGTACTGTTGGGTTAAGTGGTTGACGGCGGTTGGTGGGAACAATTGATGAGGATACGTCTTGTACATTATCAACCATGATGACTTTTGTGGTTGGTGTCGAAACCTATTTGTCTGCAAGACACATACTTACTTCCATGATCGTCGAATGAAGAACCATCTTTTTGGGCGAGTGCACAACTACTGCCAGAATAATGATACTATCCTTTAGCGGTGAAGCATGTTCTTTGTCACCACCTTCCACAAGTTCGATGGTGTTGGTGACCTCTGAGTGGGAACGATCTATGGAGACAGCCATGACGGCGGGCACCTCTTTAAGTGTAATAATGATGCCAACCATGGCATGAGCGGATGAAGAACTTGAAGCAGTAGAGAATGATTGCTCATCTTTGAATGATGACTACATGATACACAATAGACAATACACAGAAATGACAAAGAAGATGAGGTAAAGAGAGAATACCTGGCATGAGTCCACGAATCCTAATGCACTTAAACCAAGTTGTTTCCTTTATACATGAAAATGCACCCATTTGTATGGGTTTTGTACCTTTTCATAGCACCTCTTTGTAGACCTTCAATTTGAATCTTAACGAAGCCATAAATTTCCAACCATAAACCGATAAAAGATATCACTCTAACATTGGCATGCATGAAGGACCTAAACCCACATAGTGCTTACCAATGTCCTAGGTTTCATACATGCTAATACCCTATGGAACATTGCTTCACCAACCAAAGTGCATGGTCAAACCATGGTATGGAAGGCAAAAAACAAATTCCATATTTATCAAGAAAAATTACATATATGAGGGGCAAATTATAGTGCCTGGGAGTATGCCAAGATATACAATCTACTCCTCATATATATAACAAGCCGCCCTTCCTAAAGTATGCTTTTATATGAGAATGCAAAAAGTGATTGGGTGATCCCTTATCATCATACAAAATCTTTGTAAAGGGTGAATACATCATGTGAGAATCATTTTGAGATACATCAAGATCCATCTCATGGGATACAAAATATGAATTTGACTTCATAAGAGTCATACGATGTAATAAGAATCCGTATGCTTTGTTTAGCATCCTCAATATTCACTTTATCATGCTCAACATGCACCATTTCATCATACTTCATATCATCATACTCCATGTATGCTTCACTTTGCTTCAAAATTTGGAATCGCACATGAATTTGCTCAACATCATCAATGAAAATACTTCATATCAATTTATCTTTGTGGCAATCTAGAATATGCACAAATAAGAAAATACTTGCACCAAACATAAACATCATTAGTACATGAGGGAATTATCCAATAACAAAACTCCATAGCATAACAATGAGATAATACTTAACTAAAGAATGAGGGCATGGATTCATACTCATTATATGCAACCCATATGCAGTTACCCAATCAAGAATCACATAAAGAGTGGCACACTTCAAAGCTACTCTTTTTGTAGTATGTTTTGGAAACCTATGCATGCCTTCCTCATGAGGTGAGTTTCCTTTATAAGTGAAATAAAACTGAAACATAAAGTGATTCGGTGGCTAGGATGTTCCATGCATGACAAATTATTGTTTTCCACAATCCTCAATCAAATTAGGTACATGTGTGCTAACATAAATAATGCCTTTAACTTCATTCCCTTCATTGCTATGCATCATAAAGGTGGAAAAAATATCATTATTTTTATCTTCTTCATCATCACACCCCTTATATGCATCAAACATGGGCGTGGTAACATCATACAATATAAAATCATGTTGATATATTTAGGTAGTGATGTGTGTGAACACACTAGGACCGCCTGGGCACTTTTTTCCCTCTTTAGGAGGTTTTTTTCCCCCAGCTTGTATATACGCCTATTGCGCTAATGGGCTACTTATCTTTGTACATTCTCTAGTAATACATTCAGTATTGTGTGTTGGTGCTCCAAGCTTCTTCTTCTTCCTTGTGCTGTTCGCGTGCTTCCGCAGACGTCTAACTCCAACAATTGGTATCAGAGCAGGTTGTTGCTTCATCTAGGGTGCCGTCGACACTCCTCCGTTTGCAGTCTCAGATTCGCACGAAATTTGGTGACCATACTCAGGGTGTTTAAGAGATCAAAACGGCTTCGCTCTGTGGTGCTGAAATCGCGATCTGAACTCGTTTCGGCATCCGAACGCACTATCATAGTGCTTGTGCAGGCTATTTTGTCCTTTTGTGCCAAAGGTATATACCAGTTTCTGTTCGCCAATTTAAGCGTCTCGAAGTTTGCTACAGGTCTAGCAAAATTCGTCTGGGCAGTTCCGTTCAACTTTTTGAGATACAGTCAATTTTTTGCATCAAGGTATTTTAGTCACCGGCCATGGCTGAAAGCAGTGATGTATTCTGTATGTTGGCTGTTGAGGATAAGTTGGATGGTACCAACTACCCATTATGGGCTTATATGATGCGACATGTTTTGGTTGCAAAAGGATTGTGGAACATTGTGCAGGGTGTTGAAGGACGTCCTGTTACACCTGTAACGACATGTACTACAAATACATGTGCTGGAGCTGATGAAGATGGTGTCGAAGATGATATTCTGCAGATTCCTGTTCGTGCTGCTGTTTTTGTTGCACCTACTACAGAGCAGATTCGTTGGGATGGCAGAGATGCCCAGGCACATGCATTGATAGCTTTGTCTGTCAAACGTGCCATTATTCCTCATATTCGCTCTTGCAGAACAGCTAGGGATGCTTGGGATACACTTACCACATTGTACCAAGCTAGGAATGAGGCTCGTGTTGCTTACCTCTGAAAACAGTTGGAGAGTGAGCAGATGATTGAAGGTGATTCTATGGACGGTTTCCTGACGAAGATCAAATATTTGAAGGAGTTAGTCTCTGTTCTGTTGCAGGAAGATCAGTCCAGGCAGAACAGGTCCATTATGCATGTTGCAGATCAAGCTTTCCTGGCTAGTCAGAAGGGCAAAGGAAAATGGAGCTCTTCTACTAGTAAGCAGAAATCTGCAAATGCTGCACATTCTAAGAACCAGGATAAAGATGAGAAGAAATCAGAAAAGCAGAAAGTGTTTTGCAAGTACTGTAAAGGGAATGATCATATCATAAAGAACTGTCCAAAACTGGCTGCAAAAGAGGCAAAGAAAAAGGAGGCTGGAATGGTTGTTGCAGAAGCCTCTACACCAAAAACAGAGTCTGCTAATCTTGTGCAGGAAGAAGAATGGGTGTTTACTACTGTTTGCAGTTTTGACCCATCTTCTCATGAGCAGTGCATGTGTGCAGTGGACTCAGATGTTTGGTACTTTGACAGTGGGGCGACCAAACATATTACCTCGCAGCGCAATTTCTTCTCTTCACTCGAGCCTGCCCCTACAGGGAATACTGTCACATGCGCCAACAACTCCTCTTATCCTATTATGGGAGTTGGTAAGATCATTCTGACTACTGCTGATGGTAGTTCTTTCACCTTGTCAGATGCTTTATTTGTGCCAGGGATCAAGAAGAATCTGTTATCAGTTTCTGCATTAGCCAAGATTGGCTTGGTTGTGAAATTTGTTGATGACAGGTGTACAGTTCATGATCTATCAAATGGCGATGTGATTATTTCTTCTGGCATTTAATGTCGTGGGCTGTATAAGCTCATAGACTATGAAAGATCTGTGAATGATTCGGCATGTGTAGTTCATGATTCTCAGGCTATGTCAGATGCAAAGCTTTGGCATGCACGCTTTGGTCATCTGAATTTTGCTAGTTTGCTACACCTGCAGAAATCTGATATGGTGTCTTCTTTGCCCAAGCTTGAGGCACCTGGAAAACATGTATGTGAAGGCTATATTTTGGGCAAAATGCAGCGTTCCTCCTTTCCAAAAGATGGTTCAGTTCTGGCTATGCAGAAATTGCAGCTTGTACATAGTGATGTCTGTGGTCCTATGCAGACACCCTCTTTCGGGAATTACCTTTACTTCGTGACTTTCATTGATGATTTTTCCAGGCATGCATGGGTATATCCACTCAAAGCAAAGTCCGAAGTGTTCATGTGCTTTAAACAGTTTTTGGTTTTGGCTGAAAATCTGTCAGCATGTAAAATGGGCACCCTCCGTTCTGATCGAGGGGGGGAATATATGTCTTCTGATTTTAATGCATTTCTGGCTGAACGTGGGATAAAACACCAGTGTACAGTGCCGTATACACCTCAACAGAATGGAGTTGCTGAACGAAAGAACATGTCACTCATGGAGATGGCGAGGTGCATGGTCAAGAGTCAGGCTTTACCACATAGTTTCTGGCTTGAGGCTGTCATGTGTGCAGCATATGTACTGAACATGTGTCCCACTAAAGCGCTGCAGTCTATCACTCCATATGAGGCTTGGCATGACCGCAAGCCATCTGTTGCTCATCTGCGTGTTTTTGGTTGTTTGGCATATACATTAGTGCCTGAACAACATCGCAGAAAATTGGATGATAAGGCAGTAAAATGTATTTTTGTTGGGTACAGTTCTAAAAGTAAAGGCTATCGTCTGTATCATCCACAGACTAAACGCATTCTGGTTAGCCGTGATGTTGTCTTTGTGGAAGATGCTATTCAGCCATTGCTTTCATGTACTAAGGAGACATCTGTTAGCTCCAAAGACATGTATGATACTTTGATGCCTCTTTTTACAGGTGGACAGTCTAGTGCTGGTCCTAATGAGGCAACTTCTCAGCCTTTGTAGGTTTCATATGATGATGAAGATCATTCTATTTCTGATGCAGATTTACATGATGCACTTGTTGATGAGAGAGCTAATATTGAGCAGGCAAAAACGATGCCAAAATGGCTGGTGCAAACTTTGCATGACAGCAAATTAGATGCACCTTTGTCATATCGTACTCGTTCAGGCTCTCATAGTGCCTCCTTTGCATCAGATTGCTATGCTACGGCTGCGTCTAGTCTCTGTGATGAGAATGAGCCTGTTTCTTTTGATGAAGCACAGAATTCAGAAAATTGGATGGCTACTATGCAATCTGAATATGATGCTATAATGAAGAATGGTAGATGGTCTTTATGTGACTTTCCTCCTGGCAAGAAGGCCATTGGCACTAAGTGGGTATCCAAGTTGAAGCGTAAACCTGATGGTACAGTTGACAGGTATAAGGCTAGGCTTGTTGCAAAGGGTTATGCGCAGGAAAGAGGCATTGATTTTGATGAGACCTTTGCACCTACATGCCGTATGCTACTGTTCGGAGCATTTGTGCACTTGCAACCCATCATGGTTGGAATGTACATCAGTTGGACATTAAAACAACATTTCTAAATGGTGACTTGCATGAAGAAGTGTATGTTTTTCAGCCCCGTGGCTTTGTGCAAAAAGGGCATGAAAACCAGGTGTGCAGGTTAAAGAAGGCATTATATGGTTTAAAACAAGCACCACGTGCTTGGTATGAGAAGATACATGCCTATCTGGTTGCACATGGTTTTGAGAACAGTCCAACTGAAAGCACCTTTTATGTTAAGCGTGTTAATGATGTGCTTCTGATTATTGTTGTCTATGTTGACGACATGCTGCTCACTGGTCCTATTGAGAAGCATATTGCTGATTTCAAGGCTGATTTGCATGCCTCATTTGAGATGTCTGATTTGGGGCATTTGCATCACTATTTGGGCATTCAGTTTATGCAAGTTGATGGTGGAATGGCTTTGTGTCAAACGAAATATATTGACACATTATTGCAGCGTTTTGGCCTTGAAGACTGTAAGCTATTGCCACTCCTATGGAGATAGGTTTACGATTGAGTCTTCACGATGCTGGAGATGCATTTGATGTTGTTCTCTATCAGCAGGCTGTTGGATGCTTGATTTACTTATGCATTACTTGGCCAGATATTCAGTTTTCTGTCTCACAGATGAGCAGGTTTATGCATTGCCGAGGAGTCACGCATTGGAAGGCGGTTAAGCGCATCTTTCGCTACTTGAGTGGTACTCGGCTACTTGAGTTGTTTTATCCCAAGGGGGGATCACTACCGCCAGATTTGCATGCTTTTTCTGACTCAGATTGGGCTGGTTGCTATGACACTCGTGTGTCCACCAGTGGTTTTTGCTTCATGCTTGGTAGCTCATGTATATCTTGGTTGAGCAAGAAGGAGCCTACTGTGGCCACTTCCAGTTGTGAGGCTGAGTATAGGGCAGCTTTCACAACGACTTTTGAGTGTGTGTGGCTCAGACGCCTTATGGCTGATTTGGGTGTTGGCAAGTCTTCTGCCACCACCATCTTCACTGACAGTCAGAGCGCATTGGCAGTTGTGAGGAACCCTGTGTTCCATGCTCGCACTAAGCACATTGAGGTGCATTATCACTATGTTAGGGAGAGGTTCTCTGCTGGGGAGATCAGCTTGGCATATGTGCCCACGCAGGAGAACATTGCAGACCTTTTCACGAAGGCTCTGCCTAGGGAGAAGTTTGAAGCTTTCCGCAAAGCTTTGGGCTTACTTCCTTTTGTGGAGTGATTTCCACATACCTTGGCACTTCCTTATACATGAGTGCGAGCTCCTTGTTCACCGCATCACTCCCAGGGGGGATTTGTTGATATATTTAGGTAGTGATGTGTGTGAACACACTAGGACCGCCGGGGCACTTTTTTCCTTGCAGACCTTTTCACGAAGGCTCTGCTTAGGGAGAAGTTTGAAGCTTTCCGCAAAGCTTTGGGCTTACTTCCTTTTGTGGAGTGATTTCCACATAGCTTGGCACTTCCTTATACATGAGTGCCAGCTCCTTGTTCACCGCATCACTCCCAGGGGGGATTTGTTGATATATTTAGGTAGTGATGTGTGTGAACACACTAGGACTGCCGGGGCACTTTTTTCCCTCTTTAGGAGGTTTTTTTCCCCCGGCTTGTATATACGCCTATGGCCCTAATGGGCTACTTATCTTTGTACATTCTCTAGTAAAACATTCAGTATTGTGTGTTGGTGCTCCAAGCTTCTTCTTCTTCCTTGTGTTGTTCGCATGCTTCCGCAGACGTCTAACTCCAACAAATCATGTGTATTTGTAGCTGCCATGATAGTATGTAGATGTGCATCACCAATGCATTCCTTTTCATTCAAAGCATCATCCTCACAATATGCATCAAAGATAGGTAAAGAATCAGGCTTTGCATCATGCAATATGGCAATTTCATCATCATCATCATAAGTATCAAAGGTTGGTGGAGAAGCAGGATCATAAACACAAGCATTATCATGATCACTTTGAACATCATAAAAACTAGGAGGATCAATGTCATGGGAAAAGAGCATATCATCATCAAAGGAAGGAAAAATATCATCATGATCAAGCATATGTTCCTTTTGTATGAAATCTTCATGCATAAATTCAATGTCTTTCTCAATGAAGCATAATGATGGATCATCATTATCATGTATTGTTTCGTTATGAGAAATTGTATGTTCATCATCACCAAGAGGGAAAGGGGATTCATTACTTGCATCGTGCAAAAGAATGGTAGCAAAATCATTTCCATACATAGTATGTGAACAATTCTCATCATTATGCTTAATCATATCATCTTCCAAATGCATAGAAGGAAGAGGTGTAATGACTTCAATTCCATGCATATCTTAACATGTGCACACAAATTATCATCAATCAAAGCCATACCATTATGTGAAATATTATTATCACAATGTGCACATTCATGTGGAATCTTTATGTTCAATATGTGTAGGAGGAGAGGTGGCGCCATCAAACATATGTGCATCACATGCATCATTATTCTCATTCAAGGTCAAAAAGGAGGGTAAATCATCATACAATATATAAGTGATGCTTTTTAACTTATTCATCACCTTGTCACAACATGATATAAATTTATCAAGCACTCTAGGGAATATACATGCATTACGCCATATCATTGGGATATCTTTAAAATAGTTTTTCCCTTTCAGCAATGCATGTTTTAATGTGCGGACATTATGAAATAATGTAGTTCCATTACCATACCTAATTTTTTATAAATTCTCATCGTATAGAATAAGCAAGTTGAATATACCTCTTGTACATAACGTTGCACAACCCACCTAACATTAGATGCATGTATGAAATGGACAATGCACAATTGTGTGATCCTTATAATCACACCAAATGCATGAAAAATCATCGGATCCCACCATTTGAAATGAGAAAAAAAAAAAACAAGTCACTGAAACATGTGTGGAGGTATTTTGCTCCCTCGCTCTCTTTCTCTCTCTCTCTCTATTTACTATTTAGTTATTTATTGATGATTATTATTTCTTTTTCTTTCTCTGTCAATGTATCTCTCTTTTGTACTTCATAGAGTGAAGATTAATTACCAAATTGGCAATGATGAGAGACATTGGAGCAGTGCCAACTCCATTGAAAGTGGAAGCACAAGAATCTAAGTAGAACCGGCTAAGAAAATGTACCTTGGATCAATTGGGAGAAGCCACATACGCCACAAACAAGAGCAGCACGATGTGCCAAGGCTTAGATAGAGACATCCTCCATAGCATGAGCGATCGAATGTAACCTCCAAATTTCAAAAAGGTGTGGGCCCTCGCTGAACAATGAGGACATCATGGCCGTTGACCTCTGCCTAGTAATGATTAGAAGCGTGTGAGAATGGCGAGAAAAGCACCAGGAATGGCGGGTAGAGTTGAGAAGAGCACCTTACGAGCATTTGTAGAGGGTAGAAGACTCCCAAAGACCACCAGTCATCAAGGAGCTTTTTGGTTTTCAAGGGGGAGAAGAAAAAATTGAGAGTATGACACCATCCCCATTATTTGCTTCATAATGGAGAGTTAATGGCGTAGTGGAGAGTTAATGGCGCTCTAGGGTAGAGGGTTTTTCCTCTCTCCCCGCGAGTCCCTCCCCTCAGCTGGGAGGGCGCTCGCCCGCGCGCTCTGCCCCTTCGGGGTGCTGCTCTCTCTGTCTGGCTCTGTCTCCTGCTCATCCTCCTCCTCATGGCGCTGTTCGAAGCGCTGCGCAATGGCATTTCTGTGGTTGATACTCCAATGATCGAGTGTTTAGATGAGAACGCTCGCGCTCTGTCTAAAGCTGTGGGTAAGAAACAGGTAAGTATCTGTAACTCTGGTGGTAAGGACTTGCCAATGGCTGATGCCCCTGCTGGCAACCTGGAGACTCGTTCAGGTTCAGTCGCGCACTCTCCCCAGAAATCTTATGCGGACACCATGAAGAATAAAGGTAATCTCTTTTCTGCTCCTGTTATTTCTGCTCGGGACGGTATGGTTAAAGATAAGGGGATTGAGAGAGCTGAATGCTCGGAAAATCCTCATAGTCTGCTTGTGGACGACATACCTAGTGAAGATGAAGAAGAGGATTCATTCATTATAGACAGAACCTCCTTGGACAGTTGGCAAGAGCATCTGTTGGGTAGGGTTGTGATAGGGCTTTGTCACGGCCCCAGACCGCCGCATGATGTGCTTAAAAGTTGGATAAAATCCCACTGGGAAGCTAGGGGGTTAATGGTTAAGCATATTCAATATTGTCCTAACAACTTCTACCTCTTTTTTTTTGAAGAGGCTAACAGTGCCTTGCAGGTTATCAGTGAAGCTCAATGGCTTATCAGGAATATCCCCATGTCCTTTTTCAAATGGCATGTTGGTTTTAACCCCAAGGGCCCAAAGCCTACTAAGATCCATGTATGGGTTGAATTCCCTGAGCTCCCCATAGACTTTTACCCCTGGATTGAGCAACTTGGAAATATGTTAGGTAGAGTGTTGGGTCAAAAATCCAGAAACAGTATTATAAATACCAAATGGGACCCTCAGGTTTTAATAGAAATAGATGTGTCCAAAGAGATTAAGACTCAAATAGTTATCAAGGATTCTCAGGGTAAGAAGTTACACACCCAAAGGATTATGTACCGAAATTTACCTAACGCCTGTTACAATTGTTATAAGCAGGGTCATTTAATTCGGGATTGCCCCCTCATCAACTCGCGGAACGAGGTCGGTAATCAAGACAAGCAGGTATTACAGTCTGCTTCTAATAATTCACCCAACGTTCTGGGGAAAAAGAATGTTCAAAAGCCTAAAAAAAAGTCTTTCAGGTCAGATAACCCATATGATATTTTGCTAGAAAACATTTCTAATCCTTTTGATGACAACAACAATACAGGTGGAGCTCCATCTGTGGAAGAACAGGTTGAGAACATTGATCCCAATTTGGATGTAACAGGTAATACCAAGTCTGCTCAGGCAGGTAAAGATGACCATTGCTCTGCAGGAAACTGGAAAGTTATTGGGAAAAAAAATAAGGTTATCCATGATTCAGCTTGTCTGAGGGACAACCCGTGTTTCTCCCAACAGATTAACGATGTGCCTCCCCCCTCTATTGATCATTTCAGTAAGGAACTTGATGCGATGGATCAAGATTCACTCAATTGTATGGATGAGGAAGGGGATCATTGTGAAATTGTCCCCATGTCTCAGGATGTGGTCTCTGTCTCTGATCACAACAAGGTAAATAAGCCTAAAAGGAAGGAAGCTGTCAGGTTATCTTCCTCTGCGCCCAAGCCGACTAAAAATAGTCGTAAATGATTTTTCCTTTTTTGATGTTTGATCTTAAAATTATCTCTTTGAATGTTAAAGGGTTGACAGATGTTGTCAGGCCCAAAATGATTAATTGCTGGTTTAAGTTGCTTCCCTACATGCCTGATGTTATTTGCTTACAGGAAGTTAAATTGGGTGGAGATTCTTTACTTTGGCACCTGAACATTCTTGCCTCCAATTTCTCTTGGTTTTACACCAGCCACAATAGTGGCAAAGGGGGTGCTGTAGTAGGTCTGTCAAGTTCTATTTCTAAGTCTGTTAAGGAGGTTGTTTGTAGTAATTCCCATCAGTGGTGTGCTGTTAAATTGGAAGATCCGTTTAATTGTGCTATTATATCTGTGTATGCTTCTAACCTGTGTGCTGAAAGGAAAGGCTGCTGGGAAGAGTTATGTTCTTTTGACAGTCCTGTTATTCTGGCAGGGGATTTTAATATGGTTACGTCAGTTCAAGATAGATGGGAAAGAAAAGGGAACTGTATTTTTGGCTCTGAAAAACTTTCCTGGTTTAAGTTATGTAACCACCTGGACTTGTCTGACCTTTCTTGTAATTCGGGATTTACCTGGTCTAACAAACAAGTTGGGGTTAACTATAGAGCGGCTAGGCTTGATAGATGTTATGCGAGTACGGAGTTTGCTCAAGAGTGCTGGGATATTAGTAGCAAGATTGATCATTCTCTGCTAGTTTCAGATCATAAACCCCTTTTTTTGACCTTCAGAAAAGGCACTCCTAACTATAGAACTGGTCGGCCTCACATTGATTATAGTCTTCTCAAAATTCCTAGCATAATGGATCGTACTAAGAGTATCATCACCCACTATTTTAAGGTTTATAATTCCCCTTCTGCTGCTTGGGAGCATGCTGTTGTCGGGATTCAAAAGCTGTTCACTGCTTATAGGAAGCATGCCTTGGAGTTGAGGACTCAGAGGAGACTTGCGCTTATGAATCAGTTAAATGCCTTTGATGTTAACTCTAAAGAGTATGTTGATTGCTCTGTGAGATTGAGTAAAGAGAGATATCTGGAAGCTAGGAGCACCCTTGCTATTTCAAGAGAATTCTGGAGTGAGAACATGGATCGGAACAATAAGCACATGTTTGCTCTTATGAAAAAGAGGAAAGTTAGGGACTTTGTCCCCCCGATTAAGAAAAGTGATGGGAATGTTACCTCCAATATGGAAGAGACTCTGCAAGAGGCCAAGAGATTCTTTATGGATGTTTTCTCTGTGTCTCCCAAGTGGGGGGAGGACATCCAGAGGGCCAGAGCTACTATTGCTTTAAAAAGGAAAAAAATGGTTCCTGAGTGCCTGGTTTCCATTCTGGACCTGCCCCTCACTGATGGTGAGATCAAAGAAACTATCAATAAACTGAAACCTTGTAAATCTCCTGGGATGGATGGTCTGCCTAATGAATTTTTTATCATTCTTAAGGATTTTCTCACTCCTTATATTCTCTTGATTTGGGAGGAGGTTTCTAGTAAAGGTTATCTCCCTTGCTCTATTAACACTGGGGTTATTAAGCTTATTCATAAGAGAGGTCCCAAAGATGACCTTAACAACTGGAGGCCCATCACCTGCTTAAATACCATCTACAAAATCTTTGCTGCTACTCTTGCAAGGAGGCTTAGCCCCTTGATGAACCAGCTTATCCTCCCTGAACAAAAAGGCTTTATTAAAGGTAGGTTTATTCTTGATGCTATCATCTCCCTTTGGGAAGGCATGGACTTTGCTAAGGATTCTGGCCAAGATTTCTACTTCTTTAAAATTGATTTTGACAAAGCCTATGACAGAATTGAGTGGGATTTTGTTTTACAGTCCCTGCATGATTTAGGTTTGGGAAGGACATTTATAAAATTTGTGAGTACTCTGTTTGGAAATGCTTTCTCTAGAGTCTCTGTTAATGGTCATTTGTCTGAACCTTTCAAGTTGGCTAGATCTATAAGACAAGGGTGCCCTTTGGCCCCTCTTCTTTTTGCCATTGCAAGTGATGCTTTAGGTTGGTTAGTGAAGGATGCCCTGACTGAAGGTAAAGTTAATGGTGTGTGCATTCCTAACTTCCCTGCCCCTCTTTGTCTGCAGATGTTCGCTGATGATACCAATGTTGTTTTAAAAAATGATATTCATTCTATAACCAATTTTTTTGGTTGTCTGGATATCTTTTGTCTGGCTAGTGGCTCTAGGGTCAACCACAGTAAAACTGGTTTCAAAGCCTCAGATAATACTATTCCTGCCATCATTTCCCAACTTGGTTGTAGTATTATAAAAGAAGGAGTGATTTTTAGACTTCTTGGGATCCCTATGGGCTTCAATGTTTCTTTTGGTCAAAGGTGGGATTGGGTCTGTGACAAATTTAAAAAAGGTCTGGCTGTTTGGTATGATTCTAATTCCTCCCTTCCTCATCGTGTTTTCATTCTTAATCATTATCTTTTACCTAAACTTGTCTACTTTCTGTCTTGTTGGACTCCATCCAAAAGACAGCTTAATCAGGTGATCTCGCTGGCCAAAAGATTCTTATGGGGGGGCTCTGCCAACAGAAAGAAAATTGCCAAAGTTCCTTGGGATATCTGTTGCATGAATAAAGAAAAAGGGGGATTGGGGCTGAGGTGCCCAAAAAAAAACGGCTGACATCCTGTCAGCTAAATGGATTCTTAGAAGCATTGACAACAATGAGATATGGGCTACTCTGATTCAAAGATCTGTTAATAAATTCTTTTTGACTAATTACAGGGCCTGGAATAATATTAATCTTTGGGACATTATTTCCTGCCCTCACCCCATCTCCCCTGTTGGAAGTACTCTGGTCTGTAGGTTCTGGAATTCTTGGTTCAAAGCTAAAAGTGTTTTCTGTCCTTCTGACAAGATGTCTTTTATGGCTCAGTACTATCTGCAGGAATCTCCTTGGCTAGGATGGCTGGCCAAAAGGAACAATGGGAACATATCTATCAAGGAACATAAATGCCATAAGAAACATGGATTCAAAACTTGGAAGGACTATATGACTAATGGGAAGGTGAGATCTGATCATGATCTGGTAAGTAGGACTGATGCTTCTGCTGCCTGTTTGCAGGTCTTGCTGTCCCACAAGGAGATGCTAGATGATCAGCTGATGGTGTGCAACTGGAAAGGAATAAAACTCCATGAAGTTGCTGAGTACATCTACAAAAACTTCAAGAATAAGAAGGACTCTATGGATTTGGTCACTTCCAAATTAAACAGATTGTGGATGTTGAGTTGGTCTCCTGCTCAGTGGTCCTACAGGTTTAAAGCTCTGTGGGCCTACCCTGAAAGCATCAAACAATCTTGTCTTCAATGGTTGATAATTCATCAAGGGCTTTGGGTGGGCCCCAGAGTCAGGAAAATATTTATTGATGGGGGAAAATGTGCATTTTGTGGCAGGGTGGAGGATGTTTATCACCTCTTTTTTGACTGTCATCATGCTAAGCCTTTCTGGAATTGTGTTGACAACTTTCTTAACTCTAGGAAAGCTCCCAAACTTCAAAGGAAAGATGCATTGATTGGTTGCTGTAAAAATATGGATATCCTTCTTTGGAACACCTGGCGTGGTCACATTCTGTGGGCCATTTGGCTTAGTAGAAATAATCATATTTTTGGCAAGGGGAGAAAAAATTTTATCATTCCCCTACATCACTCTCTGAAAAGAGTTTCTGATAACTGTACCAAGAGAATCACCAAACCTTCTCTTCCCTCACATGATATTCATTGTATCTTAGCTACCCATCACTACACTAGATGGAAAGTGATTTTGAGCCAGTTGTATTCCCCTTGCAGGTTTGCAATGGTAGCAACCTTGTAACTTAGGGTGGTCTGGTGCTCCTGCCCCCTGCACATGTACATTTTACCCTGTTAATTCATATTTTCCTCTTTTTCTCAAAAAAAAAAAAAAAAAAAGACCACCAGTCAAAGAACCAGACTAGCATTTTGAAGATGAAAAGCAGGTCCAACACTTGCCGACAATGGAGAGCTCCAAAAATTCGGGCGAGCCACTAATTTTTGAAGGTCAAATAAAATTTGTGACCTTGTTTTACAGTCTAAAATGGCCAAAACAGGCGATACGGCTGTCAAAAATCAACACTGGGCATGATTACCACAGGTGATAGCGCCGACTCAACATCGAATTTGGAGGTCATGTGGGGCCAAAAGGCTGCAAAATACATAGTCAGAAGATAATCATTGCAAAGGATGATGTAATCAAGGGATTGTGGGATGCCATCACTATGGGCGTGCTAGTGTTACAAAGAATGATTGCTCATCTCTGAATGATGACTACATTATACACAATAGACAATACACAGAAATGACAAAGAAGATGAGGTAGAGAGAGAATACCTAGCATGAGTCCACTAATGCTAATGCGCTTATTTCATTAAACCAAGTTGTTTCTTTTATACATGACAATGCACCCATTCGTATGGGGTTTGTACCTTTCTATAGCACCTCTTTGTAGAAATGACAAAGAAGATGAGGTAGAGAGAGAATACCTAGCATGAGTCCACTAATGCTAATGCGCTTATTTCATTAAACCAAGTTGTTTCTTTTATACATGACAATGCACCCATTCGTATGGGGTTTGTACCTTTCTATAGCACCCTTCAGTTTGAACTCTAATGTGCCATAAATTGCCAACCAGAAAGTGATAAAAGATGCCACTCTAACAAACTCGTGTCCATTCCACTCATGCTCTTGTGCTACTTTTAAAGTCGGGATCAGGAAGTATAATGGTAACACAACATTTTGTTTGAATACCATCTGAAATGGGGTGGCATTGAGTGCCATTTTGTAGGCAGCTCGATAAGTCCAAATAGCATGATGAAGCTGTTTATCCCAATCAAAGCATTTATTATTTACCAATTTTTTCAATACATTACATAGAATCTTATTCGTGCTCTTGGCTTGTCCATTAGCTTGTGGATGATAGGGGCAAACTTCTTATCTATCACCAAGAATTCTTGTAGAAGGTTTTCAATGAATTCGTTCAAGAAGTGCATACCTCTATCATGTACTAACTCTATTGGTAACCCATATCTAGTGAATACATTCTCAAATAAGAACTTAGCAGTTATTGGAGCATCGTTCTTCGTCGTGGCTTTTACTTCTACCCACTTTGTAAGGTGATATATGGCTACAATAATGTACTCTGGATGGGAGTTTCGAGCTAGGGGGTTAAATGGAACTACAAAGTCAATACCCCACTTCAAGAATGTGAATCCTCCCATCATTGTCCTTAAATGCATCTTGTCCTTTTTTATCGGATATTGTGCACATTGGCATGCATCACATCTCTTCATATAGGTATGTGCATCCATATGAAGAGTGGGCCACAAAAGTCTTGAGAATAGAATGTTCTTAATTACTCGATCAAGCCCAAAGTGTCCACATGTGGCACCACTATGTGTGGTTTCTAAGATTGTCAAATAGTCTGATTCGTGAATGCATAGTCTTAAGTAACCATCTTTGCCTCTTTGGTATAGGTTGTCTCCTACTAAGGTGTAGACCTGAGCCTCTTGCTCCATGCTTTGTTTTCTTGCGAGACTAGCCTCGCTGGGTAGTGTTCGAGATCTCATAAATTCTACCAATGGAGCACTCCATTCTTGAATTAATGACATGTGATAAAGGGTAACATACTCCACTGGGGGTCTTTTCTAGCACAGTAGACAATTCTTTATCCTCTCATGTATTTCTCTGTCCATATTAGGCCAATACATGCCTAAATTCTTTTAGATTCTACAATGTTCATTGTTTAGAATAGTGATTTCCTAGCAATCCTTCATGGGCTTGTTGCAAACAGCTACTATGTTCATCCTCCTTGACACAACAAGCTAGTACACCCTTTCTATCTTGTTTGTACATACTTCCTACCAATATTTGATAATTTTGTGATTTTATAATTTCATCTTTGTTCGTTTTCACATTCTTATTTGTGGGCCCAAAGGTTAGGATAGATACCAACTTATTTGCCCATTTAGGAACAACTTCTAAATTGAACAGATAAGCATTGGTTAGTTCATCAAACACTCCTTGCGGTGACTCTCCAAAAGTGATGCGAGAAAGGTGATCTGCCCTGAGGTGGGTCCTACCTTTCCTAACAACCACCTCAAAGTTGTATTCCATTAGTAAGAGGAATCATCTTAGTAAAAATCTTGTATTGCAAGATTTATTGACCAAATATGATAAAGCTTGATGATCAATGAAAAACTTGAACTTGTTGGCCAATAGATAGTGTCTAAACTTCTTCACGGCATATACGATGCCTAAGCCTTCTCTTTCGATTGTTGTATAGTTTCTTTTCAGCTATGTTTAACTATGTGCTAGCATATGCTATAGGCAAATCTAGATTTCCTTCACCTATGGGTTGTGCTAGCACACATCCTATTGCATAATTGGATGCATCTACATGGACATGGAATGGTTTATTCTGATTAGGACTGGTTAGTATTGGTGTTGTGCACAAGCATCTCTTCGGCTCATTGAAGGAATTTTCGCATTCATCGTTCCACTCAAAATTTGTCAACAAAGCGTAAAGAGGTTTAGCTATGATTGCATACATGTGGACAAACCTATGGTAATATCCACAATGGCCCATAAAGGCTTGCACCTCTTTAATGTTCCTTGGCCACTACAACTCCGCTATGGCTCTTACTTTGTCCTCATCTATTGATATTCCATTCTTAGAAACAATATGACCTAAGATCTTACCTTGACATACCATGAACACATACTTTTCTGGTGCAGACAAACTTTCTATTCTCTACTAACTTGTTGAAGATCTGTCTGAGCTCTAGGATGTGGTGCCTTCTTTCTTGGGAATGGGAACATAAATAATCCACATATACTTCTAAGCTCTTTCGCAAGAACTCTTTGAAGACATGATGCATGAGCCTTTGGAATGTTGCAGGTGCATTGGTGAGCCCGAATGGCATCACACAAAATGCAAAGATTCCTCACTCTATGGCAAAGGTTGTTTTGTGTTGATCTTCTGGGGCAATGGCTACTTGGTTCTAACCTGAAAATCCATCAAGGAAGCTATAAACTTTGTTGCCTACAACATGCTCCAATAAATGTTCAGTGATTGGAAGTAGATAGTATCTCTGATCGTAACGACATTAACTTCTTTAAGGTTAATACAGACTCACAACTTTTTGTTCTTCTTGGGAACTACTACAATGGGGGACACCCATTTAGTACGCTCAATCTCATCGATAAATCAAGCTTCAATCAGTCTGTCATTTCTTCTTTTATTTTGGTTGCATAAGTGTCATTATATGTGTAGGGCTTCAGTTTGGTGGGTTGGCATCAACCGTCATGGGGATTGTGTGACAGCATATTTTTGTATCTATTCCCTTCAGGTCTATATAGGCCTCTACTTCTTCTGCTTCACTTAGGTCCTCCCCTATGTACATAGATCGCTCTTTGTTCTCTTCAATGGTTACTACACTATTTTGGTTTTTCTTTATTATCATATGCTTCTCTTGTGATGGCCTCTCTCTTAGGCATTCATACCTAAATTTTTTGGTTGTCAACTTATATCTCTTGAAATTATCTGGTACTTTGAACAATGATTCCTCCTCTACTTTTTCACTGCTTTTCTTTTCTTTTTCTTTTGACTACCTTCACTTTCCTCCATTGAATTTATAGTTTTAATGCTTTTGAGAGGTTCTTTTTCTTTTTGGGTAAATATTCCTACATTTTCTAGATAGTGCTTCTCTAAGTCAAAGCAAATATCCATCACAGTGGACTCTAGATCATCGCCGCCCTCTTCTTCTTTTATGACCTCATTGGAGCCACACTCTTCTAGCAAGGGTTCACACATGAACAAAGAGACATCGTAACCCTCCTTATGACAATGATTCCTCCACTATTCTTCATTGACAATGATGTCCATGTTTGCTAAGATTTATGCCCAACCATGAGGCTCAAATTCCTCATCTGGAAAGATCATCAGTGTGTAGGTTGGGTCTCTAATTGGTGTGGTTCCTTGAGAAGTTCCTGCTTCTCTCACTTTTAGGCATCTTCCCTCTTCCTTTGCAAACTTCCACATCCACAAGTGAGTATCTTCATGCATCCAAGATGGATCAAAAGAGCTTATAGAGTGCACATAGATTGAATCTTCTTGCACCTTGTGGATAGGATTCCACTGTAGGGGTGGTACATATATGAAGGTATAATCCTTCAGATTGACCTTGGTTGTGACCCCTAAGTGTCGCAAGTACAAGGAGTTGGTTCCCCAATCTTGTACTATTTGTAACTGCCATAGGAAGGGTCTTCCTAGGATCATTTCATAGACGTTATTTTTGCCAAAGTCACATATAGCAAAGGTATATTCAAACTCTACACCACAAGTGGTCAGAGTTATCCCTTCTAGCAATCCTTGAAGTGTTTCAATATGTCCATCAACCATTTGAAGCTTCATTCTAGTTGGTTTTAATGCAGGTTTGCCCCATTGCTTCTACAAGGAGGTGGTTGCAATCACAACACCAATACCCAAATCTAAGATAGTTTTCGTTGTGTAACCTTGGTATTTGTTTGGAAGATAAGCATTACCTTTTTCACCTTCACTCATGTCTCCTATTTTTTCTAGAGGTATCTCCAAGACTTGCTAGTTAGATCTTGATTTTGGCATATTGGAACCAAGTTCTAGAACCTGATTCACCACATTTTTCCACAACTCAGGTTTTACTTTGAGTAGCTCTTCTAAGGTGAGATAACACTGCACCATAGTGTTCTTCATGAGTTCAACGTTTCTTGGAACCACTCAATCTTCATTTCTTATCAGTATTGTGAGAGCTCCAATCTGATGAGATTTAGATTCCCATGGGTCTATGAATTGTGGCAACTCTTGTAAAGAATTAGATTCAAAATCTAATCTTTCATCTTCTTGTTGCTTTGCTTGGTCTCTATAAATATATGGATGTCTTGGGGAAATTGATCATGAAATTCATCAAATTTAGGAATAGGAGGGGGATTACCCTTCTCCTTGGCTCATTTCTCTTCTTGTATTTCTTGCAAGAACTCTTGAGAGTATTGTTGAATTGAAAGAGGTGTTCCAAAATCCATCAAATTAGGAACATAAACTTTTGTTGGTGGATGGATGGGAGGAGTGGTGGCCTCTCATGGGTGGATGGTAGGGGTGGTGGCCTAGCCCTGATGGTTGGATGGGATGGGTGGTGGCCTCACCCTCATGGGTGGATGGGAGAGGTGGTGGCCTCACCCTCATGGATGGATGGGAGGGGTGGTGGCCTCACCCTCATGGGTGGATGGGAGGGGTGGTGACCTCACCCTCATGGGTGGATCGGAGGAGTGGTGACCTTGCCCTCATGTGTAGATGGGAGAAGTGGTGGCCCAATGTGATCAAAGAGATGGAGTACATTGTGAATATTACTGCAAGCCAGGGTCACTCTTCAGAGTTATCCATTGAGTAGCTGCTTGTCATCCTTCTTTTGTGAACCCCCCCCCCCCCCCCCATGGTGAGTGATCCTTACAAACTTTGGCTTCAATGCCTTCTAATTCCTTCTGAGTTTAAACTTGATGGCTTTACTTTTTATGTGTTCTGACTTAGTCACCCATCTGAGCCATCACAACATCATTTCCCTACCTTGGTCCTCCTATTCTTGTATTTGTCACTTTACCTTGTTACTACCTTTGTAATCCCTTTGCATCACACCATGTGACCATTCTTGCTTACTTCAACCTTTTTTATTTTCCATGGGAACCCATAGGGTCGCCCAAGGGTGACCCCCTTGGCTCCTTAGAGCAAGGGGTCACCCGATAGGTGGCCCGCAAAACCGTTTAGGGTGAGGGGTCACCCAATGGGTGGGCCCCAAGCCCTTTAGGGTGAGGGGTCGCCCAAGGGTGGCCCCAAGCCTTTTAGGCCCAAGGGTTGCCCATAAGGAGCCATTCGATCCCCAACTACCCAAAGATTTACTTTAAAAATGGCCAATGAAGTACTCCAAGAGCTCATGCCATGGAGAAATGTCCAATGAAGTGCTCCAAGTCTCATGCCATAGCCCAAGAAACATGCCATAGCCCAAGTAAAATGCCCACCAAATTTTCACGAGGACATAGTTTTTGCTTCCAGAGACAAAAGATCAACCACGACATAGCTTCAATATTCCAGAGAGTAACTATCATCATGTTCTAAGAAGGATGTTATGTTCTATTGCACTACACTATTGGGACTTTCAAGCAAGCTTTTGGCACCCAAATGCGAGAAGCATTCAGGCATGCCTTCACCAATTGCTTAAGTAACTAGATCTTTTGTGTTTGTATTGGTTGATTTCCTTTACTTTGAGTAGTTGGTCTCTTGGTCTTGGTGGTATGTCGTGGTTGTGGCTTCTTTAGAGGAGCAGATAATTGCTCGCCTTTCTTCACTCATATATGTTTCATGTTTGATAAAGCTTAATTCCTTTGGGAACATGATGTTTGAGATTGATATTGGTGTTTGTTTATGTTTCTATTTTGTAGTTCTCTCTTGACTTGGAGTCGCTCCTTTGTCATAAGTGAGCTAGATTTTGGAAAACAATGGGGCTCCAATACTTGCATGGCTCGTCTGCTAGAGATGGAAGCATTATACCCAAAGAGTTAGAAGCACATGTGAAGTTTGTGGATTTGGAACAAGAAGGTTTGTAACCTTTCAGTTCAAATGTAAGGCATTGCTTATTAACCCAAACCTAAAGAAGTTGTTTCCTAAGGTTTGAGTATATTGTGTGATCGTATATCCAATCTTGGTCCAAGAGTAAAGGTTTTGTTAGATCTTTATGATGGCAAAACAAGAACTTGATTGTCAAGGGGATGCCATGTAAGAGGATAGGAACTTCCACCTCACCCAAGCAAAGGGGTTTCCACACCTCCTAATCCAACAAGATACATCTCCATTGGATTCATGTGTATGTCCATATCTTGACAACAATAATACCTGATGGCACTTGTGGTGTTGATATTTAAGTAGTGATGTGTGTGAACACACTAGGACCACGGGGACACTTTTTTCCCTCTTTAGGAGTTTTTTTTCCTTGGCTTGTATACACGCCTATAATCCTAATGGATCACTTATCTTTGTACATTCTCTTGGTAATACATTCAGTATTGCGTGTTATGCTCCAAGCTTTCTTCTTCTTCCTCGTGCCATTCGCAGGCTTTTGCAAGCCTCAAATTCCAACAATTGGCATCAAAGCAAGTCGCTGCTTCATCTAGGGTGTCGTCAACACCACTCCGGTCATAGTTTCAAAATCACACAAAAATTGGTGAGCATACTCAAGGCGATTAGTGGTTCAAAACCGCTTCACTTTGTCGTGTCGAAATCCTAACTTGAGCTCCTTTCGACCTCCGAATGCATTATCATAATGCTTGTGTAGGCAATTTCATCTTTTTGTGCCAAAGACATATATAGGTTTTGGTTTTCCAGTATAAGGGTCTTGAAGTCTGCTACATGTTTAGCAAAACTCAATAGGGTAGTTCTATTCAACTTTTTGAGATATACTAATTTTTTTGCATCAAAGTATTTTAGTCAGTGGCCATGGCTAAAAGCAATGATGTATTCTATATGTTGGCTATTGAGGATAAATTGGATGGAACCAATTACCCATTATGGGCTTATATGATGTGTCATGTATTGGTTGCAAAAGGACATTGGAATATTGTGTAGGGTGTTGAAAAATGTTCAATTACACCTACAAATATAGTTATTGAAGCTGATGCAGATGGCATTGAAGATAGCCTTGTCTGTCAAACATGTCATTATTCCTCACATTTGCTCTTGCAAAACAACAAAGGATGCTTGGGATACACTTAGTACTTTATACCAGGCAAGGGATGAGGCTCGTGTTGCTTACCTCCAAAAATAGCTGGAGAGTGAGCACATGAATGAAGGAGATTCCATGGATAGTTTTTTGACAAATATCAAAGATTTGAAGGAGCAATTAATTTTTTTTGACGAAGTCTTGCCTAACACTTCACTTTTGCAAACTGTTCTAAATGGACTTCCACATTCATATCAGAGTTTTGCTTCTACTCTTTGACTGATGATGAAAATTAATCCAAATGCCTTAACATTTAAGGATTTAGTCTCTGTTCTATTGTAGGACGATGAGTCTAGGCGGAATAGGTCCATTATATGTGTTATAGATCAAGCTTTCCTAGCTAGACAGAAGGGCAAAGGTAAATGGAGCTCATCTACTAATAAGCAAAAATCTGCTAATTTTGCACAATCAAAGAAGGATGACAGAGATGAGAAGAAAACAAAAAACTAGAAATTGTTTTGCAAATATTGTGGTTGTTATAGAGACCTCTACACCTAAAAGAGAGTTTGCTAATCTTATGCAAAATGAAAAATGGGTATTTACTACTATTTGCAGTTATGAACCATCTTCTCATGAACAATGTATGTCTGTAGTAGACTTAGATGTTTGGTACTTCGATAGTGGGACAACCAGACATATTACCTTGTAGCTCATTCTGACTACTATTGATGGTAGTTCTTTTAGATTGTCGGATGCTTTATTTGTGCCAGGGATCAAGAAAAATTTGTTATCAATTTCAGCATTAGCCAGACCGTCTTTGTTGTGAAATTTGTTGATGACAAATGTATAGTTCATGATCTATCAAATGGCAGTGTCATTATTGCTTCTAGCATTTTATGTTGTGGGTTGTATAAGCTAACAAAAAATATGTGAGTGATTTAGCATGTGTAGTACATGATTTTCAGGCTATGTTAGATGCAAAGCTTTGGCATGGACACTTTGTTCATCTAAATATCACTAGCTTGTTATGCTTGCAGAAATCAGAAATGGTGTCCTCTCTGCCCAAACTTAAGCCACTTGGTAAACATGTCTGTGAAGGCTGTATCTTGGGCAAAATGAAGCGTTCCTCCTTCCCAAAAGATGTTTTAGTTCGAGCTACTTAAAAAATGCTACTTGTTCACAGTGATGTCTATGGTCATATGCAGACACTTTCTTTTGGGAACTACCTTTACTTCATGACTTTCATTCATGATTTTTCTAGGCATGCATGGGTGTATCCAGTGAAAACAACGTCTCATATGTTTATGTGCTTCAAACAATTTCTAGTTTTGTCTAAAAATCTATGAGCATGTAAAATGGGCACCCTCCATTCTAATCCAAGGGGGCAATATATGTCTTCTTACTTTAATGCATTTTTGGTTGAATGTTGGATAAAACATCAATGTACAGTGCCATATACACCTCAACAGAATGGAGTTGCTAAAAGGAAGAACATGCCACTCATAGAGATGGTGAGGTGTATGGACAAGATTTAGGCTTTACCACATAGTTTCTGGCTTGGAGCTGTTAAGTGTGCAACATATGTACTTAACAGGTGTCCCACTAAAGTGTTGGAGTTTGAAGTCTATAGAAGCATGCAAACAACACAAGGATGAACAAGAAGCTTGGAGCACAACACAGAATATTGAATGTATTACCACTAGAATGTACAAAGATAAGTAACCCATTAGTGCTATAGGCATATATAAATGCCGAGGAAAAAAAATCTCCTAAAGAGGGGAAAAAGTGCCCCGACAATCCTATAGTCTTCACACATATCACTACTTAAATATATCAACAAATCCCCCTTGGGAGTGATGCAGTGAACGAGGAGCTGGCACTCATGTATAAGGAAGTGTCAAGCTTTGGGAAATCAATACACAAAAGGAATTAAGCAAGCTTTGGGGAATCAATCCACAAAAGGAAGTAAGCCCAAATCTTTGCGGAAAGCTTCAAACGTCTCTCTAGGTTGAGCCATCATGAAAAGGCCTGCAATGTTCTCTTGCGTGGGCACATATTCCAAACTCATCTCTCTAGCAAAGAACCTCTCCTTGACATAATGATAGTGCACCTCAATGTGCTTAGTGTGAGCATGGAACACAAGGTTACTCGTGATTGCTAATGTGCTCTAATTGTCAGTGAAGATGGTGGTGGTAGAAGAGTGAACAACACCCAAATCAGCCATAAGGCATCTGAGCCACACACACTCAACAGTGACTGTGAAAGCTTCCCTATACTCAGCCTCACAACTAGAAGTGGCCTTAGTAGGTTGCTTCTTGATCAACCAAGATACGCATGAGCTACCAAGCATGAAGCAAAAACCACTAGTGGACACACGAGTGTCATAGCAACTAGCCTAGTCAGAGTAAAAGAAAACATGTAAATCTGGTGGTAGTGACCCCCCCTTGGGATAAAACAATCCAAGTAGCCATGTACCACTCAAGTAGTGAAAGATGCGCTTAACGGCCTACCAATGCTTAACACGTGGGCAATGCATAAACCTGCTCATATGTGAGACAAAATATTGAATATCTGGTCGAGTAATGCATAAGTAAATCAAGCATCCAACAGCCTACTGATAGACAACATCAAATGCATCTCCAACATCATGAAGACTTAATTGTAAATCTATCTCCATAGGAGTGGCAATAGGTTTACATTCTTCAAGGCCAAAATGTTGCAATAATGTGTCAATATGTTTCGCTTGACACAAAGCCATTACACCATCAACTTCCATAAATTGAATGCCCAAATAATGATGCAAATGTCCCAAATCAAACATATCAAATGAGACATGGAAATCAGCCTTAAAATCAGCAATATGCTTCTCATGAGGACCACTGACAAGCGTGTCAACAACATACACAACAATGATCAGAAGCACATCATTTGCATGCTTAACATATAAGGTGCTTTGAGTTGGATTGTTCTCAAAACCATGTGCAATCAGATAGCCATGCATCTTTTCATACCAAGCATGTGGTGCTTGCTTCAAACCATATAATGCCTTTTTCAATCTGCACACTTCGTTTTTACACCCTTTCTGCACAAAGCCATGGGGCTAAAAAACATACACTCCTTCGTGAAAGTCACCATTCAGAAATGTAGTTTTAATGTCCAACTATTCCATTCCAACCATGATGAGCTGCAAGTGCACAGATGCTACAAACTGTAGTCATTTGGCATGTAGGTGCAAAGGTCTCATCAAAATCAATGCCTCTTTCCTGTGCATAACCCTTTGCAACAAGCCTAGCCTTATACCTGTCAACTGTTCCATCAGGCTTACACTTCAGCTTGTATACCCACTTAGTGCCAATGGCCTTCTTGCAACGAGTCAAGTCACATAAAGCCCAGGTACCATTTTTCATGATAGCATCATATTCTAATTGCATAGAAGCTGTCAAATTTTTAGAATTTTGTGCTTCATCAAATGACACAGGCTCATTCTCATCACAAAGACTAGAGGTATCCATAACTTAGCAATCCGATGCAAAAGAGGCACTATGAGAGCCTGAATGAGTATGATATGATAGAGGTCCATCTAATTTGCTATCATTGAAAGTCTACACTAGCCATTTTGACATAGTTTTTGCCTCCTCAACATCAGCTCTCTCATCAACAAGTGCATCATGTAAATCTGCATAAAAAATGGATTGATCTGCATCATCACATGAAACCTATAAAGGCTGAGAAGTTGCCTCATTCGAAACAGCACTAGACTATCCACCTATAAAAAGAGGCAGCAAAGTGTGATACATGTCTTTGGAGCTAATTGATGTCTCCTTAATACATGAAAGTAATGGTTAAATAGAATCTTCCACAAAAACAACATCATGGCTAACCAAAATGCGTTTAATTTGTGGATGATATAGACGACAGCCTTTGCTTTCAGAACTAGACCCAACAAAAATACATTTCACTACTTTATCATCCAATTTCTTGCATTCTTGTTTAGACACTAATGCATATGACAAACAACCTAAAACATGAAGGTGAAGAATAGATGGCTTACGACCATGCCAAGATTCATATGGAGTGACCAACTACAATGCTTTCGTGGGACACCTGTTAAGTACATATGCTTCACACATGAAAACCTCAAGCTAGAAACTATGTGGTAAAGCTTGACTCTTGACCATACACGTCGCCGTCTCCATGAGTGACCTGTTCTTTTGTTCAACAACTCCATTCTCTTGAGGTGTATACAACATTGTACACTGATGTTTTATCCCATGTTCAGCCAAAAATGCATTAAAGTCAGAAGACATATATTCCCTCCCTCGATCAGAACGGGGGGTGCCCATTTTACATGCTGACATATTTTCTAGCCAAAACCAAAAACTACTTGAAGCACATAAATACTTCGGACTTTGCTTTCAAATGGATATACCCATGCATGCCTGGAAAAATCATCAATGAAAGTCACGAAGTAAAGATAGTTCCCAAAAGAGGCTGTCTGCATAGGACCACAGATATCACTCTAAACAAGCTACAATTTTTTAGTAGCTCGAATTGAACCATCTTTTGGGAAGAAGAAATGCTGCATTTTGCCCAAAATATAGCCTTCACATACATGTTTACTAGGTATCTCAAGTTTGGGCAAAGAGGATACCATTTTGGATTTTTGCAAGTATAGCAAACTAGCGAAATTCAGATGACCGAAGCATGCATGCCAAAGCCTTGCATCTGACAAAGCTTGAGAATCATGTACTGCACATGCTGAATCATTCATACATTTTTCATAGTCTATGAGCTTATACAGCCCACGACATAAAATGCCAGAAACAATAATGACATCGCCATTTGACAGATCATGAACTGTACATCCATCATCAACAAATTTCTCAACCAAGCCAATCTTGGCTAAAGCTGAAACTGATAATAGATTCTTCTTGATCCCTAGCACAAATAAAGCATCTGAAAATGTAAGAGAACTACCATCAATAGTAGTCAGAATGATCTTGCCAACTCCCATAATAGGATAAGAGGAGTTGTTGGCGCATGTGAAAGTATTCCCTATAGGGAAAGGCTCAAGTGAAGTGAAGACCTGCACTGGAATGTAATATGTTTGTTTGCCCCACTATCTAAGTACCAAACATCTAAGTCTACTACAAACATACACTATTCATGTGAAGATGGGTCAAAACTGCAAACAATAGTAAATGCCCATTCTTCATTCTGCACAAGATTACCGGACTCTATTTTAGGTGTGGAGGCCTCTGCAACAACCATTCAAGCCTCTTTCCTCCTTGCCTCTTTAGCAGCCAATTTTGAAAATTTCTTTATGACATGATCATTTTCTTTACAGTATTTGCAAAACAATTTCGACTTTTCTGTTTTCTTCTTGTCTCTGTCATCCTTCTTCGATTGTGCAGAATTAGCAAATTTCTACTTACTAGTAGAAGAGCTCCATTTACCTTTGCCCTTCTGACTAGCCAAGAAAGCTTGATCTGCAACATGCATAATGGACCTGTTCTACCTAGATTTATCTTCCTGTAATAGAACAGAGATTAACTCCTCAAATCTTAAGGCATTTGGATTGTCTTTCATCATCAATTCAAGAGTAGAAGCAAAACTCTGATATGAATCAAAAAGACCATTCAGAATAGACTACACAAGTGAACTATCAGGCAAGACTTCATTCAATTGCTCTTTCAAATCTTTGATCTTCGTTAAAAAAATTATCCATGGAATCACGTTCATTCATGTGCTCACTCGCCAACTATTTTTGGAGGTAAGGAACATGATCCTCATTCCTTGCCTGGTATAAAGTGGTAAGAGTATCCCAAGCATCCTTAGCTGTTCTACAAGAGCAAATGTGAGGAATAATGGCACGTTTGACACACATGGCTATTAAATGCATGTGCCTGAGCATCTCTGCCATCCCAACAAATTTTCTCTATAGTAGGTGTAGCAGGAACCATAACAAAAACATGAACATGAAGAATATCGTCATCTTCAATGTTGTCTACATTTGTTCATAGCATATGTCCACTTGTAGCTCATCATGGTTGGAACATACATCAGTTGGACATTAAAATTGCATTTCTGAATGGTGAGTTCCATGAAGAAGTGTATGTTTGCACATTGAGGTGCACTATCATTATGTCAAGGAGAGGTTCTCTACTGGAGAGACCAGTTTGGCATATGTGCCCACACAAGAGAACATTACAAAACTTTTCACAAAGGCTCTGCCTAGGGGGAAGTTTGAAGCTTTTCACAAAGCTTTGGGATTACTTCCTTTTGTGGATTGATTCCACATAGCTTGGCACTTCCTTATACATGACTGCGAGCTCCTCATTCACCGCATCACTCCCAAGAGGGATTTGTTGATATATTTAGGTAGTGATGTGTGTGAACACACTAGGACCATCGGGGCACTTTGTTGGCAGTGGTCAGGGCACCCAAGGACTGACGAGACAAGGAAGCCAGCAGGAAGAGTCAGAGCAAAGAGAAGGACTAAGTAGACAGAGCAGTCAACGAAGATCTGGCAAATAGGCTATTCAATTTTTTCCAAATCAACATCTTTATAACAGTGATTCTCATCACTAACAATCATTGTAATTACCATTTCACCTTTTTGTAACTCCATTTTGTTCAAGCCGAGGAGTCCTTGAGCTTGAGGAGCATTAGAAGTACCTACCTATCAATTTTCATATTTTTAAGACTCCATTTGAGCTCTCAAATAGGCCCTAGAACCTAATTTTTAACTAGGCTGGACACTAGCTCTGGACAGGGCCAAAGCTAGTAAAAAACTATAAAAAGAGCTAGAGAGCTCATTTTTGGGGTTAGGTTGTTGTAGAATTGAGCTTGCAAGAGCACTTTTGAGTAATCTAAAGAATTCCATTGTCTCTCTCTTTGTACTCGCCTTGTGCGTGCGTGTGTGTGTATGTGTGTGCATGTTAGTGTGCTTCTCACTCACACATTTGTGCCATCACTTGTTCGAGGTCTTCATACCATCCTCACGTCTTCCCGGATTGACATTAAAGGAGGTGCTACTCATCACTGAGCTACACCAAATTTTGGTGCCGTTGCCGGGGATCGAGATTTGAGGACAAGCGTGTGATGGTAAGACGTAGAGTTGTGACGTTGGCGTTGTAGGTAATTTCTTTGCTTTTCCTTATTTTTTCTCTTTCTTACTTCACCATCATCATCACCATCATCATCCTCACCATCTCCCACCTCCATCTCCATCATCGTGAAAATTTTAGTTTTTTTATCATATCACCTTCCCCCTTCCATTTCCCTCATTTCACTTGTGAGAGAGAGCGAGAGAGTGAATTGCGTGTGCTATTTTTGCCTGTTTCTTGAGTGTTCTTGCAGGTTTTGGCTGTATCATCATCTCCAACAGTCTGTGCAGGTACGAAAGAGCTCGGTCGTGTCTCTGTGTCGCAGACCTCTGTCGATCGTGATCGACAAAAAATTTAGGTTTTTGGTAAAACCAAGTGCACCACAATAGACTAGAGACCTTGCACATCACAAATCTAGAAAAATTTCTAAAAAATTTGCATTTTTGTTGTCCATCATGATTGGGAGCATCAATCGCGATTAACAGTGTCCATCACGATGGACAGCCTATCCATCGCGATCGACAGACCTCGACAGACACCTCTGTCAATCGCGACAGACGGTATCCATCGCGACGGACTTCCTATCCATTGCGATTGACAGTAGTCCATCCTGACCGACACGTGTCCATCGCGACGGACACCCCTGTCCATCGCAAGTGACAGAACCATCGGGACGGACACCCCATCTCGGTGAAAAATGTATCCATCGCGACTCATAGACCCCGATTGACACAAAGACACGCAAAAGCCCCAAAAATCTTAGTCCATCACGACTGACACAATCAGTCGTGATTGACCCATCAATCGTGACCGACACCCCTGTCCATCGCGACTGACACCCATCAATCGCGATTGACATGTGTCCATCACAATTGACAGGCCACGACGGACAGATCTGTCCATCGTGATTGACAGCCCAGTCGATCGCGATTGACAGCCAATTTCGGCCAAATTTTTAGGGTTTTTTAATTTGAGGATTGTGGCTAATTTTGGGCATAAATATTAGGCTATAGGGCATATAAGGAGGCTATAGGCAAATAATTTGAGGAAACCCTGTTGGCCTGTTATCCTGTTTTGAACCCTGTTTTAACCCCAAAACCCTGAACTGGTATAACTTTCTCATACGAAATCCGTTCAGGGTGACCTTAGGCTCGTTGGAAAGCTCGTGGGGACCATACCCAGGGGGAACAAAACTAAGGGATCTCTACAATTGTTTTCCATAAAGATAAAGGGCAAAGTGATATCTGAGTTACATGAATGGAAGTGATTTGTAATGTCATTTGATTCTAAGTCTTGAGCTAACTTTGGGACTTTTACAGGTCTATTAAGAGCATTAGAGGGCATCCAAAGCAAGGACATTCTGCAAGCTTGAGAACGGGATTCTTAAGCACTAAAGAGCAAGGGATCAGCAAGTGAGGTTGGAATATTCTCAACTTCCTTTGTCAATTCCTAGCTTAGGCTAAGTGCGAGTAGTGCTAGAAGTAAGTCAAGGCGATGACAAACATCTATCCACTTGAAGACAAAGTGCGTTTTCATGGTCAGGCAAGGTAAGATTTTAGAACACATAGTGTCAAAGAATGGCATATCCACCAATGAAGAGAAAGTAAGAGCCATAGCCGAGTTACCTAGGCCAAAGAACGTCAAGGAAGTACAGGCCTTCATGGGGCATTTGATGGAGAGTGTTAATCTCCAAAAAAAACAAGTTAACCTTGAATTTAGATCACCTCTATATCAAGATCAACTTTAGACTCCACCTAATTTAGAGAATCTTCACCAAATTATCAGAAAATTGATTATTCTGAAAATTTCAGTTTCTTCAGAAAAGTCTGCTGCAGATTAGTCACTCATTGACTAATCAATCCTGTAAAGTTTTTGATAAAACTTTGCACAACACTTCGCCTTAAGGTTGCGCAACTTTGCCAAGTTAAATCTCTCAAAAAGATTAAGTACACACTGAGAAATGTGTGAAACACTTTACCTATGTCTGAAAGTGCTTCTCTGCAATGGCGACTTTGACACCTGCAACTTCTTAGCACTGGTTCTCCCAAAATAAATCCCGTTTGATCAAGATCTTTTAGCCATAGATAGCTTACCTTCCAACTTAGATTTTAAGCCCTCATTTGTGTAAAACTTTACACTGTAGACTGAGCAATGATCATTTCATTGAAGATGAAATGTGCGCCAGATTTCTCGACTGTTAGAACATTCTTACATATGAATGTTCCTAATCAAAATTCTCACAGCCTGATTACAATTAACCTCTCAAATTCTAGCCATAGATGGATTAGCTATGGACTTAGATATGTGCAAAAGGATTTCTCAAAAAATTAAACACAGAGAGAGCAGACAGCAAAATATCGGGCGCAAAATTTTTCGATTTCTCAGAAAATTTACATCTAAGTGAGGATGGGCAATTCACTCACTCTTCATGTGTTTAATGACACTAATTTCTCTCTTCCTATTCTCAAATCTCTTCTGCTCTCCTTGCCCGACATTTTCAAACATATTTATAGATGAATATATACAAGTGTATGACTTAAACAAGGGTATAAGTCAGCTAATGTACATATGTGTACATATCTTTGAGTTTTCTGAAAATGTCGTTCCTTCAACCATCTGACTTTGTTTCCTTCTTGACTCCTTGACTTCATTTCTCCATAATCCTTCAATTGATGATTGTCATGCACCAACAGCTCCCCCTCAATCATTAATTGAGGTTCTTTTCTATCTTCTTTACTCCAGCCATTTCCTTGAATCTTTGTAGTTTTGGTCCATCTAGACTTTTAGTCATCATATCTGCAACTTGATCTTTTGTGGGAGTGTGTATGACTTCAATCTCTTTCTCAATGACCTTCTCTCTCAGAAAATGATACTGTATTTCAATATGCTTAGTTCTAGCATGAAATACAGGATTAGCTGCCAAGTATAATGAACTCATATTGTCTCCACAAATAATAGGAGTACTCTGAATCACATCAAAAACTTTCAAAAGTGTCTTTAGCCATATTACCTCTTTTGCAGCTTCCACCATACCTTTATATTCTGCTTCTGTAGATGACAAAGCAACTGTATGTTGCTTCTTGGAACACCATGAAATCAATTTGTCTCCTACATAGCACAAGTATCCATGTGTTGATCTTCTATCATCCACATTACCTGCCCAATCTGCATCACTATATATCTTGATTCTTGTATCTGAAGTAAACCCATAGTACAACCCTTCTTTGAGTGTACCCTTGATGTACCTAAGTACTCTTTGTCCTGCAATCCAATGTTCCTTTCTAGGACAATGCATGAATTGTGAAAGCACACCAACTGCATATGACAAGTCAGGCCTTGTCAATGTAGCATAAATCAAGCTACCAACCAAACTTTGATAGAGTTTCATATCTCTGAACTCTTCTCCTCCAAACCTAGACAATTTATGGTTCACTTCCAAAGGTGTAGGTGCAACCCTGCAATCTTCCATTTTAAATTTGGTTAGCAAATTTTTAAGATACCTTTCTTGGGTCACATATACTCCATGTTGAGTATAAGAGATCTCCATTCCCAAGAAGAATGATAGGTTCCCCAAATCACTAATTTTGAACTCTTTCTCCATCTATTTTTTGATCATTTGTATCCCCTTATCATCTGTTCCTGTAAGTATTATGTCATCAACATAAATACACACATAAATAAACCCATCTTCACTTGCTTTGACTAGCAAGCTACTATCTGCCTTTGATGCTTGAAATCCAAGATCATTCAAGAATTTTACAAGCCTATAATTCCAAGCCCTTGGGGCTTGCTTCAACCCATACAAAGCTCTCTTGAGCTTACACACATAATTTGGACTCACTTGATCTTTGAATCCATCTGGTTGCTCCATGTAGACTTCATCTGAAATGTAACCATTCAAGAAAGCATTTTTAACATCTAATTGAGACAACTTCCAACCTTTACAAGCAGCAATTGCAATGAGTGTCCTGATGGTTGTCATCTTTGCCACAGGACTATAAGTCTCATCATAGTCCACTCCATATGTCTGTGCATACCCTTTCACAACAAGTCTAGCTTTGTACCTAGACACACTTCCATCTGCAAATCTTTTAGTCTTGTAAACCCACTTACATCCAATGATCTTCTGACTATTAGGTTTAGGAACCAAATCCCATGTTTGATTCTCTATCAATGCATCATACTCCTCTTGCATAGCATCTTCCCAATTCTTCTTCCCTTTGGCTTCTTCATATGTAGAAGGGTCTTCATCTTCTTTTACCAAATAAGCATAATCTTTAGTAGTCAAGAATGAAGTGTCATAGCTATACCTTGTAGGTTGCCATTTGTGCCTAGATGATCTCCTAACTTCTGCACTTCTTGAGGTCTCTGGTTCATCACATTCTGGATCAAACCTTGGCCTCTCTTCAACTTCAATCTGCACTTCATTACTCTCACTTTCATCAAGTAATTGAACCTTTGCTTTACCTTTTCTTTGTTCCACTACTTCTTCATCATCTGCATGTACATTATATTTACCTGCATACCAAGTACCTTGCTCATCAAATGTAACATCCTTGGATACAATAAATTGCTTTGTGGATGGACTCCACAACCTGTATCCCATTTGCTTATCATCATAACCAATGAATACATACTTCTCTGCCTTAGGCTCCAACTTATGCCTCAATTGAGATGGCACATATGCATATGCCAAACATCCAAATATTCTGCAATGATCCAAGGTAGGTTTCTTACCCCACCAAGCTTCATATGGTGTCATACCCTGCAAAGCTTTACAAGGCAATCTATTAACCAAATATGTAGCTGTATTAACAGCCTCAGCCCACAAATAATTTGGGCAATTCTTCTCTTTCATCATGGACCTTGCAAACTCAACAAGAGTCCTATTTCTTCTTTCTGCTACCCCATTTTGTTGAGGAGAGTACCTGCAAGTAACTTCTCTCTTTATACCTGCATTCCACAAATAATCATTGAACTCATTTGAAAAATACTCTCCCCCTCCATCTGACCTTAGTCTCTTCAATTTTTGACCTGTAATCCTTTCTGCATATGCATGATAGTGTTTAAATGTATTAAACACTTCTGACTTTTCCTTAATCACATAAATTGTGATCCACCTGGTAGCATCATCAACATATATGACATAATATCTTGAACCATTTATACTAAAGTCCTTTGAAGGACCCCACACATCTGTATGCACCAATTCAAGTCTTTCTGAATACATAAATCCATGCTTGGAATAGGATTGCTTATGAGCCTTACCTAATTGACATGCCTCACATCTGTATGTCATGTGTTGACCTGCAATGTTAGGCATTCCAAGCACTGAATCATTGTTAATCATTTCTTTGATACCTCTTTCATTAAAGTGTCCAAGTCTTTTGTGCCAAAGATCCAATTCTGACACCTTCTGCTCTCCATATGTGAACATAGCATGTCCAACATTTCCTTGTACCTTCAATGTGAAAAGCCTTCCTTCTTTCTTTCCTGCAATAACTTGTTTATACCCTTGACTAGGGTCTTCCACATAAACTCCATCATTTGTGAACCTTACCTCATATCCTTTTTCCACAATTTGACCTACACTGATCAAATTCTTTGGAATTGTGGGAACATAAAGTACCTTACTCAGAAGAGTGCTCCCATCCTTAGCTTTGACTGAACCAATTGACTTTACCTTATGCTTTGTATTATCACCTGTCTGCACTGTATGATTAATTGCATTATGATCTAGGTCAGTCATCAAAGCAATATTTCCACTTAAATGATTACTACATCCTGAATCAATATAGAACACTCTCATGTCCTCATGTGAGGTTTCACATGTATTCATAATGAGAGTCGAATCCTCCTTTTGATCTGATGCATAGTTGTAGTAGGTGTTATTATAGGATTGACTTTGGAAGTTTCTTCCACCACCTCTTCCAAAAGAATTCCTACCACCTCTACCTCTGAAATTTCCTCTCTGAAATCTACCTCCTCTTGCTCTTTGATTAAAGTTCTGATAATTACCATTGTTTTGATTATTGTGCCAACAATCATGAGATAGATGATTGGTCTTACCACATATCCAACAAGCTCTTGCATTATCTTTGTTGTTTCTGCCTCTTCCTCTACTTCTGCCATTTCCTCTTCCTCTTATGAAGTTTGCTTGGTTTGATATACCTTCTTCTTCACCTGATTGTTGCTTCCCTTTGTTGGCTTTCTTCTTGTCTTTAGAATACATTGCATGACCTGCACTCTTATCAACATCTCCTTTGATATCATTCTCAAAAGTTAGCGTATGACCTAACAATTGATTCAAATCAGGAGTAAAGTGATCTAATGAAAGTTCTGTAGATAAAATGAAAGGCTTCCATTTCTCATCTCCTCTTAGTCCTGTGAGTATTTGTCTTACCAATTTGTCTTCTTCAATATCTTCATCAACTGCACCTAAAGAATCTGCAATGTCCTTCATCTTTGTCACATAATCAGAAATTGATTGTGAGGCCTTCTTCTTGAAGGTAGTAAACTCTGCCCATAGTGAAGCCTTCCTTGATTTGGTTGTATTTTGGAAATGCTCTTCCAAAGCATTCCAAATATCACAAGCACTTTCAAGTCCTCTAATGTGAGGAAGCAAATAGTCATTGACTGCCATGTAGATGATGCTTCTTGCTTGAGCATCCTTCTTCATCCAATTCTTCAAATCTGCAAGCTCCTCCCTAGTTGGAACACTAGGATCTCTGAATTCTGGCTTTTCTTCATCTCCTGTGATGTATCCTATCAGATCTTTGCTCATAAGATGAGCTTCCATCCTCATAGACCATGCAGGATAGTTCTCTCTATCCAATTTTTCAATTTGGAGACTATCTCCCATCTTTACTTCACCTGTAGCTTCAAATCTTTAACCTTTACAGATAATAAATGTACCTTTACTTCGAATGTTGCTCCTTCTGATTCTTTTGATGCTCTTTGTATGTCTTCCTTTGATCTTTCTTCAACCTTTACCCTTCTGCACCTTCAAAATGTAAAGTTTTGTATTTCTGCAATAGTCGGAGTCTTCTTCACTTCAATTTTGACACAACCTGCTCTGATACCACTGATGGAGAGTGTTAATCTCCAAAAAAAAACAAGTTAACCTTGAATTTAGATCACCTCTATATCAAGATCAACTTTAGACTCCACCTAATTTAGAGAATCTTCACCAAATTATTAGAAAATTGATTATTCTGAAAATTTCAGTTTCTTCAGAAAAGTCTGCTGCAGATTAGTCACTCATTGACTAATCAATCCTGTAAAGTTTTTGATAAAACTTTGCACAACACTTCGCCTTAAGGTTGCGCAACTTTGCCAAGTTAAATCTCTCAAAAAGATTAAGTACACACTGAGAAATGTGTGAAACACTTTACCTATGTCTGAAAGTGCTTCTCTGCAATGGCGACTTTGACATCTGCAACTTCTTAGCACTGGTTCTCCCAAAATAAATCCCGTTTGATCAAGATCTTTTAGCCATAGATAGCTTACCTTCCAACTTAGATTTTAAGCCCTCATTTGTGTAAAACTTTACACTGTAGACTGAGCAATGATCATTTCATTGAAGATGAAATGTGCGCCAGATTTCTCGACTGTTAGAACATTCTTACATATGAATGTTCCTAATCAAAATTCTCACAGCCTGATTACAATTAACCTCTCAAATTCTAGCCATAGATGGATTAGCTATGGACTTAGATACGTGCAAAAGGATTTCTCAAAAGATTAAACACAGAGAGAGCAGACAGCAAAATATCGGGCGCAAAATTTTTCGATTTCTCAGAAAATTTACATCTAAGTGAGGATGGGCAATTCACTCACTCTTCATGTGTTTAATGACACTAATTTCTCTCTTCCTATTCTCAAATCTCTTCTGCTCTACTTGCCCGACATTTTCAAACATATTTATAGATGAATATATACAAGTGTATGACTTAAACAAGGGTATAAGTCAGCTAATGTACATATGTGTACATATCTTTGAGTTTTCTGAAAATGTCCTTCCTTCAACCATCTGACTTTGTTTCCTTCTTGACTCCTTGACTTCATTTCTCCATAATCCTTCAATTGATGATTGTCATGCACCAACAAATATCCCCAAAAACTGAGTGACCAGTCTCGGACGTGACACGACCTGCACAAAGTATTTTGAGTGTGGTATCGCGGATGTAAGGAGGACATAAGGTACACATATTTGCAAAAATTTTTGAATTTGGACTTCAAAAACTCCAAGTATCATGTCCGGTTGAGTTCACGTATCGCGACACCAGAACTGCTACATTGACAAGGATTGATATTGCTTATGGAGTAAGTGTCTTAAGTCAATTTATGCACAAACCTAGAGCACGTCACAAGCTGCCAAGAGGATTTTTAAGTACCTTAAGGGCACTCAAAATCAAGGTTTATATTTTCCTTATACTTCAGATTCGTACATCAAGATATACTCAGATGCAGATTGGCCAGGTTGCAAAGATGATAGGAGGAGTACCTCAGGTTATCTCTCTTTTGCAGGTGAGAAGCCTATTTCATGGTCTTCCAAGAAGCAACCCACTATTTCTTTAACTTCAACAAAGATTGAATATAGAGGACTAGCCAATGCTACTCAAGAAGCCATATGGATTAGATTGCTATATGCAGACTTGGGATTACATGCTAACTCTCCAATGATTTTTGGAGAGAATACAAGTTCTTTACACCTTGCAACAAATCCTATCTATCATGCTAGGACCAAGCATATTGAGGTCCACTATCATTATGTGAGAGAGGAGCTATTGATCAAGGACATTCAGTTGGCATATGTATCAACTAATATGCAATGTGCAGACTTATTGACCAAAGCACTTGATGCTACTAAACTTTGATTGGATTGTAGGACATTCAAGAGGATTGATGAAGAAGACCAAGCCAAGATGTTTGGCTTGAGGGGGAGTTGTTGGTGCAAGTGCCAAGCCTACACGCTTGGCTAAGCATGAGAAGAATTTATGTGCAAATGATTGAAGTCCCATGAGAACCATTGCCTATGGATTTTTATCTTTAACCCTTTGTAAAAGTCAATGACTTGGAAGAATCTTGTAAATCCACTAAACTCGTGGAGTTAGATAGAAGGAAAAGCTATGACTTCATTTTGAGAGAATATCTCCTAGATTAAGGGATCACTTTTTTATGAGAGCCAAAATTTGAATTCAAATTCAAATTTGAAGATAGCATCTATAAAAGCACCTTGAAATCTTGCGGCCGTTACAGTCCCTTAGAGAGCCAATCATTTGATCATTGGTAGAGGTTGAGTAGCACACTTCATTGCTCACTCACCTTACAATAATTTGGCATTATTCCTTTGCCAATGATGTTGCAAATTCATGTTTCATAATACATATACATCATTAAGTATATCTGGTGGTCTCTCTATCATTGTCACTCAAAACGGTATTCTTGTCTTGCTCATAACTCAGTCATTACTCCACTATTTTCAATGTTGGGCTCCTTGGATTCAGCTCTAAGTCTAATACATGCTTAAAAAATTTTAAGACATTCCATTTAGTGGATTGGGAGAAAAGTGGCTCAAACTGGTCACTGGTCATTCTCTGCAGAGGTCCTAAAAAATCGAGCGTAATCTTTCACTTGCTAAATTGATTGCTCTTACTATAGTCAATCATTTTAAGTGATTCCTCTTGGAAGCATTAGCTCTTTAAGCTAATAAGATATATCCAAAAAGAATTTTTCTAATTCCTACTGTGCTGGGAGCACTGAGCTTAACAAGCAGCAAGTGTGTGAACCAAAATAGAAGGTTTCTTATGATTTGTGAATTGTGAAGTTTTCTATTTTGGATCAATCATTACATGGATCATCTTCAAAGAACAGGCACTTATTTAGTGTCATTGGAAAGCTAAAAGGGCCTCTAATTCAACATTGATTCTTACTTCACAATAGTATGTGTAAGTGTATGTGTATATGATTAGGAATTTAAAATCTATTGTGATACATTAATTTTATTAGTGAAAGATGTAGGTAGATTATGTTTGACTCAATATTGATTCTTACTTCATAATAGTATATGTATGTGTGTGTGTTTGAGTATGTGTATGCATATAAGTGTATAATTGTAAATGAAAAATCTATTGTGATTGTCTGACTCAATATTGAGAGTCTTACTTCACAATAGTATGTGTAAGTGTATGTGCATATGATTAGGAATTTAAAATATATTGTGATTGTTTGACTCAATATTGATTCCTATTTCACAATAGTATGTGTAAGTATATGTATGTGTAAACATATAAGTGTGTATGATTGAGAATTAAAATCTATTGTGATTGTTTGATTCAACAATGATTTTTACTTTACAATAGTATGTGTAATTTTATATGGGTTTATGATTGAGAATTAAAGTCTATAGTAATTGTTTGACTCAACATTGATCGAAATATCTTATTTGATATTGATTTATGTTGTTTTTTTGTAGGTATAGTCTTCATAAAGCAATTTGAAAGCACTATGGGAAAGGGAAAAGAATGGTCATATGTGATTGTTCATCAAGAGGGTAAAACAATGTCCACAATACAATGCGATTGTTGTGGACATCGTTATGTGGGAAATGCAACTTGAATAAAAGAGCATCTTTTTAGTACATGTAATAACGTGGCAAGATGCTCTAATCCAGATAGTGATATATGGGTACATTTTGCAAGTTATGCAAATAAATGTAAATCTCAATGTATCATATCAAAAAGATTCAAAAGCATGAGTAGTTCACAACACTTTTGAAGTAGCCCAAGTGTAGAGCAAGAACGAGTAGATGCATCGATGATAGTATGTTGGGAAAGATGGATGGACACTCCAAGAAATGAGTTGGTATTGAAAATCTTGCTCTGTATCAAACATAATCTACCTACATTTTTCAGTAATAAATTTAATGTATCACAATAAATTTTAAATTCCTAATCATATGCACATACACTTACATTCTTTATAAAATATTATTCGATCGAAATTTTTTTGATCGAAAAAGTTTACTATTTCAATCAAAAATGCTTTCGATTGAAAACTATCAAATTCCCATGCAAAAACTATTTGGCCGTGTCCCACAAAGTCATAAAAGAAGCTTCAAAATGAAGACTATGTAAAGTTCACTTGTGAACTACCTCTTGTAACTTTTGAAGAGTTTACTTAATGTAAAAGTGAAAGAATCTTAAGTGGTTGAGTCCACTTGATCAAAAAGGGAAAGAGGAACCACGAATTTGTGATTTGTGGTAGGTAGAGAATCAAATCAATCATTGATTGATTGGAGAGTGGTTGAGGGAAGTTAGCCTCCCAAACTCAACTATAAATAGATGGCAGTTTTAGTCGTGGTTAGAGAGACCTATGTGAAGACCTCCAAGAGCTGAGCTTTATGCCATATCAAGGTGTGATTACAAGGCACACATATGTATCAGTAAGTCATTGTATTGTACAAGCAATATACTTTCATTTTCATGATTATTTGAGTTCATATGTCCATGTTCTTGTGAAGTGTACTACTCACTGCCATTACTCTCAGTTTTCTCAGTCAGTTTGCAGAGATGGTTTCTCTGAGCTTGGTGCATCAATTTCAGTGATTTAACTTGGTAACGTTAGCTCTATAAGCCTACTATATGCTCACAAATTTTCATGTCATTTGGATGTTGCAATCTTCAGTTATGTTCAGTTGAAGTCAATAGTGTCTGTTCATCTTCACTTCTCTATCAGGTACCCGACTTTTTTACTCATCTTGTCAGAGGTGTTTCTCAGTGGTTATGTATCCAAATTCAATGATTTAAAGCTTGTTATATTCAGCTTACTGTCTAGTATAACCATAAAAATTTTCGTAATCATTGGATTCCTACATTTTGATTTATGTTCATTTTTCTGCTCACTGGTCTCAAACTGTAGCAGCCCGTGAAAATCGAGATGATGTCATCACTTGTTAAAACTCATTCTCAGTGTGTGGTTTATTATTTTTGATGAGATTACTCTTGAAAGTTAGCTCTTCAAGTTAACTAGACTTCCCCAAGAGGAATTAAGCTAATTTTTGCTGTGCTCAGAGAATTATGCAAAATAGTGGACAGGTGTATGAACCAAAATAGCAAGTTTTTTACCTCTGAGCTAACTCCAACTTATCTGTTTTGATCTACCTTTTTTGAGAGTGATCTTCCAAGGTACATAGGGTGTCTAATACATCCATTGGCAAGCTAAAAGGGCCCACCATATACTCTTGGAGTTCATTTGGCTGGTATAGATCAAGGATTTTGCAACACCTCTTCATCTTCAAGCACATACCTATCCATCTCTTCACAGTGGTATCAGAGCAAGGTTGGACAACATGGCAGATGGATTTCCTTCATCAATGGACAAAATGGACAGAGGTAACTAATCAACTTGGTCATTAAGAATGGAAGCTTATCTCCAAGGTAGAAGTTTATATGGTTATGTGGCTAGAGATGAAGTTATGCCAAGTTTCACGAACAAAAGTCAACCAACACAAGAAGAGCAAGAAAGATTGAGCACATGGTGCTCCAAGGATGCACTTGCAAGGTCTTATCTCCTCAACTCTATCTCAGATTTTTTGTTGCCTCACATTAGAAGTTGTAAGACATCTCAGGAAGTGTGGGATGCACTTGAAGCTTTCTTTTCTTCAAGTACCAAAGCTAGGAAGCATCAACTATGGCAGGATTTCACAACTCTCAAGAAGGCTCCCAAACAAAATGTGATTGATTTTGTCACAAAGTTCAAGGACATAGCAGATCAGTTGGGAAGCATTGGAGAGGTAATAGATGAAGAGAAAATTGTAAGGCAGGTCATCAATGGCTTGAAGGCAGATGAAAAGTGGGAAACATTCACCACAGCTATGGATTTGTACATGGACATGCATGTACCTAATTTCAATACACTCATTGGACAACTACTTACTCAAGAGGCAAAGCTTATCAAAAATGGAGAAATCTCTAAAGGTAATCAATCTTCAGCTTTATACACTGATAAAAGCAAGTCCAAAGATAACAAAGGAAAGGCAAAGAAAGTGGATGATGAAGCAGGTACATATCAAGCTAACTATGGAAGACATGGCAGAGGTAGAGGAAGAGGAGGGAGACAAGGCAGGGGGAGATCCCAAGACTCCAACCCATGTTCTATTTGTGGATTAACTAATCATACAACTGAAAATTGCTTTAGGAATTCCAGGAATCAAAGAGGCAGAGGATACAATAGAGGAAGTTATGGCTACTCAAGAGGAAGGTTCAACAATTATCATGGCAACTACAACAATTACAATCATTCAAGCTATCAAGGAGGCTACAAAGGAAGGAGAGACTTCAATAACTACACAAAAGACTCAAACAAAGAGGATTCATTATTGATCATGAACATGGCTATGCCACAAGGTAAATCTGATGAGCATGTTTTCTACATAGATTCAGGTTGTTCAAATCATGTGGCAGGAAATGTGGCACTCCTATCAGATTTAGAAGATCCAAGGAATAAGCATGAGGTACAAACAGGAGATGACACAAAACATCATGTGGAGAAAATAGGCAATGTCAAAGCACCTGATGGAAACATCAACCTACTCAGTAAGGTACTCTATGTCCCTACCATTACAAAGAATTTGATAAGTGTTGGGCACATAGTAGAGAAAGGGTTGCAAGTCAGGTTCACAAAGGCAGGAGCATTTGTTGAAGATCCAAGTCAAGGATTCAGAAGAATTGCAAAAGGTGAAAAGGCAGGTAGATTGTTCACAGTTGAATTACAAGACACTAGAAACATTGCTCTCTTTAATTATGGTAGTCAGACACTCACAGAATTGGAAGTATGGCACAAAAGGTTAGCACATATTGGTGAAAGGTCATTAAAGCAGATTTGCAGGGACCAAAGTGTACTTGGACTCCCTAATTTGTCAAAACAACATATGATTTATAAGTGTAGTGCATGTCAATTTGGAAAGTCTCACAGGTTACCATTCATGAAGAAAGGTTATATGCATGGAGATCTCTTGGAGTTGGTTCATACAGATGTATAGGGCCCTAGCAAGGAAGCTTCAATATCTGGATCAAGGTATTATGTCTCCTTTATTGATGATTGTAGCAGATGGACTATCCTATTCTTTATGAAACACAAAGATGAAGTTTTTTCATGTTTCAAAAGATATTTGGCTCTTGTGGAGAATCAAACAGGTAAATCACTAAAAAGGCTAAGGTCAGATGGAGGGGGATAATACTTCTCCCATGAGTTTGACTCTTTTCTTCACGAAAGAGGAATCAAAAGAGAGGTAACTACAAGGTACACTCCTGAGCAAAATGGAGTGGCAGAAAGGAGGAATAGGACAATTGTTGAAGCTGCAAGGTCTATGTTAAATGAAAAGCATTTACCTAATTATCTATGGGTTGAGGCTGTATCTACATCCACTTACTTGATTAACAGGTTGCCTTCAAAATCCCTTGATGGGATGACTCCATATGAGGCTTGCAATGGAAGAAGACCAAGCTTAGATCATTGTAAAATTTTTGGATGTATTGCTTTTGCTCATGTTCCTTCACAGGTTAGAGGCAAGATGGATCCAAAGGCAGAAAGGTGTGTATTTATTGGATATGACAACAATCAAAAGGGCTACAGGTTATACAACCCTACCAACAAAGGATTCTTGGTAAGCAGAGATGTAGTTTTTGATGAAAACAATTCATGGTATGAAGATTCATGCAAGAAGATCAATTTACCATATGATCTTGAAGAAGATTTTCCAAAGCTTGGTAGAGAACAACCAAAGATTGAAGAACAAGACACCTCGGAGGATGATGAAGAATATCATATGGAAAAGATCAAAGCATGGACGTCTAAAGGAAAAGCAAAATTGCAAGAACTTGGACATGAGGTAGAATCATCACATCATGGCCTAAGAAGATCTATGAGGGAAAAGAAAAAACCAGAAAGGTATGGGTTTGACACCTCATTAGTAACTAAACATTCTATCTACATAGCACATGACATAAACCAAGAGGAGCCATCATCCTTTGAAGAGGCCAAAGCAAAATCAGAATGGAAGCATGCAATGAAGGAAGAGATTGAAGCACTCGAGGAAAACAACACTTGGGATTTGGTGCCCAAAACCTCATCCATGAAGGTAATAGGCTCAAGATGGGTCTATAAACTCAAGAAGAATTCTGATGGTTCCATTAACAGGTATAAGGCAAGGCTTGTAGCAAAAGGCTTTGCACAAACTCAGGGAATTGATTATGAGGAGACTTTCTCTCCTGTGGCAAAGATGCCTACTATTAGGGTTTTGCTTAGTATTGCCTCTTCCAAGAATTGGAAGATACTTCAACTAGATGTAAAGAATGCATTCTTGAATGGTTGGATAACAGAAGAGGTATATATGGCACAACCACCTGGTTTTGAGAATCAAGTTTATCCTGATTATGTGTGTAAACTTAACAAAGCATTGTATGGTCTCAAGCAAGCTCCAAGAGCTTGGAATTTTAGGCTTGTTTCATTCTTGCAGGACAAAGGCTTTCAACCAAGCAAGGCAAATCCTTCACTCTTTATCAAAAAGAGTAACTCTGATTTCATCTATCTATGTGTATATGTAGATGATATTATATTGACAGGAAATGATGCAGATGGTATGAAGAAGATCAAAGATGAGATGAGAGAAGAGTTCAAGATAAGTGATTTGGGTTCACTTACCTACTTCCTAGGCTTGGAAGTTGTCTACAAAGATCATGGTTTGTTTCTCAGTCAAAGAAAGTACATTAAGGACATGTTGGCAAAATTCAAGATGAAAGATTGTAAGATTGCAGGTACTCCAATGGAGGTCAATCACAAATTGAGCTCACATGAAGGTGAACTCATAGAGGACATCACATCATATCAAAGTCTAGTGGGTAGTCTCAACTATGCCACATTGACAAGAGTAGATATATATTACAGTGTGAAGGTGCTAAGTCAATTTATGCACACACAAAGGAAACCACATATGGATGCTGCCAAAAGGATTCTCAAGTACCTCAAAGGAACCATAAATGAAGGACTTTATTATCCTTATGTATCTGATTTAGGTTTGAAGCTATTTTCTGATGCAGATTGGGTTGGCTCCAAGGAAGATAGAAGGAGCACTTCAGGTTATCTTACCTTTGCAGGTTCAAAGCTTATTTAATGGTCATCCAAGAAGCAACCCACAGTTGCTCTCTCTTCTACTGAAGCTGAATATAGAGGTCTTGCCATAGCTACACAAGAAGCTATGTGGATGAAGACATTGTTCAAAGATCTTGGATTGGATTTTGGAACTCCAACTATTTTTTGTGACAATATGAGTTCTATTCATTTGGCTGCTAATCCTATTTTTCATGCAAGGACTAAACATATTGAAGTTCATTTTCACTATGTACGAGAGAAGGTTCTAAGCAAAGAGATTCAAATATCATATGTGTCCACTAATCAACAATGTGCAGATATTCTAACCAAAGCATTGGATGGTACAAAGCTTTGCAAATTCAAGGCTATGATTGGTTTGCAAGTAATCTTAAAAGATTGAAGACCTCAAGCATACTTGGCTTGAGGGGGAGCTGTTGGAGCAAGTCTATGACAAGCCTAAGTATTGGCTTGAGTCCCACAAAGTCATAAAAGAAGCTTCAAAATGAAGACTATGTAAAGTTCACTTGTGAACTACCTCTTGTAACTTTTGAAGAGTTTACTTAATGTAAAAGTGAAAGAATCTTAAGTGGTTGAGTCCACTTGATCAAAAAGGGAAAGAGAAGCCACGAATTTGTGATTTGTGGTAGGTAGAGAATCAAATCAATCATTGATTGATTGAAGAGCGATTGAGGGAAGTTAGCCTCCCAAACTCAACTATAAATAGATGGCAGTTTTAGTCGTGGTTAGAGAGACCTATGTGAAGACCTCCAAGAGCTGAGCTTTATGCCATATCAAGGTGTGATTACAAGGCACACATATGTATCAGTAAGTCATTGTATTGTACAAGCAATATACTTTCATTTTCATGATTATTTGAGTTCATATGTCCATGTTCTTGTGAAGTGTACTACTCACTGCCATTACTCTCAGTTTTCTCAGTCAGTTTGCAGAGATGGTTTCTCTGAGCTTGGTGCATCAATTTCAGTGATTTAACTTAGTAAAGTTAGCTCTATAAGCCTACTATATGCTCACAAATTTTCATGTCATTTGGATGTTGCAATCTTCAGTTATGTCAGCTGAAGTCAATAGTGTCTGTTCATCTTCACTTCTCTGTCAGGTACCCGACTTTTTCACTCATCTTGTCAGAGGTGTTTCTCAGTGATTACGTATCCAAATTCAATGATTTAAATCTTGTTGGATTCATCTTACTGTCTAGTATAACCATAAAAGTTTTCATAATCATTGGATTCCTACATTTTGAGTTATGTTTATTTTTCTGCTCACTAGTCTCAAACTATAGCAGCTCGTGAAAATCGGGATGATGTCATCACTTGTTAAAACTCATTCTCAGTGTGTGGTTTATTATTTTTGATGAGATTACTCTTGAAAGTTAGCTCTTTAAGTTAACTAGACTTCCCTAAGAGTAATTAAGCTAATTTCTGTTGTGCTCAGAGAATTATGCAAAACAGTGGACAGGTGTATGAACCAAAATAGCAAGTTTTTCACCTCTGAGCTAACTCCAACTTATCTGTTTTGATCTATCTTTTTGAGAGTGATCTTCCAAGGTACATATGGTGTATAATACATCCATTGGCAAGCTAAAAGGGCCCACCATATACTCCTGGAGTTCATTTGGCTGGTGTAGATCAAGGATTTTGCAACACCTCTTCATCTTCAAGCACATACCTATCCATCTCTTCACATGTGGCACCAAATAATTCGATCAAATAATGAGGGCTTACCACAAAATTTTGTAATTATTCACAAATAAACAAATTGGTGAATAAGGAATAATGCAACCTAGGTTTTGGCACATGTTTTTATGAGAGAATGTCTCTATCTCCCTCCATTTGTGAAAACATTATTTCTATGTTTTCATAGTAAAAGAAGAGCGCTTTTTGCAAGTCCAGGTTTTGAGCATCATGTTGAGAGTTCCATGCTCCACCCTTTTGTCCAAGTCTAAGAACATTCTCATGCAAGATCATTTATCCCACATGCAAGGAGATTCATCCTCAACTCCATATAAGGAGGGCTTTGCTTCACTCCCCATAAGCTCATACACTCAAGATCTTGGAAAGAGTGCCCTCACTCTCCTCATGGAGTCTCCATGCTCATAGAGAATCTAATGTAAGTCATTTCCATTTTAATTAATTTATCATGTTTTTTAATCTTTTGTTCCTTCCTCCATAGCTTGTTAGTTGTGTGTATATGAGTAGGGAAGGAGTAGTCCTTTGTCATTTTAACACATTGAACCCACCACCTGCTATCACCATGCTACTCATGATGTACTTATTAATCTTTTTTTCCTCTATCATAGTTTTCAAGCAGCAAAGCATATGTGTGCCACTGTGGAGATCCAAAATGACATCTCTATAGTGGCATTGTCAGAATGGATGTATTTCCTGTCAGGTTCACTTGTCGAGATGAATCGACATATTTCACGTCAGGTTCACTTGTCAAGATGAACGGACATATTTCACATCAGGTTCAAATGTCGAAACAGATGTATTTCACATCAGGTTCAAGTGTCGAGAAGATGACGCATGGTTGGTGGATCAGTTCAACTTCCTAGTCCAACGGTGCATGTAGGGTACTTCAAGCAAGCTCAAGTGGTGGAATGGAGACTCAAAAAGAATATAAAATTCAAGAAAATTTTTTAGATCACTTTACATAACATATCATCATATGGAAGAAAGGAATTAATTCATAATAAGTGTTTATACAGTTCTAATAGAAAATAATGAAAGACACAAGTTACCAATTCATCATAGATCATAAAGTTGGTTCATAGTGTTGATTTGTAATGTCCATCAATGACATACATAGTTTAAGAGAAGATGGGTCGAAATTGCAAATAGTAGTAAATGCCCATTCTTCATTCTGCACTAGATTAGCATATTCTATTTTTGGTCTAGAGGCCTCTACAACAACCATTCCAACCTCTTCTTTCTTTGCCTCTTTTGCAGCCAATTTTGGACAATTTTTTATGACATGATCATTTGCTTTAGAATACTTGCAAAACAATTTCTACTTCTCTATTTTCTTGTCGTCTCTCTCATCCTTCTTTGATTTTGCAGAATTAGTAGATTTTTGCTTACTAGTAGAAGAGCTCCATTTACCTTTGCCCTTCTGACTAGCCAAGAAAGGTTCACTTGCTACATAGACAATGGACCTGTTCTGCCTAGATTGATCTTCTTGCAACATAACAGAGACTAACTCCTCAAATGTTAAGGCATTTGGATTGCCTTTTATCATCAAACGAAGAGTAGAAGCAAAACTCTGGTATGAATTGAGAAGACCATTTAGGACAGTCTGCACAAGTGAACTGTCAAGGAAGACCATTCAGAACGATCTGCACAAGTGAGCTATCTGGTATAACTTCATTAGCAGAAATCAATTGTTACTTCAAGTCTTTGATGTATTTTAGAAAATTGTCCATAGAATCACCTTCATTCATATGCTCACTTTCCAACTATTTTCAGAAGTAAGCAACACGAGCCTCATTTCTAGCCTGGTACAATGTAGTAAGTGTATCCCAAGCATCATTAGTTGTTCTACAAGAGCGAATGTGAGCAATAATGGCACGTTTGATAGACAAGGCTATCAATGCATGAGCATCTCTGCCATCCCAACGAATTTGCTCTACAATAGGTGCAGCAGAAACCGTAGCAGGAACAAGAATCTGCAGATCTGCAGAATATCACCATCTTAGAAACCATCTACACAAGCTTTAATACCTATATTTGTAGGTGTAATAGGATGTTTTTCAACACCCTGTACAATATTCTGATGCATATCTATTCAATGTAGAAATCATACCATGATGGGAAAATTCTTTGGTACCAGTATTATCAATTTGGCCAAGGGATACTAGTTTGGCTCCTAGTCATTTGATTTTGCAAAGTAGAAACTTTATCTTATTATCAAGACACTTATATCATTTGAATAAAAGAAGAGTATTGGAATATTGTGTTCTTGAAGAAGAACAAAGCAATTATTTAAAGAGGGCACATCTTCAGAGCCCATGTTTTCATACTTCAAAGATTGTTACTCTAAATAATTTGGCAAGAATGGATTTCATTGACCAACTAAAGAGAAATATGGGAAGACATATGTATCTCAATGTGAAAAATGTAAGATAGAGCAGAAAAGTGATCTAATAACTTGTTCTGGTTTCAAGAAAACCCTTAATGGAGTACTCATATTGTGGAACAATTGAGACAAGATCCTCACAAGGAAACAATGAAGGTGAATGCAGATACAAGAAACATACAAGAGATGACTAAGGAATTTGTACTCATAAATCATCAATTATTTAAAAACGGAATGGATGGATGTCTAAGAATTTGTGTTCTTTAGGAAAAATACTTGGAAATATTGGGATTTGCTAAATCAAGTGTAGCAAGAGGTAACTTTTCAGGTGAGAGAACTACTAAATTAATCATATATCTAGGATTATGATGGCCTACTTTATTCCAAGTTACAAAATTGTGTGCACAAATATGTGACGTTTGCCAAAGAACAAAACCATATGTTAGGAGAGATAAAATGCCTCTTAAACCTTTAATATCTGCTAGAAAGTGGGCTGAAGCAAAATCCACTATGAAAAATGATGCTCAAACAACATCCAAATTCTTGTATGACTATTTGATAAAGTGGGCTGAAGCAAAATCCACTGTGAAAAATGATGCTCAAACAACATCCAAATTCTTGTATGAACATGTTATTACTAGATATGGACTATCAATTGAATTGGTAAGTGATAGAGATACTCATTTCCTCAATCAAGCAATAGAAACATTGATATATTAATACATGATAATACATAGGAAATCTGCATCTTATCATCCACAAGCCAATGGTCTTGCAAAAAACACCAATAAAGTTTTATGAATTGTACTTTCTAAACTAGTGAATACTAAAAGAATAAACTGGGATACACAACTATATCATGTCCTTTGGGAATATAGAGTAGCATATAAAACTTCAACTGGAACTACTTCATTCAATTTATTCTATGGATTAAATAGAGTCCTACCTGTGGAATTCCTTATACCTACTCTGAGGATAGGAAATCAATTGGAATGGAAAAGCCATGAACTATCTGATAGAATTATGGAGTTAGAACACTTAGGAGCTTCCAGACTACAAGTTGTCATGAATATCTATGCAGATAAGAAAAGACAAAAGGCATATCATAATATACACATTAAAGAAAAAAGATTTACAAGAAGGAGATCTAGTCCTAGCATACACACTCAAGGAACATAATAGAAAATTAGATAAAAGGGGAGATGGTCCAAACATTATTCATAAGATCAGCCCTAGAAAAGTTGTTCAACTGGAAAATATAGATGGAGAAGTAATGACAAATTATGTAAGTGGATGTAGGATAAAGAGATACATGGAACCCTTAACAACCTAAGTATGTAAAAGATTACAATAATCACAAACAATAAAAGAAAAGGAGAGAAAAATAAGAAAAGAAGCTCAAGAAGAAGCTAAAGAAAGAATTAGGAGAAACAAAGAGATAAGAAATTTAATGCTTTCTGAAAAGGAACAAAAAGGAACTAGGAATTGTCAACTAGTAATTTAAATGCATTACCAGGGAACTCAAATCAGGGTTTTATTAGACACTGGATCTCAAGTGAACCTAATAAGTTCTAAAATTCTGAATCAACTTCAAGCAAGGAAAAAAGACAATAATACTTTAGTCAGAGCAATAAATGGACAAATAATTCCCACATTATCAAAAGCAAAAAATGTTTTGAAAATAGGACAAGGAAAAAACTTTGGTTGAGTGTGAAGAATGGCCTGGCAAATTGATGCCTGAAAGTTTAATCTTAGGTCAAGATTGGATGAAACAACATAGATTTTGTATTGATTTTGATAAACAATTAATTAAAATAAAAATGAGAGATAAAACAATGAGAATTTTGTTTGTCAAAAGATGATGTGTAAGAATTAGAAGGAGATATATGCAAGCTAGATATGGAAACATTCAAATTTCCAATGGAAGAAAAATCACAATGTCCAAAACACTCTATGATAGAGGGACAAATACAATCTTATCCAAAGAAATCTTGGGAATACAAAGCAAATCAAGAGTAGATCCAAACAAAACAAAAACCTACGAGAAGTAGAAAAATTATTAAACAGATATGGAGACCTAAAGTAAGATCAAAATATCGGAGTCCAATTCATCAACAGGTCAAAATGAAGCAAGTCTCGTGACCAAAGCAACAAACAACAAAGCAAACTCAAATAGCTTCATCAGAAGTAGAAATAGACAAAAAAGAAAAATAAAATCAAGGAAACATACCAAAATGGTATTGGGAGAAAAAATCAACAGAACAAATACAAAATAAAATTCAAACACAAATAAAAAATACAAAAAATTAGTATAGAGCCTCAACATCAAAAAACCACTTAAGTTATTCACTTAAGACCTTCATTTTGCACCATAAAAATTATTGCATAATCAAAGTATGCATGTGTATGGCTACATTACAAAGCCATGCATTCACTAGGGATGAGATGTTCGATCACCCAAGCACTGGAACAAGCTCTTTTTACATTAGTAAAAGAGCTAGGAGGGGGAGAAAGTCTAGGAAGTCCTTTTACAATGAATCAAAAGAAAGATGGAAAAAACTTTGAAATAAATAAATAAATAAATAAATATATATATATATATATATATATATGTGTGTGTGTGTGTGTGTGTGTGTTTATGTATGTGTGTGTATGTATGTATGCATGTATGTATGTGTGTGTGTGTATGTAAATGTCTTATTTATCCTTTTAAGCACAAAGCAAGGAATAGGAGTGTGTGAGTTGTATTTTTATTGTATCTTATTTTTTCAATCTGTAATTTATTTTCTTTTATCTTTTGTGTCATTATTTTTCCAAAATTTCTCCAATTGCACTTAGAAAATAAAGAAAAAGAGACCTTGCTTCACTATGATGAGCACAAAGAGAGTTATTGAAAAATGAAGTGATAAGAACATGTGATGAGTGGTGTAAAACTTTCTATTTCTTCTTGAGATGATGCAATGAATTATTTTATGTGGATTCTTTATACATTAGTGTAGAGTTTTGGTGTTTTTCTTTTTATAGGAAAAATGACTAAATGACTTCCAATTGCAAATTTGGAAGTGGACTCAGTATCCCTGTCTAGGGACATTGGTTCCTTCATAGTGAAGCAATTGAGGAGATGGTGGAGTTGGACTATGATCAAGAAGAAGTGTCTGAGAAGAATCGAGTGTAAAATGAATTAAAGGATTTTATCAAAACCATTGGCAAACATATCTTCACTATAAAAAAAGGAAAGTACAAATATACAATGTTGTGCCAAGAGATTTACAACTTCCAGAGATCCATAATAATTTACAAAAGATGGAAAACAGTGGGGCTTCATAAACTGCTAGAAGAACCCATGTTCTTTATAGACTTTGAAAGATGTGAGCAAGTCATGGCTTCTTTGTAGGACTTAAAAAGAAGCAATGAACCATACTTTGTTTGTAAAGTAAATAATTGGGAGAAAGAATTAGTGGATATCACTATCAAATCAGAGCACATCAAGGCTGCCTTGAATTTTAATCCTATGGGTACAAAGGTGGATGTCAGCTTTGTGAAGAAGAATGTAGCAACCTATGTAGGTTATACCTGTAAGAAAATAGTTACGCAATATAACACAGGAGCAATAGCAGAGAAGATAACAGATATAGGAGAATCTCAACAATTTTCTACTAGCAGCAAGTACAAAGATGACGGCGTTGTCCACCCGTGCGCTCTCAAGGTAGAGCTTAAATGGTGATCTAGACAACTCTAGATAGGGAGATACAAGGTAGAGGTATGCTGGCTCAACTCGGTGTCTTAGGTAGTGCAGAAGTCATGTATATATAGGATCATGGGTGGCCTGCCATGGACGGCTATACATGGGCGGTAGAGCATGGGCGGCCACCGCCCGCGTAATTGCCATACACGGCTTAGATTGGTTGAACCGACCTAACAAATATAAATGATTTCTGACTTCGACAGGGAATATTCCATGGAATATTCCCTTTACCGTCGCGCCGGGGGCGCTGCCCCCGGACCCCCACCAGGGGGCCCGCTGGCCCCCTTGGACCCCCCAGCCGGGGCTGCTCACCGCTGCCCCGGACCCCACAATTGGGGACCCTGATAACTCCCTTTCCTTATAATATCTTACATGGTCCAATATGACCTTCATCCAACATTCAAGTTGGGATTCCCATCAATTGGGTAATGCACGCTTGGCTTCTCCTCATAAAGGGGGCCTTACAAAATGTGCATACAATCATGAGGGGTAGACATTGATCATATACTAACACCCCCCCTCAATGTTTACCGATGATAAATCAAGTAGGTCTCGGTCCTATGCCCATCTGTTGAAGATGCTTGTTGAGCTGCTCTCTTCCAAGTGCTTTAGTGAATATGTCAGCACAATTTGCCTCTGTTGGGCAATATTCTAGCTCCACAATTTCATCTTCAATTAGCTCACGAATGTAATGGTACTGTACTTCTATGTGCTTGGTGCGAGCATGAAATACTGGGTTCTTTGCAATAGCCATACAACTTTGATTATCACACTTGAGTACAGTTGGCATATTTGATGGAAAGCCTAGATCTGCAAGAATTCTCCTTAACCAGACTGCCTCACAAGAAGCAAAACAAGCTGCTTTGTACTCTGCTTCAGTGGAGGAGAGTGCGAGAGTTGGTTGCTTCCTACTTACCCAAGAAAATATTCCTGAACCAAGTGAGAAACAATATCCAGAAACTGATTTTCTAGAATCACAATCTCCAGCCCAATCTGAATCACAATATCCTTGGAGTGTATCACCTGTGGTATACAAAATACCAAAATCCAAGGTTCCTGCAATGTACCTTAGAATTCGCATTCCAGCATTCCAGTGACTCTCCTTAGGTTTGTTGGAAAACCTGCTTAACACTCCAACAGCATAGCAAATGTCTGGTCTAGTGTTGCACAGAAAAATAAGACTTCCAACGAGCTTCCTATACTTCTTAGCATCTACATCAGGCATGTTATCATCCATAGATAGCTTATGATTTACCTCCATAGGTGTGCTAGTTGGTTTGCAGTCCATCATTCCAAATGCCTTGAGAATCTCTTTGGAATATTTTTGTTGTGAGATGAAAATGCCATCCTTCCTTTGCCATACTTCAATTCCCAGACAAAAATGGAGTAGACCTAAGTCTGTCATTTCAAACTCAGTTCCCAAGCTGATCCGAGTTTGATTGATGAGTTCCTGATGATCTTCAAATCATCTACATATACAATGACAACAACTAGCTTGCTATCCCTTTTCGTTACATACAAGTTAGCATCAGAAGTACTTCTTTCAAAACCCATATTTTTGAAAAAATGATCTATTCGTTGGTACCAAGCCCGTGGAGCTTGCTTAAGTCCATACAAAGCTTTCTTCAACCTGCAAACTTTATTTTCTGAATTGGGCACCTCAAAACCTGGTGGTTGAGATACATATACCTCCTCCTTGAGGTGACCATTCAAAAATGCACATTTGACATCCATCTGGAAAATAGGCCAAGACTTTTGTGCAGCTACTGCAAGTACCGTCCGAATAGTTGTCATGCGTGCTGTTGGTGCAAAAGTTTCTTGAACATCAAATCCTTCAATCTGTGAAAAACCCTGTGCAACTAATCGTGCCTTATACTTTTCTAATGTTCCATCAGCTTTATACTTAGCTTTCCAAATCCATTTAGTACCTATTACCTTCTTCTTTGGCGGCAAGTCGACTAGATCCCATGTATCATTTTTGAGTATACTATCATACTCAGACTGCATTGCCGCTCTCCAATCTGGATCATCAATGGCTTCTTCAATAGTGGTAGGTTCCTTTATCGAACCCATGATATCTGCCATTAGAGCCATGTTAACAATGTGTTCTGAGGCTCTTCTTTGCTCCTCTATTCTCTTTGATCTTCGTAATCCATCCGATGATGATTCTGGTACATCTACATGTGGATTAAGATCATCAAAGAGCTGTTGTGCCCACTTCGGTAGTGGCTTACGCTGTGCAGCTACAACTGGTTGGCTTTTTATTGAGGAAATTTCTCCATCAGATGTTTCCTCCTCCTCAACTTTAACCTGTCTTTTGATAGGCACAAGGTGAGATATTTCTCCGCTTGATGAGATAGTAGATTTACCTTTATCTTCTACTAAGTGTGGTCGTTCATCAAACACCACATCTCGGCTGACAAAAATCTTCCTTGCCTCAGGATCCCATAACCTGTATGCTTTAGACTCTTCACTATATCCTAGGAAGACACACTTTTTGCTTTTTGAATCCAACTTTGATCTTGTTGAATCAGGAATATGTGCATAATAGAAACAACCAAAAATTCTGAAATGCAAAACTGAAGGCTTTTTACCAGAATATGCTTCTTGAGGAGTCATCCCCTTTAGTGCTTTTGTGTAGCTTCGATTGAGGATGTAGACTGCTGTATTGACTGCTTCTGCCCAGAATGAATCAGGCATGTCTTGAGCCTTCAACATACAACGAGCCATTTCAACTACTGTCCTGTTCCTGCGCTCAACAACGCCATTTTGTTGGGGTGTATGAGCTGTGGTAAGTTGCCTTTTCACACCATGCTCCTTACAGTAATTGTTGAATTCTGTTGACAAGAATTCACCTCCTCTATCTATTCTAAATTTCTTCAGTTTCCTTCCTGATTCATTTTCTACATACTTATGCCACGTTTTAAATTTTTCAAAAGCATCAGCCTTCTCTCGAATGAAATAAACCCACATCTTTCTACTATAATCGTCGACTAACAGCAAGAAGTAGAAAGATCCTCCTAAAGCAGGTGTAGACATTTTACCGCAGAGATCAGCATGTACCAACTCTAGAGGAGCTTGAGATCGATTGTTGGTCTCTCTTGGAAATGCCTTTCGTTGTTGCTTGCCCATCATACAAGCTTCACAAGGTTCCTGCAACTCTGAAAATGCAGGCATATGAGCAATCATCCCTGTTCGTTGCATCTCCTTCAAAACTGCAAATCCGAGATGCCCAAATCGTCGGTGCCATAACCTGCTTACATCTTTATCTTCTGTAGCAGTTTAAGCACTTAACTCATACAAGTTATCCCGTCGTATGCCTTTACCTACAACATTACCTGATGAATCCATGATTTCCGCACCACTCTTATTGAAGTGAACTTCGAGTCCACGATCTGTTATTGCAGAAACCGACAACAAATTTCTTTTGAGTGTAGGTACATAGAGAACATCGGATAACTTTTTCTCAACACCTGGAGAAGTGATAAAAGAGATGGTTCCAGTTCCTTCAGCTGGACACTTGGAGTCATTTCCCACCACTACATTGAAGGATTCCCGCAGAGGCACTAGGGAACTATACCAATCCTTTTTACTAGTCATATGGCGAGAAGCTCCACTATCTAAAATCCATGGCTCATCAACACGAGCTTGAGCAGATGAACATACCTCTTCAATAGCTACCCAAAGTTCCAGCTCTGTGTTGTTTGCAGACTCTTTGTTCTTCCATGATGATTTTACAGTCCCATTCCGTTCATCAGCTTGCTTCTTTCTGCAATCCTTGATGGCATGGCCTTTCTTTTCACAATAGAAGCAACTTCCTGTGAACTTTTTCTTCTTTGGCTTCTTCTTTGATCCCTCTGAAGAGCCTTTACCTTTTGCATTTGCTGAGAATGCAGCATCAGTTGTACTTTGCCGATTCTTCAGCCGCATCTCTTCTTCTAAAAGCATGGCACAAAACTCTTCAAATGTAAGAGGAGTTGGCCTTCCCTGAGTGTTAAGGGCTGTTACTAATCCATCATACTTTGCTGGAAGAACACGTACAGATCTTCGAGCCAGCTCTTCTGGTGTTATAACAACACCAACTGCAGCCAATTGATCTTGAAGATGCTTTATCCGTTTGATAAAATCTTCAGCCTTTTCAGAATCAGAATGTTTTTCATTTGCCAACTGATTTTCTAAATCCTGTATCCTAGTGTGGTTCTTGGTCTCATATTGTCGAGCCAATATGCCCCAAGCCTCATGTGCTTTAGTAGTATGTTGAACTAAAGTAAGCACAGAATCACTTACACAGTTAGTGACAATCGCACATAATGCATCAGCATTCCGCCTCTTCCAAGCTCGTAGAAGATCTGGATCTGGCTGAATAATCAATCTTGAATTTGCTGGATCTTCAACTGGTATAGGCTCTGGATCCAATCCCATCGGTCCCATGACAGTGTCAAGTAATTCATAGGAGTCCAAAATTGCAGAAATTTTGAACTTCCAGAGTGTATAGTTGGTTCCATCCAGCTTCCCTTCAGTGAATGCAGGTGGACGAATTCGAATAGGTGCAGCATTAACATTAGCTGAAGCACCAAGACTACTGTTCGATGATGAAGCCATCATGTAATCACTCCAATAATCTACTAATATTCTAGTCTGCTAGTAGGCTAAAATAATGATACTTCTCAAGCTATTCAAACCTTATAGCTCTGATACCATGTAAGACAATAGTTACGCAATATAACACAGGAGCAATAGCAGAGAAGATAACAGATATAGGAGAATCTCAACAATTTTCTACTAGCAGCAAGTACAAAGATGACGGCGTTGTCCACCCGTGCGCTCTCAAGGTAGAGCTTAAATGGTGATCTAGACAACTCTAGATAGGGAGATACAAGGTAGAGGTATGCTGGCTCAACTCGGTGTCTTAGGTAGTGCAGAAGTCATGTATATATAGGATCATGGGTGGCCTGCCATGGACGGCTATACATGGGCGGTAGAGCGTGGGCGGCCACCGCCCGCGTAATTGCCATACACGGCTTAGACTGGTTGAACCGACCTAACAAATATAAATGATTTCTGACTCCGACAGGGAATATTCCATGGAATATTCCCTTTACCGTCGCGCCGGGGGCGCTGCCCCCGGACCCCCACCAGGGGGCCCGCTGGCCCCCTTGGACCCCCCAGCCGGGGCTGCTCACCGCTGCCCCGGACCCCACAATTGGGGACCCTGATAACTCCCTTTCCTTATAATATCTTACATGGTCCAATATGACCTTCATCCAACATTCAAGTTGGGATTCCCATCAATTGGGTAATGCACGCTTGGCTTCTCCTCATAAAGGGGGCCTTACAAAATGTGCATACAATCATGAGGGGTAGACATTGATCATATACTAACAATACCAAGTTTCAAGACTTTAAAGAAAAGCCAAATGAGGAGCTAGCTATCAAGATTTTTCTTCAGTTGTTGTGTTTTCCAAGGTTTCCAAGATACACAAATGCCTCACAAGCTAGTAACATTGGTTATGCTAAACAATAAGGATAAAAAACCATTCCGGGTAGTGGATATGTCTCCATACATCCATGAGCAGCTGAAAGAGGCAACCAAGCATTGAGAATCCAAAAAAAATCATGAATGGATCCCAACTATTGACAAAGATTATTTATCATGTCCATGGAATTGAAGACAAGCTTCTTTTGGCTCCAAAAGCACAACTGTTTAGAGAATCAATAATAGGAGTAAGGATTCTAGTGAAGAAGATATTTGCAAAAGAGGCTGGGAGGAAAAGGAAAGAAATAGTTATGGAAGTACAACAAACTAATAAGAAAAGGAAAATGATCCATCAGGCTGGAGCTAGAAGCAAAAGAAGCCAAAGGAGATGAAGCAAGAGCAAAAGAAAGTCCAAGCAGATAAAGAGCCTCATCCTCCATAGACCATGACAGAAAAGATTTATTCATACCTAATGTAGGACAATGACAAGAAATCTGCATATGAAGCTCAATACCAAAAAATGTTGGAGGACTATTCAAATAAAGCCACTACTTGGACACAAGGAAATGGAAAACTATGAAGACCTTCATGAGAAAATGATGAATGCAGATACAGAAGTGGTCTTCATTAAGAGAGAAGATGCACTGCTATCCTACTTTAAAGAGCTCCAGGGACCTCTTGAAAAGAGAACCACATGAGTGGTTGTGATGAGGAAGAAAAGAAAAGAACCAAAGCGAAAAAGGAAGGTGAAAGGATCCAAGAAAAAAATCAGGTTGAAGAAGATGTAGCAAAAGAGGAAATAGCTCGTGCATCTATCTTGATCCATAGATTGGAAGTAGGCAAAGAAGAAGGAAAGATGTCAAAAGCATTCTAGGCAATTACATCAAAAGATAACTCTGACACAAAAATAGATACAGACGTGGAAAGCTTCCTCCTAAGAAGCTTGAACTTTCAGAACCAAATACTCCTAGCAAGCAGATGGGGTCCAAATTAAGGACGAGAAGAATGAACAAGAATCATGGATTTTGAAAAGGAAAGCTTATGTTTGGAAGACACCATAGAAACTAAACAATCAAAAGGAATCATTTTAGCAACACACTAGGGTAAAAATAAAGAAGAAACAAAGGAAGAAATAGAATGTCAAGTCAAACTGGTAGAATCTGAGGAAAGAGAAGTAAAAGTAGTAGAGAGAAGAAGAAAAGCAATAGAACATAGTGGAAGATATCCTGAATATTATGGATGATATTCAGCATGAAGAAGGGATCATGATATAGAAATGAAGGATGTGAGAATTCAAGGAGAAGAACAGGAGGAAAAAGACATAGGAAATGAAGAAGAGCACCAAAATTATTATCAAAAGATTCAAGAAAGCAATCGTGACGATCATGAGGATCAAGAGGAGGATCATGAGCATGAAGAAGATGATCAAGAGGAAGAACATTGATTAGAAGCAGAAGAGGATGATGAAAAGTAAATGGAATAAAAGTAGATAGAATTGAAGAAATATGAAGGGTTAATGGGTTCAATTAGGATCCCTAGGGATATCAGAGGAAAATGTGAACTCATATTGAATCAAATTGAAAATTTTAGACCATCAAGTAGGATTATAATAATATCAAGGATAGCTTCTAAATCAAATTTATAAAAGGGAATAAAGTGATAGAAGAGCACAGGAAAGAGCAGAATAGACTAGCAAAAGAGGTAAAGGAGCAATAGAAGAAGATTCAGACTTATCAAGAGAAATTTATTAAATTAGAAACTGAAATAGTTCAAGGAGAGAACATAATCAATTTCTTGGAGGAAAAATGTGAGAAACAAATCGAGACTATAAAGAAGATGGAAGAGGATGTTAGGAAGATATAATAAAAAAAATAGAGTTCTATTGACCATCTATTAGGTATTAACTAAAGCTAATGAAGAAATAAATAGAATCATGACGGAGGAGAGTCACTTTAAAGCAAAAGCAAGTATGCCAGAGAATCAAAATGCAAAGTTGGAGTCACTAAAACAGGAAATAGAGAAGATTAAAGAAGAGCTAAAAGATGCAAAAGAATTGGAGAAACAGGTAAGTACACATGTTGTTATAGTGATGAGGGGTTACAATAACCTAAGTGATAGATTAAAAAGAAAGAGTTACTTGGCATTGAAAATGTGGTTCAGGAAAGACGAGAGGCATCAAAAAGAGTATCTTCTCCTGTACAAGAAGATAATAAGAAGATCAGAGGGCAGTTGAGACAAAAGATGAAGAGTTAGATGAATTTATACATTAGCTGGTCACTCATTGAGAAGCCAGGATGGAGTACATAAGGAAGATACATAATCAATATGAAGATAAAATTGTAAAATTTGCATTAAAACATGGAGTCAATCTTGATCATCATCATTGGCCTGCTAATGCATTAGGAATTCCTTTTCGTATGGTTCTAGAGAGTATAAAGAATTATCAAATTGCCAAATTTGGAACATAACCAAATGAATTCCTTGAATATGAAGAGAAGATAGAAATAACCAAAGCATTGTTTGAGAAAGATAATCATGTTGATATATTTAGGTAGTGATGTGTGTGAACACACTTGGACCATTGGGGCACTTTTTCCCTCTTTAGGAGGTTTTTTCCCCTAGCTTGTATATATGCCTATAACCCTAACGGGTCATATATCTTTGTACATTCTCTTGGTAATACATTTAGGATTGTGCCTTGTGCTCCGAGCTTCTTTGTCTTCCTTGTGTTGTTCGCGTGTTTCATCATACCTCAAGACTCCAACAATTGGTATCAGAGCAAGTCACCGCTTCATCTAGGGCATCATCAATACCCCTCCAATCATAGTCTCAGAATCGCACAAAATTTGGTGAGCATACTCAAGGTGATTAGGAGTTCAAAATAGCTTTGTTTTGTGGTGTTGAAATTGCACTCTGAGCTCATTTCAGCCTCCGAATGCACTATCACAGTGCCCATGCGGGCAATTTTGGCTTTTTGTGCCAAAGATATAGACAATTTTAGATTCTCCAATATAAGCATCTCAAAGTCTGCTACAAGTTTAGCAGAACTCGACGGGGTAGTTCTATTTAACTTTTTGAGATACAATCATTTTTCTGCATCAGGGTATTTTAGTTAGTGGCTATGGCTGAAAGTAGTGATGTATTCTGTATGTTGGTTGTTGAGGATAAGTCAGATGGTACCAATTACCCATTTTGGACTTATATGATGTGTCATGTATTGGTTGCAAAAGGACTATGGAATATTGTGCACGGTGTTGAAAAATGCCCTATTACACCTGCAAACACAATTATTAAAGGTGATGCAGATGGCATAGAAGATGGTGATATTCTTTAGGTTTGTGTTCATGCTACAATTCTTGTTGCATCTACTACAATTCTTGTTGCATCTACTACAATTCTTGTTGCATCTACTACAATTCTTGTTGCATCTACTACAATTCTTGTTGCATCTACTACAATTCTCGTTGCATCTACTACAATTCTTGTTGCATCTACTAGAGAGCAACTTTGTTGGATGGCACAAATACTCAGGCACATGCATTGATAGCCTTGTCTATCAAACATGCCATCGTTCCTCACGTTTGCTCTTGCAAAATAGCAAAGGATGCTTGGGCTACACTTACCACTTTAGAACAAGCAAGGAATGAGGCTCATGTTGCTTACCTTTGAAAATTGTTGGAGACTGAGCACATGAATAAAGGATATTCCATGGACAGTTTTTACACAAAGATCAAATATTTGAAGGAGTACTTGATTTTTGCTGATGAAATCTTGCTTGATAGTTCACTTGTGCATACTTTTCGTAATGGTCTTCCACTTTCATATCAAATTTTTGCTCTACTCTTTGATTGACGATGAAAGGCATCCAAACACCTTAACATTAGAGGAATTACTCTCTCTTTTGATGCAAGAAGATGAGTCTAGGCAAAAGAGGTCTATTATGCATGTTGCAGATCAAGCTTTCCTAGTGAGTTGGAAGGGCAAACGTAAATGGAGCTCATCTACTAGTAAGCAAAAATCTGTTAATTGTGCACAATCAAAGAAAGATGACATATGTGATAAGATAAAAGAAAAACAGAAATTGTTTTGCAAATATTGTAAAGGAAATGATCATGTCATAAAGAATTGTCCAAAACTTTCTCCAAAGCAAGCAAAGAAGAAAGAGGTTGGAATGGTTATTGTAGAGGCCTCTACACCCAAAACAAAGTCTGCTAAACTTGTGCAGAATGAAGAATGGGCATTTACCACTGTGTGTACTTATGATCCATCTTCTCATGAATAGTGTATATCTTCAGTAGACTCAGATGTTTGGTACTTTGACAGTGGGGCAACCAAACATGTTATCTCGCAGCATAGTTTCTTCACTTCACTTGAGCCTACCCCTATAGGGAATACTATCATATGCACCAACAACTCCTCTTATCCTATTATGGGAGTTGGTAAGATCATTATGACTACTTCACGTGGTAGTTCTTTTACATTGTCGAATGCTTTATTTGTGACAGGGATCAAGAAAAATTTGTTATCAGTTTGAGCATTAGCCAAGATCGGTTTGGTTATGAAATTTGTTGATTATAGATGTATAGTTCATGATCTATCTGTTATTAGTTTTGGCATTAGCCAAGATCCGCTTGGTTATGAAATTTGTTGATGATAGATGTATAGTTCATGATCTATCAAATGGTGATGCCATTATTGCTTTTGGCATTTTATGTCATGGGTTGTATAAGCTCTTAGACTATGAAAAATCTATTAATGATTTAGCATGTGTAGTACATGATTTTCAGGCTATGTCAAATGCAAAGCTGTAGCTCAAGCGTAAGCACCACCTCCTTTACTTGTCAATCCACAGAGACATGAGGACCGGTATGAAGACCACGAGCAAGTGAAGGCACAAGTGTGTGAGTGAAAGCACACAGACATGCACACACATACACACACACGCGCACAAGGTAAGATCAAAGAGAGGAACAATGGAAAGCTTTGATTGCCAAAAGAGTTCTCTTACAAAGCTCTATTCTCTAACAAGTTAACCTCAAAAATGAGCTCTTTAGCGCTTTTTATAGTTTTTGGACTAGCTTTGGCCCTGTCCAGACCTAGTGTTCAGCCTAGTTACAAATTAGGTTCTAGGGCTTATTTGAAGGCTCAAACGGAGTCTAAAAATTATCAAAATTGGTAGGATGATACTTCTAATACTCCTCAAGCTCGAGGACTCCTCAGCTTGCAGAAAATGGAGCAAGAAAAAGGTGAAATGATATTTACAATGGTTTCTAGTGATGAAAATCACTATTTTATAGGGATTTCTTTTGAAAATATGACATACACTTCTTGGAGCTCCCTACTTGCTCCTTCTTCTTGTGTGTCCACCTCTTTGATGTACTTCTATGCTTTGTCCTTGACCTTGAGCTTCAACACTCCCCCCCTCTCGAGTCTGTCATCCCTGACAGACCCTTGTTGTCAGGGTTGCTCCATGTAGTGCTTTGAGAGGTAGTGTCCATCCTTTGTATGTGCTTTTTCCTTGTATTCCAACAAGAATGTGTCATTGTGAGCTGTCAAAAAGTGCAAGTTGCTCAAAAGATGTTGTCAAGATTGATTTGGAGCAACTGCTGGCTTCGAAATGCTTGGTAGGGATTGATGTTGTCCCCATGATGTCCTCTAGCTCTTCCAAAGATTATGTTCAAAATAGTCATGCCAAGTACTCATAACCCATAGTGAATGATGGGTGAGTGTGTTGTGCATGGATTGAGGAAAATATGTGCCTTGTGCACGGCCTTGTAATGTAGCCCTATGCATGCATACTGGGGAAATGCATTAGAAGAAATATGGTACAAGAATTGGAGGTCTTTAGCTAAGTGCTCAAGGATATGCTGACGAAGAGGTTTCCTAACTATCATGGTTATGGTGTGGCCAAAGTAAGGATTTTACCATGATAAATGATCGATCGATGTTGATCTCTTCGTGTTGTACACCCAGCATTGTGATGAACCATCAGCTAGTCTTTCATTGTCGATGAGTGTCCGTGTTGATTGATCACTGATGAAATTCTTTGAGTGATGTGCCCTGTCTCCTTTAAGGATTTTCAAGGTACCAGAACTACTCCTAATAGATATCTTTTGGATGCTCTCATACATACAGTAGTTACGCATCTCTCAAGTTGCAGACCTGCAAGATCTTCCCTCCTACCATGGTAAGGGGAAACAATAGTTTTGGATGCCATGTTCCTGCCAAGTGCTTGACATCTACCAAATGAGGCAACAATAATAGCATCTGCTAGTCGAGACACACTTCTATCCAAGCCCAATAATCAATGGTTCCACCTTCAACTAAGCATGACTCATTCATGTTCCATGAGCCAAACCTGGGAACAAGCTCTCTCTCCATCTCTCTCTTTTTCTGCTCTCTCTCTTTTTTCTTCTTCTTTTTTTTTTTGGAACAATGTCACAAAACAAGAAGACAGATGTTAGTATCAGAAAATATAGTTGACATATGTCAATGTGCTCTTGTGCTTGGGATTCTCAATTATGTCTATGCACGGTCATGTAATGTGGCCCTACATTAATGCATACTCTGGAAATGCATGACCTGAATGGTGCAAAAGACAAGGTTGTACAAGGAGCACATGGTTGTCTCTCATCGAGGCTTTTTATGTTATTTGCATATGTTGATGCAGATGTTGATGCCATCTTTGTTGGAGGTCGCCCTTGGATCTTGAGATGCCAATTGATCATTCCTCCTTATGGGGATCCATTTGAGAAGGGTGTGTGACTACGAATTGATTACCTCTGGCCACTTCATGTTTGGATGATTTTTTGAATGTTGTGTCCCTTGTGGTTGGCTCTTTGGTTTTGTAGGGGCTGTTGATGCTTTTGGCTTCCAAACCCATACATGTGTGGCTTGTCGCCTGAATCGCATTGAAGAGGTTTTAGGCCGCCAATATGTCTTTGTTGTGCAGGTTGTTGCCTTGAAGTCCCCCCCTGGATTTTTTCTGAGTTTAGGCTTGATTGCTTTGGGTCCTTTGATTGGAAGTGGTCTTTCTTGAAGATAAGTCATGGTAGGCCTAGTCCATAGAGTTTGAAGTCTAGTGTGAAGGGGCTGATTTTGTACAAGGGCTTTCTTTGGTACCCATATATATCATAGTGCGATTTGGTTGGGCTCTAGGTAATTTCTTGGCCACCCAAGTTTTCTTGACATTACCAAGGAAATGTGATTTTTGTTTCTTGATGTAAGGGTCTTTCGGGCCTTCTATGTGAGTTTTTTGAGAAAACTCATCTTTACATGGGGGATGCAACAAAGGTTGATCTTCTATACATACATTAGGCTTATGCAAGGGATCAATGGGTTGTGTGCTTTGAGGTTGATCTGGAGATTCATCGATACATTTATCTGTATATTACACATCGAATCTCTAGATGTACAAATGGGTGATGAATTGTCATGATTGACCATAGATTTGACATCATTCTCCACATCAGTGATACAAAGTATTTGTTGATCATCTCCTTCTTGATCATATGAGTGTAGATCATTCCTGCTTATGGTTTCATGAGGGGAATCCAAATTTACAGGAAGAGAGGGTCCTTCCACATCCCCAAACACTTGGAGTCCTCCATTTCTCCATTCGCTAAGGTTTCCTGTGTTTTACTCAAAGAAGGATTTTAGATTCAAAAGCATGAGTAGAAAGAAAATTTTGTTCATGAAAAGCACAATATTTGAAAATATGATTTTGTCCCCAATTATAACAAGGCGGATAGTCATTAGGATTTTCAATAGACATATATGTAGAAGCGTGCATAATAGGTGGAGAAGACACCTCAAATTCTTGATGATTTTGTGTAATGAACCTTTGGGTGCCAATGATCAAGTCTTCATCTATAGCATCCATGACAAAGAATGTTTCAAAAAATTGCATATCATCCACCATAATAGGCAACACAACTTGACCCATGCAGTCATAATGTTCACCATCCATGAGGATAGAAGAATGAGTTGTTGGTTGAATGTTCTCAAAAATAATGGTCACTAGGTCAATATGAATTAAATTCCACTCACAATTAGGATTGATATAAACACTCAACCTTCTATGGTAATGTCCTATTCTTATATGCACAACAATATTGTTATATTCTCTTGTTGCAAATAAGGATCCTACCCCCTCAGATAATTTACGTGATTCCTTGACTCCTTGCAATTTTTCTCTAGATGTTTCACCCTTATGTGAGATTATTTCATGCATTTTATGTTTATCTCCCTCCTCTTTTTCAATCTTAGCCCCCTTTCTTCTCTCTTTTGCTTTTTTCTTTCCCATGAAACAATTTTTCTCTCCCTTGGCTTCCCAACCCCACCTGACAGTCAACTTCAAATTACCCTATCTAAAAATCAGGCTATAGAGCTTTCCGACAAGCTATAGAGCTCAAAAAATGGACTTTTGATGAAAAAGTTATGTCAAATCAGGCTCCTGGAGGTCAAAACAGAGAAATAGGCACTTAATGGAAAAATCACGATTTTGTATGAAAATCGCGATTTTGGGAGGTTAGAAACTCACGATGCTAAGTTCTTATGAAAATCACGATTCTGAGAGATCATGAAAATCGTGATACTGAGCAACCACAAGATTCACAATTTTGTGAAATCATGAAAATTGTGATGTTGAGCAACCGTGAAAATCATGATTTTGTGAAATCATGAAAATCTCGATGCTGAGCACCTATGAAAATCGCGATTCTGAGGGATCATGAAAATCGCGATGCTGAGCAACCACAAAAATCACGATTTTATGAAATCATGAAAATTGCGATGCTGAGCACTGATGAAAATCATGATTTTGAACATTCCCAAAAAATGCGATTTTGGCTGAGAATCGTGAAAAACGCGATTTTGAGTGAGAATCGTGAAAAACGCGATTTTGAGAATGATCACAAAATCGCAATTTTGAATGAAAATAGTGTTTTCTCGAAATCGTGTTTTCGACTTGAAAATCGCGATTTTGAGAATGATCAGAAAATCGTGATTTTGAATGAAAATCATGTTTTGAAAATCGTGATTTTGTACCTTAGTGAAAATCGTGTTTTCTAAAAATCGTAAAAATTGTGATCTTGGATGAAAATAGTGTTTTTGAAAATCGTGATTTTGGAGCCAACAGAGAATCGTGTTTTCACAAAATCGTGTTTTTGGCTGAAAATCGTGATTTTTGAAAATCGCGATTTTGAGCCTACTGAAAATCGGGTTTTTGACATGAAAATCGCGATTTTGGATGAGAATTGTGTTTTTGAAAATCGCGATTGCCAACAGAGAATCGTATTTGATCACAATCGTGTTTTTGGCTGAAAATCGTGATTTGTGAGAATCGTGATTTTGAGCACAACCAGAGAATCGCGATTTTGAGAATGACCCCAGAATCGTGTTCTAAGTTTCAAAAAGCTTTTAGGCGGGAATTAGAGAATTGTATTTTTCTGAAAAAAATTGAATTTTATGAAAATCACGGTTTTCAATCAGAATCATGTTTTTTGGCGGGAAATTCAAATTTCTGAGCACCAAGCAATGGTGAGCTCCGTATGTGCATAAAATCATGAAAAAACACAGGCGGTTGCTCTCCCTTGTACCTCCTAACTCCTTCTCACACGATAATGCATGAAAAATGGTATGAAAATGGTGAAAATGCACTAAAAAACAAGAAATTTCTATGAAGAAGAAGATGGAGATGGTGATGATGATGAAGATGAAGAGGAAAAATCAGAAAGTGAACAAAAATGACAGTTTTTTAACCTTCCAATGTCGCAAATCTACGATCTTACCATCACAATGCTCGTCCTCGAAGCTCTCTCCCCGACAACGGTGCCAAAATTTGGTGTAGCTCAAGCGTAAGCACCACCTCCTTTACTTGTCAATCAGCGGAGACGTGAGGACCGGTATGAAGACCACGAGCAATTGAAGGCACAAGTGTGTGAGTGAAAGAACACAAACATGCACACACATACACACACACACGCACAAGGTAAGATCAAAGAGAGGAACAATGAAAAACTTTGATTGCCAAAAGAGTTCTCTTACAAAGCTCTATTCTCTAACAAGCTAACCTCAAAAATGAGCTCTCTATCGCTTTTTATAGTTTTTGGACTAGTTTTGGCCCTGTCCATACCTAGTGTTTGGCCTAGTTAAAAATTAGGTTCTAGGGCTTATTTGAAGGCTCAAACGGAGTCTAAAAATTATGAAAATTGGTAGGATGATACTTCTAATACTCATCAAGCTTGAGGACTCCTCGGCTTGCACAAAATGGAGCAACAAAAAGGTGAAATGATATTTACAATGGTTTCTAGTGATGAAAATCACTATTTTATAGGGATTTCTTCTGAAAATATGTCATACACTTCTTGAAGCTCCCTACTTGCTCCTTCCTCTTGTCTGTCCACCTCTTTGTTGTACTTCTATGCTTTGTCCTTGACCTTGAGCTTCAACAAAAGCTTTGGCATGCATGCTTTGGTCGTTTGAATTTTGCTAGTTTGCTACACCTACAAAAATCTCAAATAATGTCCTCTTTGCCCAAACTTGAGGCACCTAGTAAACATGTTTGTGAAGGTTGTAATGTTCAAAGTGAGGTCTGTGGTCCTATGCAGACACCTTCTTTTCGGAACTACCTTTACTTGGTGACTTTCATTGATGATTTTTCTAGGCATACATGGGTGTATCCATTGAAACAAAAGTCCAAAGTAAACTGGACACACTGTAAGACAATAGTTACGAAATATAACATAGAGTAGCAGTAGAGAAGATAAGAGATATAGGAGAATCTCAAAAATTTTCTACTAACAGCAAGTACAAAGATGATGGTGTTGTCCACCCGTGTGCTCTCAAGGTAGAGCTTAAATGGTGATCTAGACAACTCTAGATAGGGAGATACAAGGTAGAGCTATGCTGGCTCAAATCGATGTCCCATGTAGTGCAGAAGTCATGTATATATACGATCATGGGTGGCCTTTTCGTGGACGGCTATACATGGGTGGTAGAGTGTGGGAGACCACCGCCCATGTAATTGCCATACACGGCTTAGGCCGGTTACCGACCTAAAAAATATAAATGATTTCTGACTCTGATAGGGAATATTCCCTTTACCGTTGTGCCGGGGGTGCTGCCCCCGGACCCCCACCAGGGGGTCTGCTGGCCCCCTTGGATACCCCAGCCGGGGCTTCTCATAGCTGCCTTGGACCTCACATTTTGGGACCCTAGTAACTCCCTTTCCTTACAATACCTCACATGGTCCAATATGACCTTCATCCAACATGCAAGTTGGGATTCCCATCAATAGGGTAATGCATGCTTGGCTTCTCCTCATAATGGGGGACTTACAAAATGTGCATACAATCATGAGGGGTAGACATTGATCATATACTAACACCCCCCCCTCAATGTTTACCGAATGATAAATCAAGTAGGTCTTGGTCTTATGCCCATATGTTGAAGTTGTCTATTGAGTTGCTCTCTTCCAAGTGCTTTAGTGAATATGTCAACACAATTCCCCTCTGTTGGGCAATATTCTAGCTCCACAATTTCATCTTCAATTAGCTCACGAACATAATGGTGTTGTACTTCTATATGCTTGGTGCGAGCATGAAATATTGGGTTCTTTGCAATTCCCATACAACTTTGATTATCACACTTGATTACAGTCGCCATATTTGATGGAAAGCCTAGATCTGTAAGAATTCTCCTTAACCAGACTGCCTCACAAGAAGCAAAACAAGCTGCTTTGTACTCTGCTTCAGTGGAGGAGAGTGCAAGAGTTGGTTGCTTCCTACTTACCCAAGAAAATATTCCTGAATCAAGTGAGAAACAATATCCAGAAATTGATTTTCTAGAATCATAAGCTCCATCCCAATCTAAATCACAATATCCTTGAAGTGTATCACCTCTGGTATAAAAAATAGCAAAATACAAGGTTCTTGCAATGTACCTTAGAATTCACATTCCAACATTCTAGTGACTCTCCTTAGGTCTATTGGAAAACCTGCTTAACACTCCAACATCATAGAAAATGTCTAGTCTAGTGTTGCACAGAAAAATAAGACTTCCAACGAGCTTCCTATACTTCTTAACATCTACATCAGGCATGTTATCATCCATAGATAGCTTATGATGTACCTCCATAGGTGTGCTAGTTGTTTTGCAGTCCATCATTCCAAATGACTTGAGAATCTCTTTGGCATATTTTTGTTGTGAGATGAAAATGCCATCCTGCCTTTGCCATACTTCAATTCCTAGAAAAAAATGGAGTAGACCTAAGTCTATCATTTCAAACTCAGTTCCCAAGCTAATCCAAGTTTGATTGATGAGCTCTTGATGATCTCCTGTAATGATCAAATCATCTACATATACAATGACAACAACTATCTTGCCATCCCTTTTCGTTACATACAAGTTAGCATCAGAAGTACTTCTTTCAAAACCCATATTTTTTAAAAAATTAACTATCCATTGGTACCAAGCCCGTGGAGCTTGCTTAAGTCCATACAAAGCTTTCTTCAAGCTGCAAACTTTATTTTCTGAATTGGGCACCTCAAAACTTGGTGGTTGAGATACGTATACCTCCTCCTTGAGGTGACCATTCAAAAATGCAGATTTGATCTGGAAAATAGGCCAGGCCTTTGCAGCTGCTGCAAGTACCATTCGAATAGTTGTCATGCGTGATGTTGGTGCAAACGTTTCTTGAACATCGAAAATGCTAATGATGTGCTTCTGATCATTGTTGTCTATGTCAACGACATGCTACTCACTGGTCCTATTGAGAAGCATATTGCTGATTTTAAGGCTGATTTGCATGCCTCATTTGAGATGTCTGATTTGGGGCATTTGCATCACTATTTGGGCATTCAATTTATGCAAGTTGATGGTGGAATGGCTTTGTGTCAAATGGAATATATTGACACATTATTGCCGCATTTTGGCCTTGAAGACTGTAAGCCTATTGCCACTCCTATGGAGACCGATTGAGTCTTCATGATGCTGGAGATGCATTTGATGTTGTTCTCTATCAGCAGGCTGTTGGATGCTTGATTTACTTATGCATTACTCGGCCAGATATTCAGTTTTTTGTCTCATAGATGAGCAAGTTTATGCATTGCCTAGGAGTCAAGCATTGGCAGGCGGTTAAGCGCATCTTTTGCTACTTGAGTGGTACTCGGCTACTTGGGTTGTTTTATCCCAAGGGGGGATCACTACCGCCAGATTTGCATGCTTTTTCTGACTCTGATTAGGCTGGTTGCTATGACATTCGTGTGTCCACTAGTGGCTTTTGCTTCATGCTTGGTAGCTCATGTATATCTTGGTTGAGCAAGAAGTAGCCTATTGTGGCCACTTCCAATTGTGAGGCTAAGTATAGGGTAGCTTTCACAGCTATTGTTGAGTGTGTGTGGCTCAGATGCCTTATGGCTAATTTGGGTGTTGGTCAGACTTCTACCACCACCATCTTCACTGACAGTCAGAGCGCATTGGCAGTTGTGAGGAACCCTGTGTTCCATGCTCGCACTAAGCACATTGAGGTGCATTATCACTATGTCAGGGAGAGGTTCTTTGTTGGGGAGATCAACTTGGCGTATGTGCCCATGCAGGAGAACATTGTAGACCTTTTCACGAAGGCTTTGCCTAGGGAGAAGTTTGAAGCTTTCCGCAAAGCTTTGGGCTTACTTCCTTTTGTGGAGTGATTTCCACATAGCTTGGCACTTCCTTATACATGAGTGCAAGCTCCTTGTTCACCGCATCACTCCTAGGGGGGATTTGTTGATATATTTAGGTAGTGATGTGTGTGAACACACTAGGACCATCGGGGCAACTTTTTCCCTCTTTAGGAGGTTTTTTCCTCGGATTGTATATATGCCTATTGCCCTAATGGGCTACTTATCTTTGTACATTCTTTAGTAATACATTCAGTATTGTTTGTTGTGCTCCAAGCTTCTTCTTCTTCCTTGTGTTGTTCGCATGCTTTTGCAGATGTCTAACTCCAACAGAAAGATCCTCCTAAAGCAGGTGTAGACATTTTACCATAGAGATCAGCATGTACCAACTCTAGAAGAGCTTGAGATTGATTGCTGGTCTCTCTTGGAAATGCCTTTCATTGTCGCTTGCCCATCATACAAGATTCATAAGGCTCTTGCAACTCTGAAAATGTAGGCAAATGAGCAACATCCCTGTTCTTTGCATCTCCTTCAAAACTGCAAATCTGAGATGCCCAAATCCTTGGTGCCATAACGTGCTTACATCTTTATCTTCTATAGCAGTTAAGGCACTTAACTCATAGAAGTTATCACGTCTTATGCCTTTACCTACTACATTACCTGATGAATCCATGATTTCTGCACCACTCTTATTGAAGTGAACTTCGATTCCATGATCTATTATTGTAGAAACTGACAGGAAATTTCTTTTAAGTGTAGGTACATAGAGAACATCGGATAACTTTTTCTCAACACTTGGAAAAGTGATAAAAGAGATGGTTCCAGTTCCTTCCGTTGGACACTTGGAGTCATTTCCCACCACTACATTGATGGATTCCCGTAGAGGCACTAGGGAACTATACCAATCCTTTTGCTCGTCATATGGCGAGAAGCTCCACTATCTAAAATCCATGGTTCATCAACACAAGCTTGAGCAGATGAGCATACCTCTTCGATAGCTACCCATAGTTCCAACTCTGTGTTGTTTGCAGACTCTTTGTTCTTCCACAATGATTTTACAGTCCCATTCCGTTCATTATCTTGCTTCTTTCTGAAACCCTTGATGGCATGGCCTTTCTTTTCACAATAGAAGCAACTTCCTATTAACTTTTTCTTCTTTGGCTTCTTCTTTGATCCATCATATGAGCCTTTACCTTTTGCATTTTCTGAGAATGTAGCATCACTTGTACTTTGCCGATTCTTCAACCACATCTCCTCTTCTAAAAGCATAGCACAAAACTCTTCAAATGTGAGGGGAGTTGGTCTTACCTGAGTGTTAAGGGCTATTACTAATCCATCATACTTTGCTAGAAGAACACGTACACATCTTCGAGCCAGCTCTTCTGGTGTTATAACAACACCAATTGTAGCCAATTGATCTTGAAGGTGTTTTATCCGTTTGATAAAATCTTCAACCTTTTCAGAATCAGAATGCTTTTTAGTTGCCAATTGATTTTCTAAATTCTGTATCCTAGTGTGATTCACGGTCTCATATTGATGAACCAATATGCCCCATGCCTCATGTGCTTTAGTAGTATGTTGAACTAAAATAAGCACAAAATCACTTACACTAGACAATTCGACATATTGCATCAGCATTCTGCCTCTTCCAAGCTTGTAGAAGATCTGGATCTGGCTGAATCATCAATCTTGAAGTTGCTAGATTTTCTACTGGTATAGGCTTTGGATCCAATCCCATCGGTCCCATGACAGTGTCAAGTAATTCATAGGAGTCCAAAATTACAAAAATTTTGAACTTCTAGAGTGTATAGTTGGTTCCATCCAGCTTCCCTTCAGTGAATGCAGGTGGGCGAATTCGAATAGGTGTAGCATTAACATTAGCTGAAGCACCAAGACCAGTGTTCGATGATGAAGTTATCATGTAATCACTCGAATAATCTATTGATATTCTAGTCTGCTAGTAAGCTAAAATAGTGATACTTCTCAAGTTATTCGAACCTTATGGCTCTGATACCATGTCAGGCAATAGTTACGCAATATTACACAAGAGCAGTAGCAGAGAAGATAACAGATACAGGAGAATCTCAACAATTTCCTACTAATAGCAAGTACAAAGATGATGATGTTGTCCACCCGTGCGCTCTCAAGGTAGAGCTCAAATGGTGATCTAGACAACTCTAGATAGGGAGATACAAGGTAGAGGTATGCTGGCTCAAATTGATGTCCCATGTAGTGAAAAAGTCATGTATATATAGGATCATGGGTGGCCTTTTGTGGATGGCTATACATGGGCCGTAGAGCGTGGGCGGCCAGTGCCTGCATAATTGCCATGCACGGCTTAGGCCGGTTGAACCGACCTAACAAATATAAAAAATGTCTAACTTTGACAGGGAATATTCCATGGAATATTCTCTTTACCGTCGCGCCAAGGGGCTTCTCACCGCTGTCCTAGACCCCACAATTGGGGACCCTAGTAACTCCCTTTCCTTACAATACCTTACATGGTCCAATATGACCTTCATCCAACATGCAAGTTGGGATTTCCATCAATAGGGTAATGCACGTTTGTATTCTCCTCATAATGGGGGCCTTACAAAATGTGCATACAATCATGAGGGGTAGACATTGATCATATACTAACACACACTCTGTTCTGATCGAGGGGGGGAATATATGTCTTTGCATTTCTATCTAAACATGGGATAAAACATCAAAGTATAGTGTCATATACACCTCAACAGAATGGAGTTGTTGAAAGGAATAATAGATCACTCATGAAGATGGTGAGGTGTATGGTCAAGAGTTAGGCTTTACCACATAGTTTCTGGCCTGAGGCAGTTATGTGTGTAGCATATGTACTTAACACATGTCCCACTAAAGCATTGCAGTTTATCACTCCATATGAGGCTTGGCATGGTTGCAAATCATCTGTTGCTCATTTGTGTGTTTTTTGTTGTCTGGCATATGCATTAGTGCCTGAACAACAATGCAAAAAATTAGATGATAAAGCATTGAAATGTATTTTTGTTGGGTACAGTTTTGAAAGCAAAGGTTATCATATGTATCATCCACAGACTAAATGCATTCTAGTTAGCCATGAGGTTGTTTTTGTGGAACATGCAATTCAGCCATTACTTTCATGTACTAAGGATTAATGAGTTAGCTTCAAAGATATGTATGGTACTTTGCTGCGTCTTTTTGTAGGTGGACATTCTAGTGCTCATCCAAATGAGGCAATTTCTTAGCCTTTATAGGTTTCACATGATGATGTAGATCATTCCATTTCTCATGCAGATTTACATGATGCACTTATTGATGAGAGAACTGATATAGAGGAGGCAAAACCTATGCCTAAATGGGTGGTGCAGACTTTGGGTGATAGCAAATTAGATGCACCTCTATCATATCACACTCATTCAGGCTCTCATAGTGCTTCTTTTGCATCAGATTGCTATGCTATGGCTGCCTCTAGTTTTTGTGATAAGAATGAGCCTGTTTCTTTTGATGAAGCACAAAATTCAAAAAATTGGATGGCTGCTATGCAATCAAAATATGATGCTATTATGAAAAATGGTACCTAGTCTTTATGTGACTTGCCTCCTAGCAAGAAGGCCGTTGGCACTAAGTGAGCATGATGGACCAGTTAACAGGTATATGGATAGGCTTGTTGCAAAGGGTTATGCTCAAGAAAGAGGCATTGATTTTGATGAGACCTTTGCTCCTACATGTCAAATGACTATTGTTCATAGCATTTGTGCACTTGCATCTCATCATGGTTGGACGGTACATTAGTTGGCATTAAAACTCCATTTCTGAATGGTGACTTGCATGAAGAAATGTATGTTTTTGAGCACCATGGTTTTGTGCAAAAAGGGCATGAAAACAAAGTGTGCAGGTTGAAAAAGGCTCTCTATGGTTTGAAGCAAGCACCATGTGCTTGCTATGAAAAGATACATGCCTACTTGATTGCACATGGTTTTGAGAACAATCCAACTGAGAGCACCTTATATGCTAAGCATGCAAATGATGTGCTTCTGATCATTGTTGTCTATGTTGATGAAATTATGCTCACTGGTCCTCATGAGAAGCATATTGCTGATTTTAAAGTTGAATTGCATGCCTCATTTGAAATGTCAAATTTGGGACATTTGCATCATTATTTGGGCATTCTTTTTCTGCAAGTTGATGGTAGAATAGCTTTGTGTCAAAGAAAATGTATTGACACATTATTGTAGCATTTTAGCCTTGAAGACTGCAAACCTATTGCCACTCATATGGAGATAGGTTTACAATTGAGTCTTCATGATGCTGGAGATGCATGTGATGTTGTTCTTAGCTCAAGCATATCTTGGCTGAGCAAGAAGCAACCTACTATGGACACTTCTAGTTGTGAGGCTGAGGGTAGCTTTCATAGCTACTGTTGAGTGTGTGTGGCTCAGATGTCATATGGATGATTTTGGTTTTGGTTAGACTTTTGCCACCACCATATTTGTTGAAAGTCAGATCACATTTCTGGTTGCGAGGAATCATTGCCCACATAGGGAAACATTGCAGACCTTTTCACAAAGGCTCTACATAGGGAGAAGTTTGAAGCTTTCCGAAAATCTTTGGGCTTACTTTCTTTTGTGGATTGATTCCACATAGCTTGGCATTTCTAGGAACATCTGGGCACTTTTTTCCCTCTTTAGGAGGTTTTTCCCCCCCGGCTTGTATATATGCCTGTAACTCTAACGGGTCATATATCTTCTGTACATTCTCGTGGTAATACATTCAGGATTGTATATTGTGCTCCAAGCTTCTTTGTCACCAACCTAGCTTTGTGTCTTGCTATACTTCCATCTACAAGCTTCTTCACTTTATAAAACCATTCATTTCCAATCACTTTCTTACCATTAGGTTTTGGAATAAATTCTTATGTCTTGTTCTTCTCAAGTGCATTGAACTCTTCCTTCATTGCTTCTTCTCATTATATCTTTCATTTTGCTTCTTCATAATTCAAAGGTTCTTCATCATCTTTTACCATGTAACCATAGCTTTATGAGTCATATAAGAAGTATCATAAGAGTACCTTGTTGGTTGTCTCCTTACTCTTCATTTGTCTCTACATAAATTTCTTCATCAAACCTGGTGCATCTTCATTTCTTCTTGATAATCTAGCCCTAGATGTGTTAGTTTACATATGCTCTTCATCTTCATCAAGCTATAATTTGATTTACTTTTCTCACTTCTTCTTACCTCTTCTTCAAATTCTTCAATTTTTTTACTTTGTTATGCATACTAATTCTTCTATTCATTAGATGTTACATCTCTCGAAATAAGAAATTGTTTGCTTAAAGGATTCCAAAGCCTCTAAACCATTTTCTTTTCATCATATCCAATGAATAAATATGTTTCTACCTTTGGTTCCAACTTATGTCTAAGTTTAGATGGTACATAAGCATAAGTGTTGATATATTTAGGTAGTGATGTGTGTGAACACACTAGGACCATCGAGGCACTTTTCTCCCTCTTTAGCAGGTTTTTTTCCCCCGACTTGTATATATGCCTATTTCCCTAACGAGTTACTTAAAAAATTGTACATTCTAGTGGTAATACATTCAGTATTCTGTGTTGTGCTCCAAGCTTCTTCTTCTTCCTTGTGTTGTTCGCGTGCTTTCGCAGACCTCAAACTCCAACAATTGGTATCATAGCAATTCATCGCTTCATCTAGGGGTGTGATCATCACCCCTCTGGTCACAGTCTCATAATGGCATGAATTTTGGTAAGTATACTCAGGTTGAGGAGATTAAAACAGCTTCATTCTGTGCTGTCAAAATCATGATCTGACCTCATTTAGGCCTCTGAATGACTATTGCAATGCTTATGTAGGCTATTCGTCTTTTTCTGCCAAAGATATATATAGGTTTTGGTTCACCAATATAAGCATCTTGAAGTCTTCTACAGGTTTAGCAAAACTTGTTGGGGTAATTATGTTCAACTTTTTTAGATATAGTCAATTTTTTTGCATCAGGGTATTTTAGTGAGTGGCCATGGCTGAAAGTAGTGATGTATTTTGTATGTTGGTTGTTGAGGATAAGTTGGATTGTACGAATTACCCATTGTGGTCTTATATGATGCATCACGTATTGGTTAGCTCATCATCTATGAGATGTGATTTTTCTCTAGTCAAGATTCTGGATAAATGATCGGCTCTCAAATGTGTTTTTCCTTGTTTCACTATAACTTCAAACTCAAAATCCATAAGGAGTAAGAATCATCTTACAATTTGACAAGGTTTATTTACCAATTACAATAAATCTTGATGATCCACAAAAAAAAAATTGAACTTGTTAGGCAACACATAGTGCCTGTATTTTTTTACTGCAAACACCATTTCCAATCCTTCTCTTTCAGTTGTTGTATAGATTTTCTTAGCCTGATTCAATTATCTACTTGCATGCCTCTGCAATTACAACTTATCTATCTTCTCCCCCTTCTTGGGTTATTAGAATATTTTTTTATTTCTTCTTGGTTGGCATATAAATCCACCTTTTTCTTATCTCTCTTTGGTTTCAAGTTTAGCAACAATCTGTCTTCAATTTCATATTTTTTGAAATTTGATGGAACATCTATTTTTTCTTAGTGTTCATCCCGAGTACCATGTTCTTTGTCCTTTGACCTCTTTTTTTTTGTTTGTTTTCCTGATTCTTCTTTATGTTTGATTTGATATATTTTCCTAAGATTTTATCTTTGATGGCATCACTTGCTTACACAATTTCTAGGCATGAAATTTTGTTGTTTATTTCCTACTTTGATTCTTTTGTTTTGGGTGCTAATTACTCTTCTTCAACCCTTATCATTCTCAAACCTATGTAAAAGATATTATACCCTTCCTCATTTAGAAAATTTATCCCCACATTTTCTTCATTGGCTACATCTAAGGTAGAAAAAATTTGATTCCATCCAAGGTTTTAAAATCTTCATCATTAAATTTCAAAGGTATATATCTTTCATCCTCTAATGATTTGTCACTTATACAATCTTCTTTTCTTAGAAGAAAATTTTTTGGTGATTTTTTCTTTGTGGGACCAAATGTCCAAAGTGGTGCTTCATCTTCTCTTCCAGCATTTGACATATTTCTTTTGATTCATCTCTCCTATCATGTTCATTGTGAACCTTGTTCCATTCTCTTGGAGATATATCATAATAATTTCCCCTTGTTAGATTGACTTTGGTAACATTTCCTAATTTTTCAAATAAATGCAATCTTTTCCCCAATCTTGAACTACTTGTAGTTGTCTCATGAAAGTTCTTGCTAAGATGAACTCATATGAGGTAAGATGAAAAAAAAACTATTGCAAAAGTTTGTTCAATCTCTATTCATAGGTTGTTATGATTACCTTTTCCCAAATTAGCTCGTGTAGCTCAAGCGTAAGCACCACCTCCTTTACTTGTCAATCCGCGGAGAGGTGAGGACCAGTATGAAGACCACGAGCAAGTGAAGGCACAAGTGCGTGAGTAAAAGCACACAAACTTGCACACAAACATGCACACACATACACACACACGCGCACAAGGTAAGATCAAAGAGAGGAACAATGGAAAGCTTCAATTGCAAAAGAGTTCTCTAACAAGCTAACCCCAAAAATGAGCTCTCTAGCTCTTTTTATAGTTTTTTGACTACTTTTGGCCTTGTCCAGACCTAATGTCCGGCCTAGTTAAAAATTAGGTTCCAGGGCTTATTTGAGGGCTCAAATGAAGTCTAAAAATTATGAAAATTGGCTTTTGTTCTTGGTGTTTGGTTATGACCTTTGCCTCACCTTGGCTTCTTTGTTGAGACTTTTCGCATATGGGAGAGCATAGGTTGTTGCAGACGTAAGAGCTTCTTGGGTACCCACATGTGTAATCGCCCTTGTTGAGCTGCAACTAATTTCTTAGGCACCCAAATTTGTCGGAGATCTTGTGGTTGAGCTTGCCCGAGATTCTTCCTTCGTCTTCTGGCATGGTTGGCTTGCCTGGATGGGGTTTGTGGGGCCAAGGTTGGAGGTTGCTCGCCTTTGCGTACCCAGATTTGCATCATGCCCGGAACTGCTTTCTTGTTGAATGGTGTCTTTCTATTTGCTATAGCAGTTGTGTTGAATTGTTGTGCTTGCTTCTTAGGTTGAACTATTGGGGATGCTTTACTCTTCAAAAAAGAAGGAGGGTTTGCTTGCCTTTGCGACTGTCCTTCCATGATTGAGTCCTTCTGGATCATAGAGCTTTTGACACATACAACATCTTGCTCGTGAAGATTAGTCTTAGAGGAACTAAGAGAGTGTGTGGTGCCATGATCTGTGAGCATGCAGTTCTCTAATTCTAATGTAATGCATTGTTAATGTACCCAAACTTGAAGAATTTGACTTCTTATGTTTAAGTTAATTGCATGGTCATAGATCCAATCTTGACCCAAGACAAGTGGTTATGTAAGGTTCTCATCTTGACACACTAGCACTTTGACTTTCATTGGAACATCTTGAAGGTAGATGGGAAGTTCCACCTCGCCCAAACAAGGGGTTTCCACACCTCCCAATCCTATGAGATAAGCTTCTATGGGATTGATGTTCAACTACAAGTCTTGGCAATAGGATAGTCTAACTGCACTACTTGTTGCACCTGAGTCAATCAATGCTTTCACAGTCCTTGCACCCTTTCCTTGTCCTATCTCTATGGTCACAAAGGGACGTCGGTCAATGACTTGAGAAGTAATTATGCCTGATTTTTGGCACATATCCATGGGATATTTTGGGGCTTTTGAGTTGACATCTAGGCCTAGTCGGCTTAACTTATTGAGCCTAATATGCTCTCTAGCCTCTGCCTATGGTTCTTCCCTCGCCCTTAACTCCTCTTCTTTTCGCTTCTTAGCAGTGTTGAGTCTCGTGAGCATATCCTCTGTAAGAGGTTCTTGGTATAACTTGACTCTACATCCACTAATATAGTTTGGCAAGATATCTCCTTCTAGAGTGGCCAACTGAACTGCACCGCTAGTGGAAATTCTATTAATGATCATGGGTCCGTATCCTCTTTTTTCCAACTTATGGGCATGTTGCTTTAGTGTATAAACCAACACTAGGTCTCCCTCTTTCAATCCTTTATCTTTGATGTGTGCATCAAAGTATGCCTTTTGTCTTTTCTTTGCAGCATAGATGCCTGCCGCCGCGCGTAGCCTTGTCTCACCTAAGCGTTCAAGATCAAAGATCCTAGAGGACAATTCATGTCCATTCCACTCATGCTCTTGTGCTACTTTTAAGGCTGGGATGAGGAAGTCCGATGGTAGAACAGCATTCTGTCTTAAGACCATCTGAAATGGGGTGGCATTGAGTACCGTTTTCTAGGCAACTCGATAAGCAAAATAGCATGATGAAGTTGTTTGTCCCAATCAGAGCATTTATTATTTACCAATTTTGTCAATACGTTACAAAGGATCTTATTGGTGCTCTCGACTTGTCCATTAGCTTGTGGTTGATAAGGGGCAGACTTCTTATGTATCACCAAGAATTCAAGGAGAAGATTTTCAATGACCTCGTTCAAGAAGTGTGTGCCTCTATCGCTCACGAACTCTATTGGTAGCCCATATCTCGTGAATACATTCTCGAATAAGAACTTAGCCGTAGTCTGAGCATCATTCTTTGTTGTGGCTTTCACTTCTACCTACTTTTTAAGGTAATCTGTGGCTACAATAATATACTCTGCATGGGAGTTTCTAGCTGGGGGGTTAATAGGACCTATGAAGTCTATGCCCCACTTCGAAAATGCACGCCCTCCCATCATTGGCCTCAAAGGCATCTCGTCTTTTCTAATTGGATATTGTGCACGTTGGCATGTGTCACATTTCTTCACATAGGTATGAGCATCCATATGAAGAGTGGGCCACCAAAGTCCTGAGAATAGAATGGTCTTGATTACTCGATCAGGACCGAAGTGTCCACCTGCAACATCGTTGTGTGTAGTTTCTAAGACTTTCAAATAGTCTGATTCGTGAACGCACAATCTTAAATAACCATCCTTGCCTCTTCGATACAAGTTGTCTCCAACTAAAGCATAGTCTTGAACCTCTTGCTCCATGCTTCTTCTTCTTGCTACACTAGCCTCTTTGGGTAAGGTTCCCGATCTCATAAACTCTACCAATGGAGCACTCCAATCAGGAATTAATGACACTTGATGAAGGGTGGCATGCTCCACTGGTGGTCTCTCTCTGCACATTGGACAATTCTTAATCCACTCATGTATTTCTTTGTCCATGCTAGGCCAATACACTCCTAAAATTGAACAGATAAGCATCGGGTAATTCATCAGACATTCCTTGCGGTGACTATCCTGAAGTGATGCGAGAAAGGTGATCTGCCCGAAGGTGGGTTCTACCTTTCCTGACAACAACTTCAAAGTCATATTCCATTAGTAAGAGGAACCATCTTACTAAGCGTCCAGTATTGCAAGGTTTATTGACAAATATAACAAAGCTTGATGATCAATGAAAAACTTGAACTTCTTGGCCAATAAAAAGTGTCTAAACTTCTTCAAAGCATATACCATGCCTAAGCCTTCTCGCTCAGTTGTGGTATAGTTTCGTTCAGCTGCAGTGAGCTGTCTACTAGCATATGCTATGGGCAAATCTAAGTTTCCTTCACCTGTGGGTTGTGCTAGCACACATCATATGGCGTGATTGGATGCATCCACATGGACATGGAATGGTTTATTCCAATCAAGAGTGGTCAGTATTGGTGCTGTGCACAAACGTTTCTTCAGCTCATTGAAAGAATTCTCGCATTTGTCGTTCCACTCAAAATTAGACAACAAGGCATAAAGGGGTCTAGCTATGATCGCGTACATGTGGATAAACCTACGGTAATATCCACAATGGCCCATAAAGGCTTGTACCTCTTTAACATTCCTTGGCCTTGGCAGCTCTGCTATGGCTCATACCTTATCTTCATCTGTTGAGATTCCATTCTTAGAAACAATATGACCTAAGATTTTACCTTGACGCACCATGAACACACACTTTTCTGGGTTCAGACACACTCGATATTCTCTACACGTGTTGAAGATTTGTCTGAGCTCAGGGATCTTCTTTCTTGGGAATGAGCACATAAATCATCCACATTCAGTTCTAAGCTCTTTCGCAAGAACTCTTTGAAGACATGACACATGAGCCTTTGGAATGTTGCAGGTGCATTGGTGAGCCCAAATGGCATCACACAAAATGCAAAGATTCCCCACTCTGTGGCAAAAGCTGTTTTCTGTTGATCTTCTGGGGCAATGGCTACTTGATTGTAACCTGAAAATCCATCAAGGAAGCTATAAACTTCCTTGCCTACAACACGCTCCAATAGGTGTTGCGTGATTGGCAGTGGATAACTATCTCTGATCGTAGCGGCATTAACTTTTTTAAGGTTAATACACACTCACAACTTCCCGTTCTTCTTGGGCACCACTACAATGGGGGACACCCATTCAGTATGCTCAATCTCATAGATGAATCCAGCTTCAATCAGCCTATCAATTTCTTCTTTTATTTTGGTTACATATGTATCATTATATGTGTAGGGCTTCTGTTTGGTGGGCTTGGCATAAGCAGTCATGGGAATAGTATGAGAGAAAATTCTTGGATCTACCCCTTTCAAGTCTCTATAGTGCCACGCAAACACATCCCTATATTCCCTTAATAGAGCTACGAGCTCCATTTCTTCTCTTGCACTTAGGTCATCTCCTATATATGTGCATCTCTCTTCGTTCTCTTCAATGGTCACTAAAATTTTCTTGGTCTTTTCTTTATTATCATATGATTCTCCTATGATGGACTCTCTCTTAGGCATTCGTACCAAAATTTTGTGGTCGTCAACTTCATATTTCTTGAAGTTTTCTGGTACTTCAAACAATGATTCCTCCTCTTCTTGTTTCACTGCTTTTCTTTTCTTTTTCTTTTGACTGCTCTCACTTCCATCCTTTGAATTTACCGTTTTAATACTTGTGAGAGGTTCTTCTTCTTTCTGGGTGAACACTCCTATATCTTCTAGATAGTGTTGCTCTGAGTTAAAGCAACTATCCATCACAATGGACTCTATATCATCGTCATTCTCTTCTTCTACGACATCACTAGGGTCACATTCTTCTAGCAAGGGCTGACACATGAACACTGAAATATCATAACCCTCCTCATCACAATGAGGTGTCCATTGTTCTTCATTGACAGCAATGTCCATGGTGGCTAAGATTTCTGGCCAGCCATGAGGCTCAAATTCCTCATCTGGAAAGATCATCGATGTGTAGGCTGGGTCTCTAACTGGTCGATTTCCTGGCGAAGTTCCTTCTTCTCTTGCCTTTAAACATTTTTCCTCTTCCTCTGCGACCTTGCACATCCACAAATGAGTATCTTCATGCAGCCATGATGGATCAAGTGAACTTTCAGAATGCACAGAGATGGAATCTTCTTTCGCTTTGTGGATAGGTTCCACTGTAGGGGTGGTACATCTCTGAAGGAGTAATCCTTCAAATTGACCTTGGTGGTGACCCCTAAGTGTTGTAAGTACAAGGAGTTGGTTCCCCAATCCTGTACTATTTGCAATTGTCGTAGGAAGGGTCTTCCTAGGATCATCTCATAAACATTATTTTTCTCAAAGTCACATATAGCAAATGTGTGCTCAAACTCTACACCACAAGTGATTAGAGTTATCCCTTCGAGCAGTCCTAGAGGTCTTTCAAAATGATTGTCGGCCATTTGAAGCTTCATTCTAGTTGGTCTTAATGTGGGTTTGCCCCATTGCTTCCACAAGGAGGTGGTCGCAATGGCAACACCAGCACCTGAATCTATGGTTGTGTAACCTTGGTAGGTGATTGGAAGATAAGTATTACCTTCTTCACCCTCACACATGTCCCCTATTTTGTCTAGAGGTATCTCTGGTACTTTTTGCTTAGAGCCTGCTTTTGGCATTTTGGAATCAAGTTCTGGAACTTGATCCTTGACATGATTCCATAGTTCAGGTTTTGCTTTGAGCAGCTCTTCTACAGTGAGATGACATTGAACCTTAGTGTTCTTCATGACATCAGTGTTCCTTAGGACCACTGAGTCTTCTTGTCTGACGAGTATTGTGGGAGCTCTGATCTGAAGAGATTCAGATTCCCATGGCCCTGGAAATTGAGGTAGTTCTTCTAAGGTATTAGATTCAAAATCTATCCTTTTGTCTTCTTGTTGCTCGACTTGATCTCCGTAAATGGATGGAATGTCTTGGGGAAATTGATCATGAAGATCATCAATTTCAAGAATAGGAGGGGAATTAACCTTCTCCTTGGCCCATTTCTCTTCTTGTATTTCCCACAAGAACTCTTGAGAGTACTGTTGAATTGAAGGAGGTATTCCAGCATCCGTGGAATTAGGAACATAAGCTACCATTGGTGGTGTGCTTCCTCTTTCAATAACTGGTTGAGCCTGTGGAGGTAAAGAAACTTGTGGTTTGTTTACCAACTGCTCTAATCTTTCTAGTAAGCCCTGGAAATGCAAATCCGGTTTGATAGAGTTTATCTGATTGAACTTTTGACTATTCTCAAGCATAGCTTGAGCTTGTTCTACCATTTTCATGCACATTTTCATCTGTTCAATCTCTAAATCCACTCTAGGGTAACTCCTGTCTAGGTTTGCAACTGTTGGCCCTTCTTGAAGTCAAGCCTGGTAGGCCTTGAACATCATGTCCAAGCCTTCTGGGGTTGGATCTGCAAGAACAGACCCTGGTTGTGGTCTATTTACAATGGGTGGTGGGATGGGATGAGGTGGAGTGGATGGAGTTTCGGCATGTGAGGGACTTTGAGATGCAATGTCTTCTATTTTTGTTTTTGCGTCTTTCAGGCTTTCTTCTAGTTCGGATAACTTTTTGTTTTACTTGCGATTGGCCTTCTCTCTCGTATCTTTCCATGTTCTTGTTTTTCGCTTGCTAGGCTCTCCTGATTCACTTGACTCTGATTGTTCAGCTGGCTTATCTTGTTTTAAGGCTTGTGCTCTAGTGACAGCTTGTATAGGAGCCACATTACTGCTACTTGAACTTGAATCCGCCACTAAGCCTACCACATTAATGGGTGTAATCTTGGGCGCACTAGAGGGGTTTCTTGGACAATCTCTAGGGAGATGGTCTTTGCCACATTCACGACAAAAGACGTATTGTGATAGGCTGTCCTTGTCCCGGAGTTGATGGGTGGGGACATTCACGAATGAAATGGTCACCTTGACATCTGAAACATGGTCCTCTAGGGGCTTGTGGTCTTACTTGTCTCAATTGGGGCCTAGGGTTAGCATTTGTGTACATGACATTGGAGTATTCAGGCTCCCAATTTTGTTCCATAGGTAGTGCCTCATATTGATACGTGTAAATCTCACTATGTTCGGGTGACTCTGTGTAATAAGCATGTGGACTACCTTCATGGGAGTAGTCTGAACTAGGAGCATGAGAGTCATTTTCTAAGATCAGTGGGGTCACTGGCACCAATGCTCTATTAAGGTTCTCTTTTGCCACTGCATACTTAATTGGAATTGTATTGGCAAGAGCTGGTGGTTGGTTTCCCAAGACAGGTTGTGGCCTATATGGTGCCTGATATTGTTGTTGTGGTCTATAATATGGTTGTTGGTATTGGTTTTGATACCTACCTTGGGGGTAAGGTTGCTGATAATTCTGTCTAACAGCCTGCCTATTGTAGGGACAATCTTGAGCCGTATGGTTTGTGTACTTCCTTTCAATAGTGCAGTATGGGGTATTCCTTTCTCTCATGTTCTGGTTGTGCAATGGGCATACATTAGCCATGTGGTCACCTCCGCAAGTATAACATCGATTTAATGGGGTGACTCTTGGTGTTTGTCTATTTTGGACTCCTAGTTTCTTGGCAGCTTGCTCAACTATCTCATTTATTTCCATGGAGACTCTTGAAGTATGACTAGTAGAACTATCAGAATCCTTATAGAGTTTGGATAGTCCGAACTCCTCACCCAAGTTTTCTTCTATATCTATGCACATTCGCACACACTCTTCTATGGATCTGGGCTCTTTCAAGTACACATATGATCTTAACTTGGTGCTCAGTAAGCCATCTAAGAACAAGGCCACTTGTTTGGCACATGTGGGTAACTCTAGAGCAGGGCATCTTTCTAGGTACTGTCTGAACCTTCTTCCTGCTAGTCGCACTGTTTCTTGGGGTGTCTGCTTAAATGTGTGGATCAAAGATGATGTGTCATGCCTAATACCACTCTTGGAAAATTCTACAATGAATTTGTCTAGCAGTTGACCTATATCGCGATAGTTGTGACTACTCAGTGGTTGAAACCAAGCTAAGGCAGTGCCCTTAAGAGTCAAACCAAATGCCTCGTACTGGGTGAACAAATCCTCAACCTGTTCAACTCTTAACACTTGTTTGAACTCGGCCACATGATCATAAGGATCTCCTGTCCCGTCAAAATAATTCTTCATTGCCTTGATCACTTGAGTGGGTCTAAGGCTTCTTGGGTGCTCTCGGGGTCTAGGCAATGGAAAATCATGTTCATCTCTTTGTTGCCTATGTGCTTGATGTCTCTCTCTTTCAGGTCTTTCATTTTCAAATCCTGATCTATTTCTACCCACAGTGTGTGCAAAACTTACCTCAGGTCTCTCTCTATTTCTTTCTCTCTGGGCTTCATGAGCTTTGGATGATCCTACTCCTTGGAGGCCATGGGAAACATTGGATCTTGGTGGAGGGAAAATCATTCACTCTTCCAAGTATATGAATGTATATCATGTTCTGTTACCAAGAACATCTTCTCTTATGTGTTATCCAGGTAGACAACTTTGCCTGGCATCTCTGGATCCTTGAACTCGTAGATGATGATTATGCCCAATTGGCTAGGTTGATCTGGCTTGAATCTCCAAAAGGCTTCCTCTGTTTCTCTATTCAAGAATAGTTCTATGCTTTTGTTGTCTTGAGGGATCCAATCTAGAGTGATCACTCTGGTCAAAATTGACTTACCTCTGGGAGTCTGGGGTCCTTGTCCTACATTTCCTTGTTCTAGGTCTCCTATCTCATTCTCATGAATGATATTTCCAAACTCAGGTAGGTTGGTGACCACATACATGGTTCCTTCCTTATCAATGTATGAACCCTCTTCGAACTTGACCACCGGGTGTTCAAGTCCAAAGGGTTGATCTGGATTTTTGAGTTGGACCATTGTTCGCCTCAGGCCATCCTCATAGATGCGAGCACCTAATCGGTTGGTCCGAATATATTCCAATTGTGTCTTATAGGGACCTTCTGGTGTTTGTAGATGGGTAGTTCCTGAGCCACCTGCAAGTTTCCCCATGCTAAAAGACATTTCTGAGTCACTTGTGTTAGAGTTTAGTACGTAAGGACAAACACTTAGTTGTTGTGCCCAAGACTTAGCTATATGGTTGGCACTAGAGTGAGAAGATCTAATGCTTTGTCTATCATTGCCTAGGTGTCTACCAGATCTCAGGTTCATAAGCTTTGGTTAAGAGTCCAAAATTTCCCCTTGGTATGGTTCAAAATCCTTTGGAGTCCCCTTGGTTCCCTAGTCCCACCTAAGGGTCAACTTCAAATTAGTCTATCTGAAAATCAACAAGCTTTCCAACGAGCTATAGAGATCAAAAAATGGACTTTGGATGAAAAAGTTATGTCAAATCAGGCTCCTGGGGGTCAAAACAGGCAAACAAGACCTTTTGGAAAAAATCACGATTTTGTGTGAAAATCGCGATTTTGTGAAATCAAGAGAATCGCGATGCTATGAAATCAAGGAGAATCGCGATGCTGTGAAATCAAGAGAATTGCGATGCTATGAAATCAAGAGAATCGTGATGCTGTGAAATCAAGAGAATCGCGATTCTGAGCAATCCCCAAGAAATGCGATTTTGAGTGAGAATCGTGAAAAACGCGATTTTGAGAGAGAATCGCGTTTTGAAAATCGCGATTTTGTACCTTAGAGAATCGTGTTTTGAAAATCACGATTTTGAGGCCACAGAGAAGCGTGTTTTCAAAAAATTGTGTTTTTTTGTTGAAAATCGTGATTTGTGAAAATCGCAATTTTGAGCCCACTGAAAATCGTGTTTTCTCATAATCATGTTGTTGACATGAAAATCGCGATTTTGTATGAAAATCGTGTTTTTGAAAATCGTGATTGCCAACAAAGAATCGTGTTTTCACAAAATTGTGTTTTTACTTGAAAATCACGATTTTGGCTGAGAATCGTGTTTTTGCTCAGAATCGTATTTTTTGAGAATCACCAAAAAAAATCACACTTCTGAGGGTGACCAGAGAATCGTGTTTTTGGAAAACTTAGAGAATCGCGATTCTGAGCACAACTAGAGAATCGTGATTCTGAGAATGATCTTAGAATCGTGTTTCCTTCAGAGAGCTTTTAGGCGAGAAATAGAAAATCGTGATTTTCAAAAAAAAATGAATTTTTCATAGAATCACGATTTTCATCACAGAATCATGTTTTTTGGCGGGAACTTTGAATTTCTGAGCGCCAAGCAATGGCGAGCTCCGTATGTGCAAAAAATCATGAAAAAACAAAGGCGCTTGCTCTCCCTTGCACTTCCTAACTCCTTCCCACACAATAATGCATGAAATATGGTATGAAAATGGTGAAAATGCACTAAAAAAACAAGAAATTTTTATGAATATGAAGATGGATGAAGATGGAGATGATGATGATGATGAAGATGGAGAAGAAAAATCAGAAAAATAACAGAAATGACAGTTTTTTTACCTTCCAACATCACAAATCTACGATCTTACCATCACAACGCTCGTCCCCGAAGCTCTCTCCCCGGCAACGGCGCCAAAATTTGGTCTAGCTCAAGCGTAAGCACCACCTCCTTTACTTGTCAATCCGCGGAGACGTGAGGACCGGTATGAAGACCACGAGCAAGTGAAGGCACAAGTGCGTGAGTAAAAGCACACAAACATGCACACACATACACACACGCGCACAAGGTAAGATCAAAGAGAGGAACAATGGAAAGCTTCAATTGCGAAAGAGTTCTCTTACAAAGCTCTATTCTCTAACAAGCTAACCCCAAAAATGAGCTCTCTAGCTCTTTTTATAGTTTTTTGACTAGTTTTGGCCTTGTCCAGACCTAGTGTCTGGCCTAGTTAAAAATTAGGTTCCAGGGCTTATTTAAGGGCTCAAATGAAGTCTAAAAATTATGAAAATTGGTAGGATGATACTTCTAATACTCCTCAAGCTTGAGGACTCCTCGGCTTGAACAAAATGGAGTTACAAAAATAGAAAATGGTATTTACAATGGTTTTTAGTGATGAAAATCACTATTTTTATAGGGATTTCTTCTGAAAATTTGACATACACTTCTTGGAGCTCCCTACTTGCTCCTTCTTCTTGTGTGTTCACCTCTTTGATGTGCTCCTGTGCTTTGTCCTTGACCTTCAGCTTCAACATCAAGATACAAGAAACCCTTTCTTACTCCTTTTTCACATTCTTCTCAGAAATCAGAATTGTTTTTACATTTTCTTGGATTCCATTAACTAGAAGGGGTTGTGGTCTTAGTATACTTCCCGAATTTAAGATGTGAGAGTTGTTGGAGTTAGACGTCTGCGGAAGCACGTGAACAACACAAGGAAGAAGAAGAAGCTTGGAGCACAACACACAATACTAAATGTATTACTAAAGAATGTACAAAGATAAGTAGCCCATTAGGCAATAGGCGTATATACAAGCAGGGGGAAAAAAACCTCCTAAAGAGGGAAAAAAGTGCCCCGACGGTCCTAGTGTCTTCACACACATCACTACCTAAATATATCAACAAATCCCCCCTGGGAGTGATGCGGTGAACAAGGAGTTGGCACTCATGTATAAGGAAGTGCCAAGCTATGTGGAAATCACTCCACAAAAGGAAGTAAGCCCAAAGCTTTGCGGAAAGCTTCAAACTTCTCCCTAGGCAGACCCTTCGTGAAAAGGTCTACAATGTTCTCCTGCGTGGGCACATATGCCAAGCTGACCTCCCCAGCATAGAACCTCTCCCTGACATAGTGATAATGCACCTCAATGTAATTAGTGCGAGCATGGAACATAGGGTTCCTCGCAACTGCCAATGCGCTCTGACTGTCAGTGAAGATGGTGGTGGCAGAAGTCTGACCAACACCCAAATCATCCATAAGGCGTCTGAGCCACACACACTCAACAGTCACTGTGAAAGCTGCCCTATACTCAGCCTCACAACTAGAAGTGGCCACAATAGGCTGCTTCTTGCTCAACCAAGATATACATGAGCTACCAAGCATGAAGCAAAAGCCACTAGTGGGAACACGAGTGTCATAGCAACCAGCCCAATCAGAGTCAGAAAAAGCATGAAAATCTGGCGGTAGTGATCGCCCCTTGGGATAAAACAACCCAAGTAGCCGAGTACCACTCAAATAACGAAAGATGCGCTTAACTGACTCCAATGCTTGACTCCTGGGTAATGCATAAACATGCTCATCTGTGAGACAGCAAATTGAATATCTGGCCAAGTAATGCATAAGTAAATCAAGCATCCAACATCTTGCTGATAGAGAACAGCATCAAATGCATCTCTAGCATCAAGAAGACTCAAACGTAAACCTGTCTCCATAGGAGTGGCAATAGGCTTACAATCTTCAAGGCCAAAACGCTGCAATAATGTGTCAATATATTTTGTTTGACACAAAGCCATTCCACCATCAACTTGCATAAATTGAATGCCCAAATAGTGATGCAAATGCCCCAAATCAGACATCTCAAATGAGGCATGCAAATCAGCCTTAAAATCAGCAATATGCTTCTCAATAGGACCAGTGAGCAGCATGTCATCAACATAGACAACAATGATCAGAAGCACATCATCAGCACGCTTAACATATAAGGTGCTTTCAGTTGGACTGTTCTCAAAACCATGTGCAATCAGATAGGCATGTATCTTCTCATACCAAGCACGTGGTGCTTGCTTTAAACCATATAATGCCTTCTTTAATATGCACACCTGATTTTCATGCCCTTTCTGCACAAAGCCACGGGGCTGAAAAACATACACTTCGTCATGCAAGTCACCATTCAAAAATGCAGTTTTAATGTCCAACTGATGTACATTCCAACCATGATGGGCTGCAAGTGCACAAATGCTCCAAACAGTAGTCATACGACATGTAGGTGCAAAGGTCTCATCAAAATCAATGCCTCTTTCTTGTGCATAACCCTTTGCAACAAGCCTAGACTTATACCTGTCAACTCTACCATCAGGTTTACGCTTCAGCTTGTATATCCACTTAGTACCAATGGCCTTCTTGCCAGGAGGCAAGTCACATAAAGACCAAGTACCATTCTTCATTATTGCATCATATTCAGATTGCATAGCAGCCATCCAATTTTCTGAATTCTGTGCTTCATCAAACGAGATAGGTTCATTCTCATCAAAGAGACTAGATGCAGCCATAGCATAGCAATCTGATGCAAAAGAGGCACGATGAGAGCCTAAATGAGTACGATATGACAAAGGTGAATCTAATTTGCTGTCACACAAAGTCTGCACCAGCCATTTTGGCATAGTTTTTGCCTGCTCAATATCAGCTCTCTCATCAACTAGTGGATCATGTAAATCTACATTAGAAATGGAATGATCTGCATCATCACATGAAATGTGTAAAGGCTGAGAACTTGCCTCATTGGGACCAGCACTAGACTGTCCACATGTACAAAGAGGCAGCAAAGTATCATACATGTCTTTGGAGCTAACAGATGTCTCCTTAGTACATGAAAGCAATGGTTGAATAGCATCTTCCACAAAAACAACATCACGGCTAACCAGAATGCGTTTAGTGTGAGGATGATATAGACGATAGCCTTTACCTTCAGAACTGTATCCAACAAAAATACATTTTACTGCTTTATCATCGAACTTTCTATGATGTTGTTCAAGCACTAATCCATATGTCAAACAACCAAAAACATGCAAATGAGCAATTGATGGCTTGCGGATATCCCAAGCCTCATATGGAGTGATAGACTGCAGCGCTTTAGTGGGACACTTGTTCAGTACATATGCTGCACACATGACAGCCTCAAGCCAGAAACTATGTGGTAAAGCCTGACTCTTGACTTACACCTCGCCATCTCCATGAGTGACATGTTCTTTCGTTCAGCAACTCCATTCAGTTGAGGTGTATATGGCAATGTACACTGGTGTTTTATCCCACGCTCAGACAGAAATGCATTAAAATCAAAAGAGATATTCCCTCCCTCGATCAGAACGGAGGGTGCCCATTTTACATACTGACAGATTTTCAGCCAAAACCACAAACTGTTTGAAGCACATGAACACTTCGGACTTTGCCTTCAATGGATATACCCATGCATGCCTGGAAAAATCATCGATGAAATTCACGAAGTAAAGATAAATCCCAAAAGAAGGTGTCTGCATTGGACCACAGACATGAGTATGTACAAGCTTCAATTTCTGCGTAGCCCGAACTGAACCATCTTTTGGAAAGGACGAACGCTTCATTTTGCCCAAAATACAGCCTTCACAAACATGTTTCCCAGGTGCCTCAAGTTTGGGCAAAGAGGACACCATTTCAGATTTCTGCAGGCATAGCAAACTAGCAAAATTCCGATGGCCAAAGCGTGCATGCCAAAGCTTTGCATCTGGCATAGCCTGAGAATCATTTACTGCACATGCCAAATCATTTATAGATATTTCATAGTCTATGAGCTTATACAGCCCACGACATAAAATGCCAGAAGCAATAATCACATCGCCATTAGACAGATCATGAACTGTACACCTGTCATCAACAAATTTCACAACCAAATCAATGTTGGCTAATGCAAAAACTGATAACAGGTTCTTGATCCCTGGCACAAATAAAGCATCTGATAAAGTGAAAGAACTACCATCAGCAGTAGTCAAAATGATCTTACCAACTCCCATAACAGGATAAGAGGAGTTGTTGGCGCATGTAACAGTATTCCCCGTAGGGGCAGGCTCGAGTGAAGAGAAGAAACTGCACTGCGATGTAATATGCTTGGTCGCCCCACTGTCAAAATACCAAACATCTGAGTCTACTGCAGACATGCACTGCTCATGAGAAGATGGGTCAAAATTGCAGACATTAGTAAACGCCCATTCTTCTTCCTGCACAAGATTAGCAGACTCTGTTTTTTATGTAGAGGCCTTTGCAACAACCATTCCAGCCTCTTTCTTCTTTGCCTCTTTAGCAACCAGTTTTGGACAGTTCTTTATGATATGATCATTCCCTTTACAGTACTTACAAAACAATTTCTGCTTTTCTGATTTCTTCTCATCTTTATCTTCCTTCTTCAAATATGTAGAATTAGCAGATTTCTGCTTACTAGTTGAAGAGTTCCATTTTCCTTTGCCCTTCTGACTAGCCAAGAAAGCTTGATCTGCAACTCCCATAATGGACCTGTTCTGCCTAGACTGATCTTCCTACAACAGAACAGAGACTAACTCCTCAAATGATAAGGCATTTGGATTGCCTTTCATCATCAACCGAAGAGTAGAAGCAAAACTCTAATATGAATCAGGAAGACCATTCAAAACGTTCTGCACAAGTGAGCTATCTGGTATAACCTCATCAGCAGAAATCAAATGTTCCTTCAAGTCTTTGATCTTCGTTTGGAAACTGTCCATAGAATCACCTTCATTCATGTGCTCACTCTCCAACTGTTTTCAGAGGTTAGCAACACGAGCCTCACTTCTAGCTTGATATAATGTGGTAAGTGTATCCCAAGCATCCTTAGTTGTTCTACGAGAGCGAATGTGAGGAATAATGGCACGTTTGACAAATGAAGCTATCAATGCATGTGCCTGGGCATCTATGCCATCCCAGCGAATCTGCTCTGGAGTAGGTGTAGCAGAATTTATTAAAGTACATTGGAGGCCTTAGAAAATACAAAATATTGAAGTACATTTACATAGGTTCCATGGGAAGCTCAAGAGTCTCCTCTCTTTATGTATAATAAGAAGGCTCTTTGGCATTATGATACTATAGTGTTGTTCTTGGGTAATAGAGCTAATATGTGAAGTAAACATTTATGCTAATATGTTTACTTAATGGTATTAGCTTAAATGTGCTAATATCAAGTGAACGATTAAGCTAATACATTTACAACTCAGTAATGCTTCGCTTCTATTGGTGCTATGTGTTTACCAATTAGGTTTTTGGCTATGCATCGGTAACGGAGTGATTAAGCTTGTTGTGCATCTACCATAAATGTTTTTTGTTAGAAAACTAAAGTAAACATAGATAGAAAATTTTTTACCTAATAGTAAACACTTCTACATTAGGTAAATGGTTAGTTTACATTTACTGCTATAGTAAACGTTTAATCGTGTTGTTTTCATTTTTGCTTAAGCTAATATCGGTAACCTATTTGGGTTAGTTTATTGGTAACATTATTAGCTTAAACTATGTTAGTTTATATTTATCATTCCCTTCGGGCATAATCAATTAAGTTAATATGTTCAAAACACGTAAAATAATGCTCCTAAAGGACTGATAGGATTAAGCATTTATTGTTCATACTATTAGCTATTAGGTTTCATGTAAAACCTTTTAGGTAATAGCAAAGCACAAACTGTTTACCAATAGGTAAACATTGCGTGCCTTTAAGGCTTAAAGCATTTTCTTTAGCACAAAACCAATAGGTGGGAAACTAGCTCGTACTTTAGGCTTAAGCCTTTAGCATGTTTAGGTTTTTTTTTCTTTAGTGCAAAACCATATAGTGGGTAGCATTTCTCGTTAGGGAAATGACTAAAGAAAACAAAAACTTTATGGGATAAAATTTACTATTGGGCTTAAGATCACTTAACTTTTAGGTTTTAGTACTCTTTACTTTCTCTTTGCTTAAGCCTAATCAGGCCTTATGGAGGGATATAGTTTATCGATAGGTAAATGAGCAATAGAAAACTAACAGTGAACATAAACGTGGATAGAAAACCGCCAAAAACCTAACATTTTTTGCTTTTATGTTAGGTAAACGATATTAGCATAATTATTTATCCAGTATTAGCTTAACTGTTTACCTAACACTTAATCTTAACAAACCTTTTTAATTAATGATTTTGACATAAGTGAAGACATTGTTTTGCTTAAGCATTTACCTATAGCCTTAATGATTTTGGCTTGAGCTTGAGCTTGGTCTTCACTTAAGCCTTTTAGGTCTTTGCTTAAGCCTTTTATGTCTTTGCTTAAGCCTTTTAAGTTATCGCTTAAGCCTTTTAAGTTATGTCTCATCTTGTTTTATGCACAATGTCTTCACTTAAGCCTATAGGTAAATGCTTAAGCAAAACAAGACAAGACAAGACCAGACCATAATCACTTTGTCTAATGTGTATACATTTGTTCTCTCTCTCTCTCTCTCTCTCTCTCTCTCTCTCTCTCTCTCTCTCTCTCTCTCTCTCTCTCTCTCTCTCTCTCTCCCTCCCTCCCTCCCTCCCTCCCTCCCTCCCAACACACTATTGGATTGAAATGAAAATGCGACATGATTAGATTAGATTGAAATGAAAATGCTATGATTGGATTGAAATGCAAATGCGACATGATTAGATTAGATTGAAATGAAAATGCTATGATTGGATTCACAAAAAACGAGAAGAAAATAGTAACACCCAAGAAAATAATGTACATGATCGTTTTGCCCTAAATTCAAGTGCTAGAAAACTTGAGGAAAACGCCATGAATTCTGAAATATTCAATTCATACTCTCGATAAGTATCAAGTGAGAACCCAAATTGCTATTCCATGTGAGAACCCAAATCCATCACAGCATATAGAAAATTTATCAGCAGACTGAACGAATCAAATTGCCGTGATTCAGATATCCAATTCAGCGGACAAATATGTCATTTCTCAAGCATCCTTTCCAAGGAACTCAAAAATATCCTTTCCAAGCAATACTCAACAAACACTGTTTAACAATCTTCCCTGAGTTTAACAATCTTCCCTGTGAAGTCAGAGTCATCCCTGCCAAAATGACCATATGCCACTGCTTTCTAGTACCGCTTGCTCAAGAGTTTAACAATCCTCCCTGTGAAATCAGGGTCATCCCTGCCAAAATGACCATATGCCGCTGCTTTCTGGTACTGCTTGCTCAAGAGTTTAACAATCTTCCCTGTGAAGTCAGGGTCACCCCTGCCAAAATGACGTTACGCTGCTTTCTGGTACTGCTTGCTCAAGAGTTTAACAATCTTCCCTGTGAAGTCAGGGTCACCCCTGCCAAAATGACGTTACGCTGCTTTCTGGTACTGCTTGCTCAAGAGTTTAACAATCTTCCCTGTGAAGTCAGGGTCACCCCTGCCAAAATGACCATTTGCCGCCGCTTTCTGGTACCGCTTTCTCAAGAGTTTAACAATCTTCCCCGTGAAGTCAGGGTCATCCCTGCCAAAATGACAATATGCCACTGCTTTCTGGTACCGCTTGTTCCCTCCCTCTTCAGATCGTGCCTGGACAAAAGTCAAGTTCCACATGATAATTCCAATGTCTCAGAGTATGGTATCTTACCGGTATGCACAGGGATGATGTCTGAGGCAGGACCCTGAGAGCAAAGTGGCATGAAAACCCGAAGAAAACACCATGAATTCTGTACTACTCCATTCTCAGAACAGTAAACCCTCTTGAGACCCATCTTCATATAACAGAGGCCACCACGCATTCCTGTTCATAAATGAACTCTCGATGCTTCTCTTTCAAATTTTCTGAATTGGTGGAAAAGGACGTGGGCTACATCACTCATGTCATTGGACCCTCAATCTAGTTATTGACCCAAGCACAAAAAGAAATCTCATAATTGGTGAAAACCATATCTGGATAGATACTTCACCTTGAAGGTTTGAAGAACATAGTAAAAAACCAGTATAGACCTAAAGAAAACTAACGAGCAAAACCTAACCGGCAAAGGCTGACACACTTTACCTACACGGGTAAGCCTGCTTTCCTTTAGCACAAACCGTTTGCCGTTCTGCTAAAGTATGCTTGGGAAAAGGGACAGACTTGACAGGTAACAAAATTGGCTTGTCTGCAAAAAGGCACACCTGCTAAGAGAATGAACAACAGGTTTCGACATCGGATACTGTGAAGACCAAAGCAAACATGTAATAACATATACAGCCAGTCCTTTTTCAGCACTGTCCGTGGGTTTTTTGATTTTCTGAGTCGGGGATGGGGGCCAAAGGAGGCTAACCCGCCCAGAAGGCAGAATCTATCCACCCCTTCATCTTCCGAAGAAGACTTATATGTGACCTTGCAACCCGAAGATTGTGGTCAACTGACCCCAAGGAATCAGTGCGGTGAGATACCCAATGCCCCGGTCACGACACTGGAGTATGCGGACTTGGAATGAATTCCTCACCCAGCTAAACTGCCTACCCGACGTGTTCCCGACAAAGGAACGCCATACCCACAAGGAGCGTCGGCTCACAGGAGGAGTCCGCAGACTAGTTTTGAGTCTCCCTCCTCATCACTGGCGACCGGTGAAGCTATTCCCATAAAGCACTGTCCGTGGGAATTTCCATCTTCAAACACAGCACACACCTGCTCACTAATGCCAAGCATTTCATTATTTTTCTATTGTTGGACTTCACACATAACATTAATTTCCTGGACTGCTGATTTTTTTCCTTTCACTGCGCTAATGCATTGTATATGTTGGGCATTTTCCCCTCTGAATATATATATTGTTAAAATGTTGTTGGTATATAAATCTTCAAAAGCAATAACAGATATCAATTGATAAAACAAAATGCACATGCTAAGGTAGGTATTTGAAAAAAATTGTAAAGAAAACTTGCAATTTTTCCTTTATTTACAAAATCAGTTATAACAATTGTAATTAAACGAGCCAATAGCAGAGGAGATCTGCAAGAGCGAATAGCAGCAGCCTGTGCTTCCTACCACTCAGATTCAAACAAAGAAAAAAAATATCAGTTTACATATACAGCCAGTTCTTTTTCAGCACTGTACGTGGGAATTTCCACCTTCAGACACAGCACACACCTGCTCACTAATGCCAAGCATTTCATTATTTTTCTATTGTTGGACTTCGCACATAACATTAATTTCCTGGACTGCTGAATTTTTTCCTTTCAGCGCTAATGCATTGTATATGTTAAGCATTTTCCCCTCTGGATATAATGTTAAAATGTTATTGGTATATAAATCTTCAAAAGCAATAACAGATATCAATTGATAAAACAAAATGCACACGCTAAGGTAGGTATTTGAAAAAAATTGTAAAGATAACTTGCAATTTTTCCTTTATTTACCAAATCAGTTATAACAATTGTAATTAAACGAGCCAATAGCAGAGGAGATCTGCAAGAGCGAATAGCAGCCGCCTGTGCTTCCCACCACTTAGATTCAAGCAACGAAAAAAAAAATCAGTTTCTAAAAAAGAACAAAAACCAAATAAGTATCACCAATATCAAGTTGCAAATTTCCTAGATCATTGTTGACTCTAGATAAGTAGTAATGGTGAAGTTTGAAGTATCATCTTGCTGATAATTGCTTCAGATGAAAACTACAAGATATGCCGCAGGTGTACAAATACAGAAGGGTTGAATCCCCGCATCGGCAAACTGTTAGACCCGTAAGAGAGACTGGCTACAGAATAAATTTTCACCTAAAATGCAAGATGTAGGTTGACACAGTGAACTTATGCCATGATGTGAGCAAAAACCCATATCCCTACAGTAGTCAGTATAGTATCCATATTCCATGCGAGAACCCAAATCCATCACAGCATATAAAGATTGTACTTGATAACATGCAGAAGTGAGGCTAATAAACTCCAAATTTATTCCCTCCCTCCCTTCCCCCCTCGCCAGACTGGATATTAAATTTATTTACCAACAAGCCAATACACGTGAATGCAAGAAACAGTTGTAGTTAAACGAATCAATGGTACATAATATCTCACGTGCAATCAAATTGCCATGATTCAGATATCAAATTCAGCAGACAAATAATGTCATTTCTCAGGCATCCTTCTCAAGGAACTCAAAAATACTGATCAGAAACAAATCATATAAGTATTTTAGCAATACTCAGCAAATACTGCTTACGCCTTCTCAGCCTTGAGGGGTTTAACAATCTCCCATGTGAAATCAGGGTCATCCCTGCCAAAATGACCATATGCCGCAGTTTTCTGGTATCCCTTGTTCCCTCCTCTCCTCAAATGAAGGTTAATGGCGATCATGCCTGGTCAGAAGTCAAAGTTCTCCTTGATGATATCCAATATCTCAGAATCTGGTATCTTACCAGTTTCATACGTGTCAACAAACACAGACAGGGGTTCTGGCACACCAATGGCATAGGACACTTGCACAATGCAACGTCGGGCAAACCCAGCTGCTACCACACTCTTTGCTGCTTGCTGCACTATATATGCACCACTCCTATCAACCTTCGTGGAGCCCTTGCCAAAGAAAGCACCGCCACCATGAGCAACCCACCCACCATGTGTCAATGATGATCTTCCTTCCTGTAAGGCCAGCATCACCATGAGGACCACCAATTACAAATCTACCAGAAGGGTTCAAATGGAAAATTGGCTTCTCATCTAGGTACTTTTCTGGAATAACTGGCTTGATAACAAATTCATTGAGATCAGAAGCAATCTTATCATTTGTAACTGTCTCATCATGCTGAGTTGAAATGAGGACAGTGTGCACTCAGAGAGGAACCATAGCACCATCCTCGTTCTTATACTCCACAGTAACCTGAGTTTTCCTATCAGGCCGAAGCCATGGGCAGGTCCCATTCTTTCTGACCTCTGTGAGCTTGGCCCCAAGTTTGGTTGTCAATACATGACTGAGAGGCATAAGTTCCTCAGTCTCATCTGTAGCATAACCAAACATGTGACCTTGATCACCGGCACCAACCTCTTCTGGCCTCTATGTGAAATGACCATGAACCCCTTGGGCAATGTCTGGGCTCTGCTGCTCAATGTTCACTAGAACCTTGCAATGGTCCGCATCCAAACCCACATCATCGGAGACAAATCCAATCTCCCTACAAGTATCCCGAACAACTTTCTCATAGTCAACAACTGCTTTGGTTGTGATTTCACCAAAAATCATGACCATGTTGGTCTTCGTGCATGTTTCACATGCCACTTTGCTCTCAGGATCTGCTCCAGACACACATCCAGAATTGCATCAGAAACTTGGTCGCACAGCTTGTCAGGGTGGATTTCATTCACAAATTCAGAGGTGAAAAGGAAAGTTGCCATCTCTAAATGCAAAGAGTTGTTGACAACCTGCACAGACCAAATGATACTAAGACAGACATCATAATTGAATAATTCATAACCATAATTCATGACAGATCCCCATACCATGACAGGACTTACAGACCTCCCCCATACAATGAGGATCTTCAGGACATACATGAGAACATTTTCTTTAAAGAGTTCAGAGGTAATTGTGCTCGAGCATGCATGATGATAAAATGATAAGAGCACTAAAGGGGTTTTAAGCTGACAAACGGCTGTACTGTGCAGAGTTGAAAATGCTAAACAGTAAAAAAACTAAAAGAAACACAAATCAATTCTTAAGTTAGACGTCATTCAACATAATTAAAACCCATACAAGTAAAACATGTAGAAGATCATAAACAAAGATTTCCATCGTAAATATGGTATGCAGAAAATCTGTAATCAATTTATGCAGGACATTCAAAATCTTTCCAACGCCTTTGAATTTCCAAGCTTCCTGACACGAAGGATTACTGTACTAGGCAAGTTGCCATCTCTAAATGGAAAGAGTTGTTGACAAGCTGCACAGACCAAATGATACTAAGACAGACATCATAATTGAATAATTCATTACCATAATTCATGACAGATATCCCCATACGATGACAGAACTTACAGATCTCCCCCATACAATAAGGATCTTCAGGACATACATGAGTACATTTTCTTGAAAGAGATCAGAGGTAATTGTGTTCGAACATGCATGAAAATAAAATGATAAGAGCACTAAAGGGGGTTTAAGCTGACAAACGGCTGTACTGTGCAGAGTTGAGAATGCTAAACGGTAAAAAACTTAAAGCAGCACGAATCAATTCTTAAGTTAGACGTCATTAAACATGGTTAAAACCCATACAAGCAGAACATGTAGAAGATCATAAACAAAGATTTCCATCGTAAATATGGTATGCAGAAAATCTGTAATCTATTTATGCAGGACGTTCAAAATCTTTCCGACTCCTTTGAATTTCCAAGCTTCATAACACGAAGGATTACTGTACTAGGCAAGTTGCCATCTCTTAATGCAAGGAGTTGTTGACAAGCTGCACAGATCAAATGATACTAAGACAGACATCATAATTGAATAATTCATTACCATAATTCATGACAGATCCCCATACCATGACAGGACTTACAGACCTCCCCCATACAATGAGGATCTTCAGGACATACATGAGAACATTTTCTTTAAAGAGTTCAGAGGTAATTGTGCTCGAGCATGCATGATGATAAAATGATAAGAGCACTAAAGGGGGTTTAAGCTGACAAACGGCTGTACTGTGCAGAGTTGAGAATGCTAAACAGTAAAAAAACTAAAAGAAACACAAATCAATTCTTAAGTTAGACGTCATTCAACATAATTAAAACCCATACAAGTAAAACATGTAGAAGATCATAAACAAAGATTTCCATAGTAAATATGGTGTGCAGAAAATCTGTAATCTATTAATGCAGGACATTCAAAATCTTTCCAGCTCCTTTGAATTTCCAAGCTTCCTAACACGAAGAATTACTGTACTAGGAAAGTTGCCATCTCTAAATGCAAAGAGTTGTTGACAAGCTGCACATACCAAATGATACTAAGACAGACATCATAATTGAATAATTCATTACCATAATTCATGACATACATCCCCATACGATGACAGGACCTACAGACCTCCCCCGTACAATAAGGATCATCGGGACATACATGAGAACATTTTCTTGAAAGAGCTCAGAGGTAATTGTGCTCGAACATGCATGAAGATAAAATGATAAGAGCACTAAAGGGGGTTTAAGCTGACAAACGGCTGTACTGTGCAGAGTTGAGAATGTTAAACGGTAAAAAAACTTAAAGAAACAGTAATCAACTCTTAAGTTAGACGTCATTAAACATAATTAAAACCCATAGAAGCAGAACATGTAGAAGATCATAAACAAAGATTTCAATCGTAAATATGGTATACAGAAAATCTGTAATCTATTTATGCAGGACATTCAAAATCTTTCCAACTCCTTTGAATTTCCAAACTTCCTAACACGAAGGATTACTGTACTAGGGTCAACTTACCTTCATAAAAGCATCTGTAAGATAATACGTGCACACTATGCACTTAAATAACAACGGCAGAAGGTAAGAAAACGAACATCCATGATTTGCATTATAAATTCAACGATAAAAAATGATTTCATATAAATATGAAACCTCAAACAATCTATTCCGTAGCTCCATAACACATACTTATCATTAAGAAAACTTCCCAGACAGATCCAGTACAGATGGCGTGCATCTAGACTTCAAACCCGAATTCCGCGCTACGAATCCAAGAGAGATGAACGCTTCCACAACACTAAATGTTAAAGGTAACCAAACATATTAGCGTCGTTCCCAGTGTCATGGATCGATTGCAAATGGGGACGTGGTAATACAAATCGGAGCTAATGATTCGCGATGCATGCAATATAACCCAGAAGAGTTGCCGCACTATGCAGGAAATACGAAAAGGAAAACGAGTCGCATGAAAGGAAGGTGTCATTCATTGCAGATAAGATACAGATCCGATAATGCGGAAGACCAGCACTGTCAAAGGAATTATTCAGGTTCAGACGCGTAACAAAACCAAAACCATGAACATTAGCGGGCAGCGATTCAGCAGCAAAAGTCTACGGCCTTCCGATCGCCCCACGAAATTGAACCATGAACAAGATGGCCATAGCAGGAGTTCGAAAACGGTTAGACGTAAGCAGCACTAGAATACATGCGTTAGATGTCATTCCATTACCCAGGAGAAGAGAACTGACCTGATTTAGGGCAAGCTCGGGAAACGCTCCAATGCAGAGCGCGAAGACCAGAAAGCGAGAGAGGGGGAATGATGGAGCTTGGGAGAGTTTTTATACAGATTTTTAACTCGTCATGCCTCCTCTTTTGTAAATTCGAATGGTCAATTCGCAAAGCCCAATTTTTGGAAGGTCACGTTCACGCGATAACTAAAAGCGTACTCTCAATAGACTCACGAAAGTTTGAGTCATCGCACAAGTCCGAGGTCGCTTGTTTGGGTGGTTGAGCATTACGCCTCTCGAGGCGGTGGTGAGGGTTCAACTCCCATCGGCAACATATAAGAGACATCTTATAATGGAAAGTTGTATCTTGTGGTTGTGCCATCATTTGTTTTGCCCCACGATAGTTGTGACCATCGTTTGTTTTGCCCCACGATAGTTGTGATCGCAGTCTAATCCAGCTATGTAAACCCCTCTTCTTGTGGGATAAGGGGGGTCCCATGGGTACTATGTCCTTCCTTGTAGAGTTTCAATTTCAAAGGCTTTACTAATCCAGCTATGTAAACCCCTCTTCTTGTGGGATAAGGGGGGTCCCATGGGTACTATGTCCTTCCTTGTAGAGTTTCAATTTCAAAGTTAAAGCCTGGAGGAGTAGGCCTCCGCCGAATCTCCATTTTTTTTTTAAGTTCATCACACATCTTTTTTTCATACCTTTCACAATGTTTCACAATAGAACATGTAAGTATCAATCCGAGCCTTCAAGCTACCCCGTTCGAACAAGTCCACTCGTCTGACTTTAGGGTTGCTTCTTTTCTAGTTCTACCCCAATGAGCGTTCGGACTCTATATCATCATTGTGCTAGGTGTTTAACCCTTACTTTGTGGGATATGAGGGTTTCCATGGGTGTTCTGTTTGTCGTCACTCGTACTTTCAAATACATATTACATAATGCTATCGTACAATAAAAAATGATATCCAAATTTGGTATGATGGTGGCAATTCATCAAGATCCATCACTCCAAGAAGAGATGGTGGCATTGCCTCTATGTGAATACACCCTAAGATCTCACCTTCTAATGTCATTACCACCATGCTGGAGTGTTCTTAGTGGAAGGTTGTTCAATGGACCTTCAAAATAGTCACCTCAAATCCAACTACCTTAGATGACCTAAAATCCCAATAAAAAAAGACTTTATTAGTTTGAAAATCCTTCTAGAAAATGAATCTAGTCATATAGCCATCATAAAATGAATATGAATGTCTTCATGGATCATTAAGAAAAGACCATAAAATAATGAATATGAATGTCTTCATGGATCATGAAGAAAATAACAGAAAGGCTGAGATATTTTAGATGACCAAGTACCAAATAAAGTGAAAAGTTACAAATGTTTCATCCAAGTTGGTATGATGGATCCATTTGCTACTTATTTGGATCCAAGTTGGTATGAGAAAAGAGTGATGGGAGGTGTGATGGAAGGTGGACCACATCAATTGGCTCCCTCACACATTTGTTATGCTCTTATTTCTTCACCTCCAAGTTAACCAAGTGCTTTGGTCACAAGTGCTTTGGTCAAAGACTTTGTCCTCTTTTTGTCCTTGAAAATGGGTAAAGGAAGTTTCATGCCCTTAAGAGCAAGGCTTGGAATATGTAGCCCATGGTGGACATTGTACAATCTTCCACATTATGACAAGCATGAAAGTAATGTCACGTAAGATTTTGACATCCCAAGGTGTGCATGACTCAAAAGACATTGAAGAAAATGTGAGTCATTGAAGAAAATGTGTCTATAAACACTCATTTCATAATAAATCTTGAATATAAACCCTACCTTCTTTTTTATTGCATCATTTTCTACGCCAGCATATCTATCTTCATTAAGAACAGCACACTATTGTTTAACCCTTACTTTGTGGGATATGAGGGTTTCCATGGGTGTTCTGTTTCCATGGGTTGTTCAATGGACCTTCAAAATAATCACCTCAAATCCAACTACCTTAGATGACCTAAAATCCCAATAAAAAAATACTTTATTAGTTTGAAAATCCTTCTAGAAAATGAATCTAGTCATATAGCCACCATAAAATGAATATGAATGTCTTCATGGATCATTAAGCAAAGACCATAAAATAATGAATATGAATGTCTTCATGGATCATGAAGAAAAGAACAAAATGCTTAGATATTTTAGATGACCAAGTACCAAATAAAGTGAAAAGTTACAAACGTTTCATCCAAGTTGGTATGATGGATCCATTTGCTACTTATTTGGGTGAGAAAAGAGTGATGGGAGGTGTGATGGGAGGTGGACCACATGAATTGGCTCCCTCACACCTTTGTTATGCTCTTATTTCTTCACCTCCAAGTTAACCAAGTGTTTTGGTCCTTGGTGTTATTTCCCCTCTTCCACACCACAAATTCTTCATTCCACATCACACATTTCACATGTACATATGTTTCAATTGCCAAAGACTTTGTCCTCTTTTTGTCCTTGAAAATGGGTACCCCACATAGAAATCTAAGGTGTAAAGGAAGTTTCATGCCCTTGAGAGGAAGGCTTGGAATATGTAGCCCATGTACAATCTTCCACATTATGACAAGCATGAAAGCAATGTCAGGTAAGATTCTGACATCACAAGGTGTGCATGACTCAAAAGACATTGAAGAAAATGTGAGTCATTGAAGAAAATGTTTCTATAAACACTCATTTCATAAAAAATCTTGAATATAAACCCTACCTTCTTTTTGGTTGCATCATTTTCTACGTTAGCATATCTATCTTAATTAAGAACAGCACACTATTTGGTCATGTTTGTTCTAGCATAATTTCTCAATTCTATGATATTTTATCTCTTATTTTCCATGTTAGAAAATATATAAATATTTCCATGTATTCTAGAGCTTTAGGCATAAAACGTTATTTCTATTAGAGAAAAAAACTCCTAAAGCAGCATACAAGTGACTTCTAAGATTTGAGCTATGTAGTGATGTAAGATGTGTTTAAAAACACAAGTCATGGGAGTTGAATAGAAGACCATAAACATATCAACTAAGAGCAGTTGAATAGATGATGGTCTTACACTTGCACACACTTCTCTTCGCTTCCTATTTTTTTTTCCTCCTCTCTTGAAGTGCACTTACATCATGTGATTGGAGGTAGTCTTTCGCTTCATTGACACTTTAATATTCGCTTCATTAACACTTTAATAGTCTTTCATTATGAGGTACCACTTTGATAGTCTTTCATTAACACTTTAATAGTCTTTCATTATGAGGTCCAACTTTAATAGTCTTTCATTAACGCTCTTACATCGTCATGTACTCCATGTGTTGCTAATTAAGTTTAGAGGTCTGCATATGAATTGCATATGAAATGCATAGATTTAAATGTAAACTTTTGTATTGTCGTTTGGTCATTTTGACTTCACAAATAGTTCAACTTGGAGCATGTTGAATAGAAATGTATTGTAATATATATGACATCTATGTTCGGTTTCTCATATCATCACATAATTTCTATGATGATGTACTCCAACTTTATTGGGAAGCAGACACTTGCTATCTCATAAAAAGGAAAAAGCAAATATGGTTCAGCTTTGGATTCATCAAAACCAAAGCATCAACCTTCCTCTTCCACTGATTCTTCTAATGATGATTGTTTGTTTGATAGCGGTGTTTCAAAGCACATAACTTCATGCAAAATGTATTTTGCATCTTTGAAAGATGAAACCAAAGGACAACATGTGGTGTGTGCAAACAATGCCTCTAATCCTATCATTGAAGTAGGAGAAATTGCGCTTACGACAACAAATGGAGGTGTCATTCTCTTGAAAAATGCATTTTATGTACCTGCTATCAAGAACTTAATTTCAATTCCTTTGATTGCCAAAGTTGGACTTCATGTACACTTTGTTGATGATAAGTGTCTAGTTCATGATTTCAGCAATGGTGATATTATCGTGATGCCCATTACATTATGAAATGGTTTGTATCACTTGGATACATATAAGAGGGATGCCTCAAATGCCTTGGTTGCTCATACTTCCTCCATGTCTGAAAGGGATCTTTGGCATGCTCATTTTGATCACTTGAACTTCAATAGTTTGTTTTACTTGTAAAAGAAGGACATGGTTATTGGTTTGCCAACACTTAGAGTCCATTGAAAAGTATGCATGTGAAGGTTGCATTCTTGGAAAAAATGCATTGTGCTTCTTTTCCAAAAGATAGTTATACACACACTGCAAAAAAGTTGAAGCTTGTTCATAATGATGTATGTGGTCCCATCAAGACTTCATCTTTTGGGAAACATGTATATTTTCTTACCTTCTTCGATGATGCTACTTGTCATACATGGGCATATCATATGAAAGCAAAGAATGAGGTATTTTCTTGCTTCAAAGCATTTTTAGCTCTGGTTGAAAATTTTTCTAGAAATAAGCTTTTGACTCTACACACAAATCATGGCAGTGAATACATGTAACATGAGCTTAATGCTTGTCCTCATGAAAGAGGAATTTCACGCCAATGTATGGTGCCATATACACCTCAAAAAAATGGTGCTATAGAGCATAAAAATAAAACACTCCTTAAAATGGCATGAAAGCACCTTCCCAAAAAGTTTTGGATGGAAGCGATCATGTGTGCAAACTATGTGTTGAACCATTATCCTACAAAAGCATTAAGAGTCATCACTTCTTATGGGGCTTGGAATTGAAATAAACCTATGGTTATTCATATGTGTGTGCTTAGTTGTTTGGCATATGCTCTTTTGCCATCACAATAACATCACAAACTTGATGACAAGACGAAGAAATGTATGTTTGTTGGTTATAGTATTGAAAGTAAGGGATATCATTTGTACCATCCATTAATAGACACAATAACATCACAAACTTGATGACAAAGCAAAGAAATGTATATTTGTTGGTTATAGTGTTGAAATTAAGGGATATCATTTGTACCATCCATTAAACACAATTATTGTGAGTCAAGATGTGGTATTTGCTGAAAATTCAATTTTCCCTCTATTTGAATGCAAAAAACAGCCAACAGCTAGCTTCACAAGGTGTGTTTGATACACTCATGCCTTTGTTCCAAAGTGGTGCTCTTGACTATGGCTATGTAGATAGCTAAGTGAGCTTCATAGGGCTGGAAAATTCTAGCAAAATAGAGCTAAAAATGCAGAGGATTTCCATCCAAACATGGTTGAAACTTTCAGACAAACATGGTTAGAGTTGTTGGAAATTTCTAGCCACGTATCATTGAAAATTTGCGACTAAAAATGGTTGAAAATGAGCATGAAACTCAGACCATGCATGTTATACATGTTGATGATGTATTGTATAATGAACACATGTCTATCAAGAGTGCACAAACTATGCCAAAGTGGTTGCAACAAACTTTGGAGGGCATCAAATTGAATGCAATTTTAGTTTGGTAGAACAAGATCAAGCTCTCTCCATGCATAAAGTATTTTTGTGGATTATTCTCTTATTTCAACAACATGTAACAAAGATCCACTTACTTTTGAAGAAGCATGTGCTGATCCACATTGGATGAGTGTGATGCAATAAAAAATGGATTCCATACATAGGAATGGTACTTGAGAGTTTTGTGAAATGCCAAAAGGAAAAAAATGTCATTGGTAGAAAGTGGGTTTAGAAGTCTTTTATGACACATATATTTAGCCACGCTTGCATGCTTTTATACATAGTGATTGGGCTGGTTGTTATGATACTTGCATGTCCACTAGTGGTAATTTCCTTTTCCTTGGAGACTCATGTATATCTTCGTTGAGTAAGAAGAAACCTACAGTGGTGACATCGAGTTGTGGAGCTAAGTACAAGACAACTTTCACAGCTATAGTGGAGTGTATATGGTTGAGATGCCTATTGATAGATATTTGCATGGAGATTGATGTTGCTACACATATTCCCACTAATGCTCAAAGTATATTGGCTATTTCATGAAATCCAATGTTTCATGTAGAGACCAAACATATTGAGGTGCATTTGTGAAGAGATGGATTGATACTTGACGAAGATGAAGTGGTGCTACAAAATCTTTGCACTACACTAGACAAATGAACTCCATAGATGTGTGGTGGGCCCTTTTAGCTTGTCAAAGGATGTATTAGACATCCTATGTACCTTGGAAGATCACTGTCAAAAAGATGAATCAAAACAGACAAGTTTGACCAGTAATCACCATGAAGAAACTTTCTATTTTGGTCATATATGCTTTAGTATTTCACTCAGTGCTCATTCTATGATCAAAATTGACCAGAGAGCTTTTAGAGGAGTCTAATTAGGAAGAAAAGCAACATATTGGGAGTTATTTCATAAAAAAGGATTGACCATACTAACAGAAATTAATTTAGCAAGTCACATATGTAATCCCGACTTTTCAGGAAGAAGAAGATGTAGAAACATAGGTGACTTCTAATGAATATTTCTCACAACTGAGAAATCCAAATGCAAAGAAACTTTGGGAGCTTAAACTAGACTTAGAGAGCTAACATTACCAAGTTAAATCACTAAAAATCATCTGCCATGCTCAAAGAAATCATCTCTGCAATCTGACTGAAAAACTGAAATTTATGATAGTGAACAGTCCACTCACATATGTATGAAGTTATGAGACCAAACATGTATGAAATCAGATGTATATTACATGGTAAATATAGTAGACTTATTGATACATGTATGAGCTATAGGATCAAGCTCGAATATGGAATGAAGCCCTAGACTAGTGTCTCTTCTACTCGCGACTAAAATGAGTCACACTTATATAGAGTGTGTCAGAGCCATAATTTGAATTTGAATCATCTCTCACCTAAGATTCTCTCCTAATTTGAAGAGATAGATGCTTTTATGATTTTGTGGGATTCTAGCCTACTCATCAAGTAGCTTCAACCACTTTTTGATTCTTCTACTTTTACATCAAGTAAATATTCAAAAACTTACAAGAGTGAGTTCACAAGAGAACTCATCATTACCCCATAATTTGTGGTACTCAAGCCATTATAGGCTTGTTGTGCCAACAACTATCACTATGTGAGAGAGCGCCTTCATGTAGGAGATATTGATTTGATATATGTGCCTACACAAGATAATGTGGAAGACATATTCACCAAAGCTCTTCCATGGGAAAAGTTTGAAGTTTTTTTCCAAAGCTTTAGGCTTATTGCCTAGTGGGGGCTCATCTTTAACTCCTCGTATGTGTTCACATCATTTTCTCTATGGGGGTAATAATGAGTTATCTTCAAGGATCATGGATCTAGAATGCTTAGGAGAGATGATATTATGAGTAAGAACAGGGATATATGCAACCAAGAAGATGTAAAAGCATTATTTTGATGCTCAAATTAAGGAGAAAGATCTGAAAGTTGGAGACTTAGTGTTTGTTTAAACATTGAACCAACGTGCCCATAAGTTGGAAATAAATAGATATGAATATATAACCATCAATAGGATTTCCACGATTTGGGTTGTTCAATTAGAAATGTTAGAAGGCAAACTATTGTTAAGCCACATCAATGGATGTAGAGCTAAACTCTATGAGGAACCCCTAATGTAATAGATGCTCACACAATTGAACAAGGCCAAGAAGCATAAGGAAGTAGACGAAAGAGTTAGAGAGGAAGCACAAGAAAAGGCTATAGAGCGAATTAGAAAAATCAAGCTAAGGGGACAAGGTTGCTACTCAATCCAACATCCCTCATTGTCACATGGTGATGCCAAATTCATACGAATACCAATCCTAACACTATAGATAGAAGACCATTCATTTTAGTCAAGCTAGGACTAGGTACTACAATCAACATGATCCAATCCTTGATTGATTTAAGAGTTCCCACATGTTAGAGTTTAGCGTCTCGAGAAGCATGTGAACAACACAAGGAAGAAGAAGAAACTTGGAGCACAACACACAATATTGAATGTATTACCAAAAGAATGTACAAAGGTAAGTGACCCATTAGGGCTATAGGCATATATATAAGTCGGGGGAAAAAACCTCCTAAAGAGGGAAAAAGTGCCCCGACGGTCCTAGTGTGTTCACACACATCACTACCTATATACATCAACAAATCCCTCCTGGGAGTGATGCGGTGAATGAGGAGCTCGCACTCATGTATAAGGAAGCGCCAAGCTATGTGGAATCAATCCACAAAAGGAAGTAATCCGAAAGCTTTGCGGAAAGCTTCAAACTTCCCCGTAGGCAGAGCCTTTGTGAAAAATTTTGCATGTGTGGGCACATATGCCTAACTGGTCTCTCCAATAGAGAACCTCTCCTTGACATAATGATAGTCCACCTCAATGTGCAAACATACACTTCTTCATGCAACTCACCATTCAGAAATGTAGTTTTAATGTCCAACTGATGTATGTTCCAACCATGATGAGCTACAAGTGCACATATGCTATGAACAATAGTCATTCAGCATGTAGGAGCAAAGGTCTCATCAAAATCAATGCCTCTTTCTTGACTATAACCCTTTGCAACTAGCCTTATACTTGTCAACTGTTCCATCACGCTTATGCTTTAGCTTGTATACCCACTTAGTGCCAATGGGTTTCTTGCTAGGAGGCAAGTCACATAATGACCAGGTACCATTTTTCATAATAGCATCATATTCTGATTGCATGGCAACCATCCAATTTTCTAAAATTTGTGCTTCATCAAATGAAATAGGCTCATTCTCATCACAAAGACTAGATGCAGCCATAGCATAGCACTTTGATGCAAAAGAATCACTATGAGAGCCTAAATTAGTTTGATATGACAGAGGTGCATCTCCTTTGCTATCTTGCAAAGTCTACACCAGCCATTTAGGCATAGGTTTTGCCTCCTCCACATCAATTCTCTCATCAATAAGTGTGCATCATGTAAATCTGCATCAGAAATGGAATGACCTACATCATCATGAGAAACCTATAAAAGCTAAGAAATTGCCTCATTTGGACTAGCACTAGACTGTCCACCTGTAAAAAGAGTTAGCAAAGTGTCATACACATATTTGGAGCTAATTGATGTCTCCTTAGTACATGAAAGTAATGGTTGAATAACATCTTCCACAAAAACAACATCATGGCTAACCAAAATGCATTTAATTTGTGGATGATACAGACGATAGCCTTTGTTTTTAGAACTGTACCCAAAAATTGTTCAGGCACTAATGCATATGTTAAACAACCAAAGACACACAGGTGAGCAACAGATGGCTTGCAACCATGGCAAGCCTCATATGGAGTGATAAAATCCAATGCTTTATCATCCAATTTCTTGTGTTGTTGTTCTAGCACTAATGCATATGCTAGACAACCAAAGACACACAAGTGAGCAGCATATGGCTTTATCATCCAATTTCTTGCATTGCTGATCAGGCACTAATGCATATGATAGACAACCAAAGACACGCAGGTGAGCAGCAGATGGATTTCGACCATGGCAAGCCTCATATGGAGTGATAGACTGCAATGGTTTATGTTTATATATTTAGGTAGTGATGCGTATGAACACTCTAGGACTCTCAAGGCACTTTTTTCCCTCTTTAGGAGGTTTTTTCCCCCGACTTGTATATACCCGTATAGCCTTAATAGGTTACTTATCTTTGTACATTCTAGTGGTAATACATTTTGTATTGTGTATTGTGCTCCAATCTTCTTCTTCTTCCTTGTGTTGTTCGCGTTTCCCATTAGGCTAAAGCATAATTTCGCACACCTCGAACTCCAACAATTGGTATTAGAGCAGATCATTGCTTCATCTAGGGCATCATCGACACCCCTCCGGTCACAATCTTAGAATCGCATGAAATTTGGTGAGCATACTCAAGGTGATAGGAGGTCAAGACAGTTTTTCTATGTGGTGGCAAAATCGTGATTTGAGCTCGTTTCGGCCTCCAAACACACTATCGTAGTGGTTATGGAGGCAATTTCATTTTTTTGTGTCAAAGATATATACAGGTTTTGGTTCACCAGTGTAAACATCTCAAAGTCTGCTATATGTCAAGGTAGTTCTTTTCAACTTTTTGAGATACAATCATTTCTTTGCATCAAGGTATTTTAGTTAGTGGCCATGGCTGAAAGCAGATGTATTCCATATGTTGGCTATTGAGGATAAGTTGGACGGTACCAATTACCCATTATGGGCTTATATGATACACCATGTATTGGTTGCAAAAGGATTGTGAAATATTGCACAGGGTGTTGAAAAATGTCCTATTACACCTGCAAACGAAGTTGTTGAATGTTATGTAGACAACATTGAAGATGATGATATTCTTCATGTTCATGTTTGTGTTTCGGTTCCTGCTACACCTACTATAGATCAAATTCGTTGGGATGGTACAGATGCTCAGGCACATGCACTTAATAGCCCTGTGTGCCAAACGTGCCATTATTCCTCACATTTGCTCTTGCAGAACAGCTAAGGATGCTTGGGATACTCTTACCACTTTATACCAGGCAAGGAATGAGGATCGTGTTCCTTACCTCCAAAAACAGTTGGAGAAGTGAGCACATGAATGAAGGTGATTCCATGGACAGTTTTTTTAACAAAGATCAAAGATTTGAAAGAGCAATTGATTTTTGTTGATGAAGTCTTGCATGATAGTTCACTTGTGTAGACTGTTCTGAATGGTCTTCTTGATTCATATCAGAGTTTTGCTTCTACTCTTGAATTGATGATGAAAGGCAATACAAATGTCTTAACATTTGAGGAATTAATCTCTATTCTATTGCAGGAAGATCAATCTAGCTAGAACAGGTCCATTATGCATGTTGGAGATCAAACTTTCTTGGTTAGTCAGAAGGGCAAAGGTAAATGGAGCTCTTCTACTAGTAAGTAGAAATTTGCTAATTCTGCACAATCGAAGAAGGATGATAGAGACAACACGAAAACAGAAAAGCAGAAATTGTTTTGCAAATACTGTAAAGCAAATGATCATGTCATCAAGAAATTTCTAACACTGACTGCTAAAGAGGCGAGGAAGAAAGAGGCTGGAATGGTTGTTGCAGAGGCCTCCACACCTAAAATAGAGTCAGCTAATCTTATGCAGAATGAAGCATGGGCATTTACTACTATTTGTAGTTTTGACCCATCTTCACATGAATAGTGTATGTCTGTAGTAGACTTAGATGTTTGGTACTTTGATAGTGGGGCAACCAAACATATTACCTCGCAGTGCAGTTTCTTCACTTCACTTGAGCCTGCCCCTATAGGGAATACTGTCACATGCACCAACAACTCCTCTTATCCTCTTATGGGAGTTGGCAAGATCATTCTCACTACTGTTGATGGTAGTTCTTTTACATTTTCAGATGCTTTATTCGTGCTAGGGATCAAGAAGAATCTATTATCAGTTTTAGCTTCAGCCAAGATTGGCTTGGTTGAGAAATTTGTTGATGATGGATGTACAGTTCATGATTTGTCAAATGGTGATGTCATTATTGCTTCTCACATTTTATGTCATGGGTTGTATAATCTCATAGACTATGAAAAATCTGTGAATGATTCAGCATGTGCAGTACATGATTCTCAGGCTTTGTCCGATGCAAAGCTTTGGCATGCATGCTTCGGTCATCTGAATTTCGCTAGTTCGCTATACTTGCAAAAATCTGAAATGGTATCTTCTTTGCCCAAACTTGAGGTACCTAGTAAACATGTATGTGAAGGCTAAGTATTTTGGGCAAAATGTAGCATTCCTTCTTCCCGAAAGATGGTTCAATTCGAGCTACTCAAAAATTGCAGCTTGTTCACAATGATGTCTGTGGTCCAATGTAGACACCCACTTTTGGGAACTATCTTTAATTCATGACTTTCATTGATGATTTTTCCAGGCATGCATGGGTATATCCATTGAAAGCAAAGTCCGAAGTGTTTATGTGCTTCAAGTAGTTATTGGTTTTGGTTGAAAATATCTCAGCATGTAAAATGGGCACCCCCCGTTCTAATCGAGGGGGGGAATATATGTCTTTTGACTATAATGCATTTTTGGTTGAACGTGGGATAAAACATCAGTGTACAATGTTCTATACACCTCAAGAGAATGGAGTTACTGAATGAAAGAATAGTTCACTCATGGACTTGGCGAGGTGTATGGTCAAGAGTCATGCTTTACCACATAGTTTCTAGCTTGAGGTTGTCATGTGTGCAACATATGTACTTAACAAGTGTCCCACTAAAGCATTGTAGTCGATCACTCCATATGAGGCTTGGCATGGTCGTAAGCCATCTTTTGCTTACCTTCATGTTTTTGGTTGTCTGGCATAAACATTAGTGCTTGGAACCACAATGCAGGAAATCAGATGATAAAGTAGTGAAATGTATTTTTGTTGGGTATAGTTATGAAAGCAAAGGCTATCGTTTGTATCATCCACAAATTAAACGCATTTTGGTTAGCCGTGATGTTGTTTTTGTTGAAGATGCTATTCAACCGTTACTTTCATGTATTAAGGAGACATCAGTTAGCTCCAAAGACATGTATGACACTTTGCTACCTCTTTTTATAGGTGTACAGTCTAGTGTTGGTCCTAATGAGGCAACTTCTCAACCTTTACAGGTTTCATGTGATGATGCAGATCATTCCATTTCTGATGCAGATTTACATGATGCACTTGTTGATGAGAGAGCTGATATTGAGGAGGCAAAAACTATGCCAAAATGGCTAGTGCAGACTTTGCATGATAGCAAATTAGATGGACCTCTCTCATATCGTACTCGTTCAGGCTCTCATAGTGCCTCTTTTGCATCGGATTGCTATGCTATGGCTATCTCTGGTCTTTGTGATGAGAATGAGCCTGTGTCGTTTGATGAAGCACAAAATTTTGAAAATTTGATGGCTGCTATGCAATCAGAATATGATCCTATCATGAAAAATGGTACCTGGTCTTTACGTGACTTGCCTCGTGGCAAGAAGGCCATTGGCACTAAGTGGGTATACAAGCTAAAGTGTAAGAATGATGGAACAGTTGGCAGATATAAGGCTAGGCTTATTGCAAAGGGTTATGTGCAAGAATGAGGCATTGATTTTGATGAGACCTTTGCACCTACATGCCAAATGACTACTGTTTGTAGCATCTGTGTGCTTGCAGCTCATCATGGTTGGAATGGACATCAGTTGGACATTAAAATGACATTTCTGAATGGTGACTTTCATGAAGAAGTGTATGTTTTTCAACCCCCATGGCTTTGTGCAGAAAGGGTGTGAAAACCTGTGATTGAAAAAGACATTATATGGTTTGAAGCAAGCACCATGTGCATGGTATGAAAAGATGCATGCCTATCTAATTGCACATGGTTTTGAGAACAGTCCAACTCAAAGCACCTTCTATGTTAAGCATGCAAATGATGTGCTTCTGATCATTGTTGTGTATGTTGATGACACGCTCATCAATGGTGCTTATGAGAAGTATATTGCTGATTTTAAGGATGATTTGCATGTCTCATTTGAGATGTCTGATTTGGGGCATTTGCATCATTATTTGGGCATTCAATTTATGGAAGTTGATGGTGGAATGGCTTTGTGTCAAGTGAATTATATTGATACATTATTGCAACATTTTGGCCTTGAAGAGTGTAAACCTATTGCCACTCCTATGGAGATAGGTTTACGATTAAGTCTTCATGATGTTGGAGATGCATTTGATGTTGTTCTCTATCAGCAGGCTATTGGATGCTTAATTTACTTATGCATTACTCGACCAGATATTCAGTTTGCTGTCTCACATATGAGCAAGTTTATGCATTGCCCAGGTGTTAAGCATTGGTAGGCAGTTAAGCGCATCTTTCGCTACTTGAGTGGTACATGGCTACTTGGATTGTTTTATCCCAAGGGGGGATCACTACCGCCATATTTACATGCTTTTTTTGACTCTGACTAGGCTAGTTGCTATGACACTCGTGTGTCCACTAGTGGTTTTTGCTTCATGCTTGGTACTATTAAGTACATATGATGCACACTTAACAACCTCAAGCCAGAAACTATGTGGTAAAGCCTAAATCTTGTCCATACACCTCACCATCTCTATGAGTGGCGTGTTCTTCCTTTTAGCAACTCCATTCTGTTGAGGTCTATATGAAACTATACATTGATGTTTTATCCCACGTTCAACCAAAAATGCATTAAAGTAAGAAGACATATATTGCCTCCCTCGATTAGAATGGAGGGTGCCCATTTTACATGCTCATAGATTTTCAGACAGAACTAGAAATTGTTTGAAGCACATAAACATATGATACTTTGTTTTTAGTGGATACACCCATGCATGCCTAGAAAAATCATCGATGAAAGTCATGAAGTAAAGGTAGTTCCCAAAAGAAGGTGTCTGCATAGGACCATAGACATCACTGTGAACAAGTTGCATTTTTTGAGTAGCTCAAACTAAACCATCTTTTGGGAAGTAGGAATGCTTCATTTTGCCCAAGGTACAAGCTTCAGAGACATGTTTACCAAGTGCCTTAAGTTTGGGCAGAGAGGACACCATTTCTTATTTCTGCAGGCATAACAAGCTAGTGAAATTTAGATGACCAAAGTGTCCATGCCAAAGCTTTGCATCTGACATAGCCTGAAAATCATGTACTACACATGCTAAATCACTCACATATTTTTCATAGTGTATGAGCTTATACAACTCACAAGTTAAAATGCTAGAATCAATAATGACATCACCATTTGATAGATCATGAACTATACATTTGTCATCAAAAAATTTCACAACCAAGATGGTCTTGGCTGATGCTGAAACTGATAACAAATTTTTCTTGATCCCTAACACAAATAAACCATCCGACAATCTAAAGAACTACCATCAATAGTAGTCTAAATGAGTTGCAAGGTAATATGTTTGGTTGCCCCACTATCGAAGTACCAAACATCTGAGTCTACTGCAGACATACATTGTTCATGAGGAGATGGTTCATAACTGCAAATAGTAGTAAATACCCATTCTTCATCCTGCATAAGATTAGCAAACTCTCTTTTAGGTGTAGAGGCCTCTACAACAACCATTTCAACCTCTTTCTTATTTGCCTCTTTTGTAATGAGTTTTGGACAACTCTTGACATGATCATTTTGTTTACAATATTTGCAAGACAATTTCTACTTTTTTGTTTTCTTTTCATCTCTGTCATCCTTCTTTGATTGTGCAAAATTAGCAAATTTCTGCTTATTAGTAGATGAGCTCCATTTACCTTTGCCCTTCTATCTAGCCAGGAAAGCTTGATCTATAACACATATAATGGACCTATTTTGCTTGGACTCATCTTCCTGCAATAGAACAGAGACTAACTCCTCAAATGTTAAGGCATTTGGATTGACTTTCATCATCAGTCAAATAGTAGAAGCAAAACTCTGATATGAATGTTGAAGTCCATTCAGAATAGTTTGCAAAAGTGAACTATCAGGCAATAGTTCATCAATAGAAATTAATTGCTCCTTCAAATCTTTGATCTTTGTCAAAACTATCCATGGAATCTCCTTCATTCATGTGCTCACTCTCCAACTGTTTTTGGAGGTAAGCAACACGAGCCTCATTCCTTGCCTGGTATAAAGTACTAAGTGTATCCCAAGCATCCTTTGTTGTTTTGCAAGAGCAAATGTGAGGAATAAGGACACGTTTGACAGACAAGGCTATCAATGCATGTGCCTCAACATTTCTTCCATCCCAACAAAGTTTATCTACAGTAGGTGCAATAGGAACCACAACACAAACAGGAACATGAAGAATATCACCATCTTCAATGCCATCTGCATCAGCTTCAATAATTGTATTGGTAGGTGTAATAGGACATTTTTCAACACCCTACACAATATTCCACAGTCCTTTTGCAACCAATACATGACACATCATATAAGCCCATAATGGGTAATTGGTTCCATCCAAGTTATCCTCAATAGCCAACATATAGAATACATCATTGCTTTCAGCCATGACCAATGACTAAAATACTCTTATGCAAAAAAATGATGATATCTCAAAAAGTTGAATAGAACTACATACTGGGAAACCAAAACTTGTATATGTCTTTGGCACAAAAAGATGAAATTGCCTACACAAGCATTATGATAGTGCATCCAAAGGTCGAAAGGAGCTCAATTTAGAATTTTGACACGACAAAGCAAAGCGGCTTCGAACGCCTAATCGCCTTGAGTATGCTCACCAATTTTTGTGTGATTTTGAAACTATGAGTGGAGGGGTTGATGACACCCTAGATGAAGCGACAGCTTGCTTTGATGCCAATTGTTGGAGTTTGAGGTCTACAAAAGCCTGCCAATGGCATGAGGAAGAAGAAGAAGCTTGGAGCATAACACACAATACTGAATGTATTACCAAGAGAATGTACAAAGATAAGTAATCCATTAAGGTTATAGGCGTGTATACAAGCCAAGGAAAAAAACCTCATAAAGAGGGAAAAAAGTGCCTCCGTGGTCCTAGTGTGTTTTCACACATCACTACCTAAATATCAACACCACAAGTGCCATTAGGTATTATTGTTGTCAAGATATGGACATACACATGAATCCAATGGAGATCTATCTTGTTGGATTAGGAGGTGTGGAAACCCCTTTGCTTGGGTGAGGTGGAAGTTCCTATCCTCTTACATGGTCAATAAGCCCTGCAACACGGGAAGATTGGTAAGATGGTTTCTACTATTGATGGAGTTCGACTTAGAAGTAATAGTGAAAAAGGGAAATACCCATGTAAGAGCAGATCACCTCTCTAGATTAACTCATGGAGAACCACCAAGCGGAGTAACCGACGATCTGCCAAACACTTATCTGTTCAATATGGAAGTGTGTCCAAAGTGGGCAAAGAAACTAATTCTGATACTCACTCATGGCCCACAACACTCAATCAATAAAGAGAGTAAAAAGGAAATTTTACAATCAAGAATTTGCACATTATTGCAGGAAGTGTGTACTATAAGGAACCTAATGGTGTATTACTAAGATGTGTTGAGGAAGACGAGCAATTGAAGCTGATGGAACAAGCTCATGTGAACAAATGGAGGACACACAAAGGAACTCATGAAACTATTCGGGAGTTAAAACGATTAGGAGTATACTGGCCTAACATGCCTAAGGATGTCCATGACTATGTGAGTAACTGTGCAGAATGCCAAGAGACTATCCCCGAGGATCATACAGCCATACCTTTCTCCACAATAGCACCCAATTGGAGCAAGACATTGGTAAAATTCCTAAAGACAAGAGAACATGAGGAAGGAGTTAGCTTGGCAAGAAAATGATCCCTAGAAGAGATGAGCAAGGATTATGTACTCATGGGAAGAAACTTGTTTAGGAGAGGAAAAGACGACCAATTACGGCTATGTGTGCATGAAGGAGAATATTACCCATATTAGAGATGGCACACGCAGGTGCAACAGGAGGTCATTTCTCAGCCGAGAGAACCGTGAAAATGATCCTCTTTGCGGGCTTGTGGTGGCCAACTGTACATATGGATGCGGAGACCTATGTGCGAAGCTGCGAGACATGCCAAAGGGCCAAATACCCGATTCGGAGAGATGACATGCCATTGAGACCTATGGTGTGCGCTAGAGCCTTCTCTAAATGGGGCATTGATTTCATAGGACCCATTAACCCACTGGCCAAAGGGTCACATGCCGAATATATCATAGTAGCCACTGATTATTTGACCAAATGGGTAGAGGCAAATGCTACTAGAAGGAACGATGCTCAAACCACTGCTAAGTTTCTTTTTGAGCACATATTCACTCGTTTCAGATTACCAATTGAGATTGTGAGTGACCGAGGAACGCACTTCATTAATGAAGTGATAAAATCTCTGATGAATGAGCTTTTAGTGATCCATAAAAAATCAGCCCCATACCACCCCCAAGCCAATGGTCAAGCGGAAAGTTCCAATAAGGTGTTATGCACAGTGTTGACAAAGATTGTCAATAATGGGAGATCTGACTGGGACAAACAATTGCATCATGCAATTTGGGCATTCCGAGTCGCATACAAGACTGCCATTCGAACTACCCCATTCAATCTAGTATATGGACAGAATGCGATTCTACCAATTGATTTTTTGATACCCACCTTAAGAGTAGCCCAGCAACATGAATGGACTGGACATGAATTATCTCAACAACTAGACCAAATCGAGAAGCTGCATGAAACTCGGTTGCAGACTGTCGCAAGAATCTATGCAGCCAAGAGAAGACAAAAGGCACATTATGATGCACACATAAAAGACAAAGGACTAAAAGAAGGAGACCTAGTCCTAGTCTACACCTTGAAGCAACATGCCAAGAAGTTACAAAAATGTGGATATGAGCTCTCGAATCATTAATAGGATCTCGACGAGTGGAGCAGTTAATTTAGCCACCCTGGATGGAGATATTCTTCCTAACTACATAAGCGGATGTAGAGTGAAACGGTTTATGGAGCCATTGACAGATCAAATGTTAGCACATCTCGTAGGTGCACAAAATAGGAAGAAAGAGGAAGAACGGATTAGAGAAGAGGCACGACAAGAAGTCCTAGAACGCATTAAGAAACGAAAAGAATGGATTATACAAAGAGACAAACGGTACTTACTAGGTGAAGAGCCTATTCCCATGGTCAACTATCAAGTTCATCATTCTAATGGGCAGAATCATAGCATATCTAAACCCTACTTAAACCTAGGGATTGGCGAAACAGAGTACCAATTGATAGACGCTTTAATAGATTCAGGAGCAGCACTTAGTTGTGTGTGGAATACAATCATCATGCCTCTCCACAAATATATCACACCTACTAAGGCACATATGATAGGAATTGGAGGTCAAGTCATAGAATGCATTGGAGAAACTACTATATCCCTCCACCTAGGAAATTCTTCCATGAAACAACGAGTCTTAGTGTGTAAAATGAGGATCTCATAGAGAATCTCATACTAGGGCAAGATTGGATCATTGAGAATGAAGTAAGCATCCACCTAGCGCAAGGATACATTTCAGCCAAGATAGGGCACAAGGAAATTTTTAGTCTATTAGGGGAGAAGCCCTCACAAAAACCAGAAGCCATCAAGAGTGCGGAAGAACTCAAAGAAGAGCACTTAGAACATGATTCCAACCCGAATTCCTCAGAAACAAGTCTGGAAGAAGCAGAAAGCACAAACCCCAACATGTCCACGAAAGAAGTACATTCATCCTATTCAATTGGTGAACGGCAAGACACTAAGGAAACCAACACTCTGAGAGTTTCTCACACGACAGAAGGATCACCAATATGGAAAACCACAATCAAATAATCACATCCAGGAAAGGTCATATTCAAATGGGTACTCAAGGATCAAGTGAAGAAATTAGAGATCACAACACCAACTCATGAGGAGAAAAAGGAGGGCAAGAAGTCTTCTTCACCGAAATCCGAGCCAAAACGACTCTTGCAAGTATGGCTTCCTAAGCCTTTTATTGAAGCCCAACAAGCATGACAACAAATATGGATTCCCAAGAAGGTCAGACAAGAAGCCAATCAAGAGATAAGCAAACAGGAGGACACATTACACCTACACGTTTGGACAACAAAGCCGAGACAGACTCGTCATAAAAACATGAAGAGAAAGACCTCTAGCACTAGGACAATAGAAAAAACAAAAGAAACATGTGCAACTCGAGGAACCAAAGAGAAGACACAGCCTAAAACCGCAAAAATGAAATGGATTTGGAAGCCCAAGCAACTGCGAGGCATGGAACACCATAACAACGAAGATTTCAATTGCACTCATGAAGTATTGAATGCACCTAAAGTATGCATAATAGGGCCACATTACAATACTAGGCATCGGCACTTGAAGTACATAATAAAATTAGTGGTGCACATCCTCCAATGGGGAATAGGTCATAGCTTCAACTTCCTTAGGAATGGACCTACTATGTACATAAATAAATGCTTCAGCTATACTAATCCTTGTCCTCTTTCAAGAAAGAAATAAAAATATGTGGTAAGAGATCTCACTTATACAAGCAAGGGAAACAGAGTGACGAGACGACGACATGTCACTACAATGCACAACACAATTGATATATCTTCTATTGAAGCTAATGCACTCTTCATTACAAGTGCAGATGGCTTCTGAAGATTCTGAAGCAACGATTCAGGAGGAAGTGATGGAATTTCCTCCACAAAGCATGAATAAAGCGAAGGGACACTGGTTTCGAGAAGATCAACCAGTTGGGGAGTATCTCTTCCTGGTGACTATCAAAATCATGGATACAGATCATCAATTCCCGGTTATGTCCCAATATTATAAAGTGGTGCATGAGCTTCCTTTTACAATTGACATAATGAAGAAAGCGGGTATACACAAATATTTTGAATTACCAATCTACAAACCTAACTTTCAAAGATGCATGCAAGTGATGAATACATTACAGCCAGCACTACATGATCCATTGGTGCCAGAGGCCAGAGTCATGGACGCAATAGGTGAATGGGTTGTGATTTAGTTTTCACATGATTTAATTAAAGAAGCTTTTGGATGGGAGAAGGATGGAACTACAGTATTGAAGGAAGAAAGTCGAGGGGCAAAAACCAGAACATTTACTGAAATCAATCGAGTTGACATAGAAGAAGAAGTCAGACTCATTCATCAGCACTTTTGCTTCCCTAACATGCATCGATACACTGCCCCTCAGAAGATCATTGACCAACTACTCTCACATGCTATCAGACAAATTGGGAACCAAATTAATCTGACTCCATACATGCAAGAAAGGTTATTCGAGGCCAAGAAGCAATGGAACAACAAGAAGTTCCTAAACGGCAGTGTAGCTCTGACCATATTGATCTATCATGCTTTAGGTATTAGAGAGCACCTCCAAGAGATGCCCTCATCGACTGCCAGGGCTAAGTATGCCAAAGTTGCTACAGTCCCAAGGAAGAAAAAAGGAGTCAAGATTATTGAGGAGGCAGAAACTAGCCCTCAACCCAAAATGAGAGGAACAAAGAGATTAAGGGAAGTAACGCAAGTAGAAGCTGAAGTTCCAGCTACAAAAACAACCTTGAGAGCTCAAATCTTAGGCAAGACATCCTTGAAGGTAAGCTACAACAAGTTTCTGATATCAAAATTCCTTCAGAAACACACTTGCACTTGTTTAGAGATGTTTTCGGTATCGTGGGGTAGAACAGAGATTTTTTGGAGAGTCTTTGAGTGATACATAGGGTCAAGAGTGAGGAGGGGTGAGAACTAAACATAATTGCACAATATTTTTTTTTGATTTAGAGCGATTTTTGTTGAGGTATCGCGGTCGGTTGAGTTGTGGTATCGCGATACCAAAATTCCCTAGTATTGTGATACTCGCTTGGTATCGTATCGCTGCAAACCCACTTGAGGTATCGTGATACCATTTTGGTATCGTATCGTCAAGTTGGTATCGCAATCGCAATCAGCCGGTTGTATCGTATCGTGATCCATCTCAGCATCATATCGTCGACTGAGCAGTATCGTATCGCCTACCAGGTTGCTATCGTATCGCCGACTTGATATCGTATCGCACCTGTTTTAAGTATCGTATCGTGCAAAATTGTGATATCATACTGCCCAACCTCTGTGGTATCGTATCGTCCATTATTCCAGTATCACATCGTGAGAGAATCAGTATCGTATCGTCACTTGCACTAGTATCGTATCATGAAAAATTTGGTATCGTATTGTTCGACCAATCTGGTATCGTATCGTGAGAGTTTTAGTATCGTATTGTGTGACTTACTAGTCTCATATCATGCAAAGTTTTGGTATCGTATTGTCTCCAAGCCAGTATCGTATCGCTTGAAGTTTTTGGTATCATATCGTGCGGAAGTTGGTATCGTATCGTCTGTGTGCTATCGCCAAGAGTGGTATCATCCAGAACCAATCAAGCCATTTGAGGGCAAAATTGGGAGAAGCTAAAGAGCCAATTTAGGGGAAATTGGAAGCCAACATAGGTCTAGAAGGGTGAATGAACTTGAGATCAAGACGAGTGCTAAGTAGTTGAAGGAGTGTCATCTCATCGATAGGAAGTGCAACCCAAGCAAGTCATCACTCTATCTATATAGACACCTCAAGTGATTCAGAGGAGGAGATACCCATGGACCTAGAGGACATGCATGGTTCTGTCCATAGGGAGAACTTTGTGTCAACTATAGAGGGGGAATACCACACCTCTGTGCAATATGTGTCCACTAATCTCCAAGGGATCCCTATTTACCTGGATGGCTTAAATAGGTCTGTAGCAAGGATGGTGAACTCCACTAGATCAGAAATAGTGCCCAGACTTGCAGTCAAGTATGAAGGAGGAGTGTACATGGACAAATTAGGTCACATTTATGTGGTAAAAGAACACCCAGATCAGATCAATGAGAGAGGAGGATTGAAAGTAGGAGACCTGACCCTAAAGAGTTAGTAACTACACCTAGAGGCAAGTCATTGGTAACTCAAGTCTTGAGAGGGGATTTGATACCTCAAGATGATTACCTATTAGACGTCTACTTAATCCATGGGTTAGATTTACTATTACAAACTGATTCACCCACATGCGGACAAGAAGTAATCCCAATGACTTTCTATGAGTTAAAGGATCCCGAAGATGAGTCTAGAGTCACCTACGTAGACCAGAACCAAAGAAGGTATTGGCCAGTAGATGCAGTTGATAGAGCTCAATTGAAGTATATGGGGTTGCATGTATTCCCTTCTCGAGAGCAGGCAACTACATCCCAAAATCCTTTTGGAACGCATCAAGAGCCAAAGAATACAATGTCAAGAAAAACAAGCCAACAAAGTGTTCCTAATCGAACTCATGTGCAATTCACAACGCCAAGAGTGCAATCAAACAATCAAACCCACCCAGGACTAGGCAACCAGAATCGGCCACAAGTTAGGCCAAGGTCACAACCAGGAGTGCAACCTGGAATACCTCCTATTAGAACAACAATTCCTATGATGCCCAGACCACCAAAACCAATAAGAAGACTAAGACCAATTCAAGTGGACCAATGTATGAGAAATCACTATGACGGAATGGGAAAACCCTATGATCATATAGCTGAGTTTAAACAAGTATTACGAGTCGAACAAGTGGATGATTTCTTTGTGCAGTATGAATCCTTTGGACTTACCCTCACATGGACGGCTTTGACTTGGTTCCAACCTTTGGATCCCAATCAATTTGGAAATATTGAGAAATTTTTTCAAGAGTTTATTGGAGAATTCACCAATAGAGGGATTAAACACAACACTTCATCCTTAATCCATAGCTTCAAACAAAATCCAAATGAAACCATGAAAAAACAGCTGCCCGAAGATTCAATCAATACATTGATAGATGTCGAGCAACAGAAAGACCCTCTCAGCAAAAAATGATATCACTATTCTCAGACGGATTGACAAATGGGACTTTGAGAACCTTAGTCTACGTGAAACAGCTCCAGACATTGCGTGAGTGTCTTCAAGAATGTATTGAACTAGAGGATAACCTAGCTGACGATCTCAAAAGTACACCAAGCCCTACGAAATTAGAAGACACTAGAATTACAGTGACATCTAACTCCAGTAATGTAGAGGAGCTATCGGAACTGGTAGCCAAGAAGTTAGGTGTCCATGAACAAAGGAATTACTAGCACCCATCAATGAGAATACCCATGTTGCGAAGATGCAGCCTATGCGATGGAGATCATCCATCTCACATGTGTGCAAGAGGAGGAACATGCATACCTCAAGCTTATCCATACAATAGGCAACCACATCAAGGACCCACCATGTACTGCCATATAGAACAAAAATACACTTATCACACTACTGACATTTGCCCATTCAACAGGCAGTCAAGACCTTTAAACCAACCTCAGTATAGGCCTTTTGGATACCCCCTTAGAGAGCTAGGAAGGGAGATTCCCAGATACAATCCCTATCCAAGACCACAAGGATCACCTAGACCATATGAGCAAGGGCAATATGAACAACCTCATCCAGTGTTAGGACAACAACCATCCCTTCCACAAAACGTAGTGCCAGTTAAATATACTCAGCTAGAGGAAAACATGGAGAGAGCCATAGTACCAGCTACACCACTAGCGAGTACAGAATCAATGAATCATGGATATGAGCAAACCCAAGGAGAATACTATCCCAATGACACCAGTTTGATGGAGTATGACCAAACTTATGACCAACAATATTATGGTTATGAGGGATATGACAACACCTATGGACCGGAGTTGGCAACCCTAATGTACACTGCACCTAAGGCACCAACACCCATGAGGCCACCCATTAGACCGCCTGTGCCAAAGGGACCATGCTATAGATGTGGAGGAGACCACTTGATAAGAGAGTGCACTTGGCCATATAATCCACCACCACCTAGGACTTGGGAAGGGTACTGCAATGAATGTGGAAAGGAACACCTATTTCGAGACTACCCAAAGAATCCCAATAGAACTCATGACACAATGAAAATCAATGTGATTGAAGTAAATGAATCGTCAGGCAGTGATAAAGAGTACACAGTACCATTAAAGGCTATCACACTAACACAAGCCAAAGGATAAGAGAGAAAACAAGTAGTCTCAGAGCAAGAAAATAAAAAAAACCTATAACATAGAATACAGATAGTGGAAGACTCTGAAGACCCACGTGAGAGTATCCAAATAAAGAAAACCCAAAGTTGGAAGGATAGAAGGGAAAAACTTAGAGACAAATGGATGAAAAACAAAAGTAAGGAAGACAAGAAGAGCACAAGAGATGGTAAGAAACCTAAGGAACCTGAAATACGAGAAGAAACCCCCATTACACCTCATACACAAGAAGTAAACAAGCCAGGATCAATCTTAGTAGACCCAAGACTAGATGATTTGGATATGTGGCTGAAAGCTTACCAAGCTAGAATCACGATTGGACCAAATATAGAGCAGCACGAGAGACTCTATCCACAAGGGGAGTTAGAAAAGGAGAGATTGGCAATATGTAGAAAGCTCATAGACATAGCTCAGGCTGCTAGAAAAGACTATCTCTGTCCTCCCATAGTCAAGAATACATGAGAATCAAGACACTGATTATTTTAAAGAAAATGACCAGAAACCAAAAGAGAAAGATAATAAGGAAACCTTACTTAACACTCAGGACAAGTCAATATCAGTAGTCCCTGAACTAGAAGCTGATTGGCCAAGAGAGTTGTGGACTAGGATTTGGGAAGATCGATGGAAAAGGAATGGAAATTCAAGACCTCCTTTTGAGGAATTAGATGTGTGTATCTCAGTGATGAGTAGCACCTCCTTTAATGTCAATCCAAGAAGACATGAGGATGGTATGAAGACCTCGAACAAGTGATGGCGCAAGTGTGTGAGTGAGAAGTACACAAACATGCACACACATACACACACACACAAGGCAGGAACAAAGAGAGAAACAATGGAGTTCTTTAGATTACTCAAAAAGTCTCATATACAAGCTCAAATCACTAACAAGCTAACCCCCAAAATGAGCTCTCTAGCTCTTTTTATAGTTTTTGACTAGCTTTGGCCATGTCCAGACCTAGTGTCCGGCCTAGTTAAAAATTAGGTTCCTAGGCTATTTTGGAGGCTCAAACGAGCTCTAAAAATTATGAAAATTGGTACATAAATACTTCTAATACTCATCAAGCTCGAGGACTCCTTGGCTTGAACAAAATGGAGTCAAATCTACCAGAAACGGCATTTAAAATGTTCATGTAGTGATGAAAATCACTGTTATAAAGAGATTAGGTTGGGAAATTTGACTGGCTTACTAGCCGGATCTTCGTTGACTGCTTTGCCTACTTGTTCCTTCTCTTTGCTCTGACTCCCTTCGTTGGCTTCCCTCTCGTGTAGGTCTTTGAGTGCCTTGACTGCTACCAACACCCCCCCTCTCTCGCGTATGTCGTATCTGACTGACCCTTGGTGGGTTGAACGTTTGACATAGTATTCGACGACATCGGTAGCCAGGTGATGCTCTTCTAGCCTTCATCCCTTTGCTAAATATGTTAGTAAGGCATCCCAATCAACTGGCCTTGGAACGTCCGGATGTGGTAGATGCAATTGTTCGGAATGTAAGGTTCTCTCCGCAGCAAAAAGTTGGAGAAGATGTGAGGATCTGGGGATGAATATTTCATACTGGTACTCCCAGAACCCTGTAATGAACATCTCCTCAAAAGTTTTCTTGTAGCAGGCTAGGAGGTATTTGATTCTTGCGTGCCATGCATATATCACATCAATGGAGGGAGTTGTGCTCATGTCATAGACTAAGTTGACATTGCCTGGAGTGAATCCGACTCCTGAGAAATGCGGATCTTTAATGTTCTTGAAGATGCAGAAAGTGATCAAAGATTTTCAAACACATCTGTGCCATCACGTTAGGAACATTTCGTAGTCTGACACTCCAGTGACAGATGGTGGATATCATGTATGTTACAGTGGTCGGCCCTCGTGGTGGTGCTAGGTACATGTAATTTAGTCATTTTGCACAGCCTTTAACATTCTTCACAGTGATGGAAAAGTTGGGCCATGTGCGTCTTCTAAGTACTAGGATGTAACATGGATTGTATTTGATGAAAAGTGGCATATTATTCCATGTACGAACCATTTCCGGATAAGTCTCTAGGAGACGAAGCCTCTAGGTGGGTTGGAAGATGGACCCTTGTGTAGCACTTTCAGGTATGTCGTCTGGACCAAATTGAGTGGCGAAAGTTGGGGCTTTGCCACATCGACGTTGAATTTCTACATTATAATCTGCTAGGAGCACACAATAGGGCACATATTGATCGTCATTTGTCCCTATCCATCGGTGAAGGACATGCGTCGGAAGTATTCTGATTTTATAATGGTATCCTCAATTTTAGACATCGACTGAATTGGCACCACCACTCTATCGTCATGCATATTGGCCATTTTTTCGAGCGTCTACAACTATTCTGGGGTTTCTACCTCAACTGTGTCCAATCCTTCAGATGTTTGTTGGCCACCCGACATCGGCATAGGAACATAAGGTTCCTCATATGAATCGTCTACTTCTATGGGCACCAACTCTTCCGGTTCTGGTTCTATGACTGGAGAGGGTTGTCTTTCATACTGAAGTAATTTTCCTTGCAATTCAATGACCTGTTCTCTTAGTGCCTTCACCTCCCCAGTAATCTCTATAGAATCTGTGACCTTTGTTTGTTCTTCTTGCACCCTTAGCTGTTGGCGAAGGGTATCCCATTCTTTTCCCAAATCGTCATGCGCTGCTAGAAGATCAACATAGCTTTCAAGAATGGTTTTCATGGTCTCTGAAGGGATAACTTTAAACCGTTATGGGTTGATCTGCTAAGGGGAGCCTTCCATTGTAGCCTCTAGGTTCTCTTCGTTTTGTTTGTGAAGCCGTTTGTTCTCTTCTAGAGCAGTGGCCATGTGCTTCCTTAGTAATGTCAGATCACGACGGACTTTGACATTCTCGGACTGATAAAGTTCAAGTAAAGCTACTAGTTTTTTAACTTCAGAAGATTCTGCTTGTTGAGGAGCCTCCAATAGGGTCTGATGGGCATGGCATAGTGTAATGTTGATTGAGGTCAATGTTCTCTTCTTCTAAGGCTGCAAGCCGCTTCTATAATTGCTGGTGGTCCGTAGTTATATGGCGATGATGATCTTCTAAGGTCTGATATTTGTTATGCATCTGATATATACATTGATGTAATGTAGAAAAAATATTATTTATATTTAGGGATGGTGGGAAAGTGGACGATGTAGGGGGAATGGGGAAGGGGAAAGTGATCGTGAATGAAGTGGAAACAAGAGGTGATGTGGGGGGAGGGGGTATGGGAGATTATGGGAGTGTGGGGGGAGGGAGTGGTGCTTTGGCTGGTGATGTTTCCATGGTTTCAAAAGTGTGTGTGATTGTGTAAATGGGAGCGGAGGGTGCAGTGGATGTGATGTCTGTGAACAGTGTTGTGAATGTAGGTATGGCAACCCCTCCAAGTTGGGTGCTAGAGGAAGGAGGAATTTCTACAATGTGTGTGGTGGTGGTGGAGATTAGGGTGGTGGTGTCGTGGGGAGAACTGAAGTGTGCAGTGAGAGGTGAGGAGTGTGGTGATAGCAGTGCCTCATGGTGTTCTTCTGTCTGTATGGTGTCTCCTGGTGCTGATACATCTATGTGGATTTGCTTCCTGGAGCGAAGGGGGTGAGTAGGCACTCATTGCTCAAAACAATGAATGTAAGCAATAGCTGAATGAATGGCTTCATCCAGACCAAGCGCATCAGCATGAAGGGTCAGGGACTGAATAAATTGCTCGTCTACCCCTTCTTCTCCTAACATTTGACTTTTTAGTAACTTCCCTGTTTCTAGAGACAACTTGTGATGCTTTTGGACTCTTTTCATGGTCTCATACAATCTTTTGATCTGTGCCGTATAGGCTGGGGTGCCCACTAAATCTAAAGTTTCCTCTTGCTCCTATTGTGTTCCTCGTCTAATTCCGCTTCATCGGTCTCTTCTTCATCTTCATCTACTTCCACTATTTCATGTTGGGTAGGAGCTGAGGTCCCCGTGGTTGGTTGCGATCCTCGGGCATGATCTTCCTCATTCTCTAGATTATCTTCATTGATCATCTTGGCAATTTCTTCATTTGTTAAATCTTCAAGAGTGTAGCCATGTGGGAACTCCAGGTAAAAGGGAATCAGAGGGAAAACAAGATTGCCCCCCCCTGCACTTAGCTTGGGTAAGCAAATCATAAATGGGCGAACACGTCTTGTTTGAGGTGGTGTCACATCTGGTGTGAGGGTGGCACCCCTTGCCGGTGCTCCTCTCATTTTCTTAGATGGTGGCCCTGTTGTTGATGGCCGTCTCTGGAACTCTTGGGCTTTGGACCACACCAATGCTCTTTGAATGGGCACATCATAAGCTAAGCACCTATAAATGATCGAGTAAGCACATAGCATCCATGAAGCACATTCTTATGTTTCTTGTTCCAGAATTATCTTTGGTGGCATGATGAAGCATTCTTGAGCTGGGAAGGGGAAGTGTTGCATGATTGTGCGTAAATGGAGGGCGATGGTTGGTGTCATGGCTACCATATCTTTCAGTTTGTTGAGATCTTTGTGCTTCATTCTTCCCGAAATCAATGTTTCTTTCTCTATGGAAATGTGCATACCCTTCATGTCCAGGGTCTCCCGTACTAAGTTGAGGGTAAGTTTAAACCTTTTTAGTTCATGACGTGGTGTTAATGACGGGAGCACAAAGGTACTATCTCCTCCTTTGGCTCTGCTGGGGGTGATAGTGCCGATCAGATAGGAACATCGCAGAAAATCAGGTTTAGGCAATTGTGCTCTAAAGTAGCTGTCCAAGCCAGCTTTGGTCCATACTGACCTCATTATTTCTGCATCCTGATACTTTTAGAACTTGTGAGTAAAGAAATGGTACCTTCACAACTTGCCATTAAATTCTATTTCAGCTTCTCAGAAGTATGTGCCCTCTCCTAATGGACCTGCAACATCACTGAACCAATGTGCATGTTTGCCGACTTGTGATGTGTGCCCTTGCGGAGTTCCTGAGGCGTCTCGATTAGTTGTGGCTCGAGGAGAAGAGTTTCAATGTCCACTATTTGGGTGCTAGATCCCGCCTAGGAACTGGTTCCTATTGCTTCTGCCATGTTAGTGCTTACTTGCCGATTCTGTGAGAATATAGAAGCACATGTTAACATTGTAGTGGACAAGATATGACAGTTTTTCCCCGTTACAACATTAACATGAGGCACCGTGACAGGTTGGTGAGTCAGTTGGTGCTCGGTGATTGTGTGTGTAGTTAATGAACGAATAGTCCTATGAGTTAAGTGGAACGATGCAGTGTGAGGATGATGCAATTAGTAGGTAGTAGATGGAGGCAAATTTACAAATCGGGGTTGAGGGGTTTATTACAAGCTTTTTGTCGCCAAATGTAATGCGTGGTTTTACAATGTGACCGTCAGTGGGCTATGGGAGACTTTACATGAGTATCTATTTGAAAACGAGGCTTTTTCGGGACCCATTTACAAGAGATCCTATTAGTGCATGTCGATGCATGTGTGAGTGTGTGTGAATGGAGCCCTGTCTTGTGAAGCTTATGGGTGTCTACTTGAGCCCGCAAGCAAGCCTTAGGCACCCAAATTTGTCTGGATTGTGGGTCAGCCTTCATCGACTTCTTGGGTACCCATATAGATAGTCTTTTGGTAGGCAATTGTCGGAGGAGCATTGGCGCTCTACGCCGATCACTAGAGTAGGGTTTGGTTGGAACTTCCACTAGAGTTGATTGGGGAAGTTCACCCTTCTGTACCCATATCTGCTTCAATGGTCGAGATGCCTTGGTTGGGCGATCTTTGGTTTAGAGCTGCTACTTCTTTGCTTCCTTCTGATCTCCAAGACTTCACGTTTTTGGTATGAGACTTCCTTTGGACAAACATGGAGTTCCACTTGCACCATCATGTCTGGTGAGAGGGTTTTCTGCATCAAAGAGTGTTGAACAAGAAAAGCATCTTTTTCCATGATAGTGCTTCTGGAGGGACCAAGAGTTGGTGTCGTTTCTAGTTTCTTGAGTGCTTGATTTTCTCACTCGACGGTAATGTGATTTTGACCTACCTAGACCTAAAGAAGTCCACTTCTTAGGTTCAGGTTGACTGCATGATCATATATCCAGTCTTGACCCAAGACAAGAGGTTCAGTGAGATCCTCATCTTGACACATTAGTACCTTAACTGCCATTAGAACATCTTGAATGTAGAGGTGAAGTTCTACCTCGCCCATGCAAGGGGTTTCCACACCTCCCAATCCTATAAGGTATGATTCTATAGGATTGATACTTAATTTCAACTCTTGACAGTAAAAAAGTCTAACTGCACTAGTGGATGCACCTGAGTCAATCAAGGCCCGTACAGTCTTTGCACTATTTTCTTGTCCTACCTCTAAGGTCACAAAAGGACGTCGGTCAATTATTCTATGGGAGTTAACATCCGAGACTTCACACATAGCCATATGATACCCTGAAGCTGCATATGTATTTGTCCTAGGATGATCTCTACCCTGTCTTCTCAATTTCATTCTTTGGATGCGCTCCAATGCTTCTGCCTCTGCTTCTTCTCGGACTCGTTTCTCTTTTTCCTTACGTTTGTTGGCAGTGTTGAGTCGATTGAACATTTCCTCCATGAGGGGTTCTTGATATAGTTTGACTCTGCATCCACTAATATAACTAGGGAGGACATCAACTTCTAAGGCGACTAATTGGACTGCCCCACTTGTTGATATTCTGTTAATAATCATGGGTCCATAGCCACACTTCTCTAGCTTTCTTGCATGTTTTTTCTAGATGTACACTAAAACTAAGTCTCCTGCGTTCAAGCCTTTATCCTTCACATGGGCATCGAAGTATGCCTTCTGTATTTTCTTCGCTTCATATATCCCTGTGGCAGCTCTCAGTGTTGTTTCACCTAGCCGTTCAAGATCAAAGATTATAGAAGAGAGTTCATGCCCTATCCACTCATGCTCTTGTGCTACTTTTAGTGTAGGTATCAAGAAGTCCAATGGTAGCACTTCATTTTGGCCAAATACCATCTGAAAGGGTGTGGCTTGGAGTACCGTTTTATAGGCAACTCTATATGCCCAAACAGCATGGTGTAGCTGTTTGTCCCAATCAGAGCATTTATTATTCACTAATTTGGTCAGCACATTGCATAGAATCTTATTGGTGCTTTCGGCTTGCCCATTACCTTGTGGATGATAGGGGGAGGACTTCTTGTGTATCACCAAGAACTCTTGAAGAAGATTTTCAATGACTTCATTCAAGAAGTGAGTGCCTCTATCACTTACTAGCTCTATAGGTAGCCCATACCTCGTGAATACGTTCTCAAATAAGAACTTAGCTGCCGTTTGAGCATCGTTCTTAGTTGTGGCTTTCACTTCTACCCATTTAGTCAGATAATCTGTGACCTCAATGATATATTCAGCATGTGAACCCTACAAGCCTACAAATAGGATTGCCTTAATCACACGGTATGGTCCAAAGTGTCCTCCTGCTACACCTTGGTGAGCAGTTTTGAAGATCTTAAGATATTCACTCTCATAGACACATAGTCTCAGATATCCGTCTTTTCCACGCTTGTATAGATTATCACCAATGAGTGCGTAATCTAGGGCTTCTTGTTCTAAGATTCTTTGCCTAGCCAGGGTCATATCTTGAGGGAATGCTTTCGTCCTCAGAAAGGCTACCAATGGTTCACTCCAATCTGGTATTAGAGACATTTGGTACAATGTAGTGTGCTCCACAGGTGGTCTAATATGATAGACTGGGCATTCTTTACACAACTTATGGACATCAACTTCCATAGTTGGCCAATGCACTCCGAGTCTCCTCAGCGTCTGTAGCATTCTTTGCCTTGAATAGTGTTGCTCTAATGCAACCACATGTGCTAATTGCAACCATTTTGCGTACTCATCCTCTTCTACACAACAAGCTAATACCCCTTGATTTGTATGCTTGTACATACTTCCTGCCATGATATGGTACTTTTGGGCTTTTACTACCTCCCTATCTTGGGTGTTCATTACTGGGTGTTAGGGTCTGTATGTCAATACTGACACTAATGCTTTGGCCCACCACAGTACAACTTCCAAATTGAACAAGTAAGCATCAGTGAGATCATCTGATACTCCTTGTGGGGCCTCTCCATATGTGAGCCTCGAGAGATGATCTTCTCTTAAGTGATTCTTGCCTTTCCTTACCACTACCTCAAAGTCATATTCCAGTAGTAAGAGAAACCATCTTACTAATCTACATGTATTGCATGGCTTATTTACTAAGTATAGCAATGCTTGTTGATCAGTGAAAAATTTAGACTTATTTGCAAGCAAATAATTTCTAAAATTTTTAACAACATATACCATGCCTAATCTTTCTCGTTCGGTGGTGGTATAGTTTCGTTCAACTACATTCAACTGTCTACTAGCATAGGCAATTGGAAGATCCATATTACCTTCACCAGTAGGTTGTGCTAGCACACATCCAATAGCATAGTTGGATGCATCCACATGCACTTGGAATGGCTTGTTCCAATTGGTGCTAAACACAATCTTCTTTTGAGCTCATTAAAGGAGTTTTCACATTCTTCAGTCCACTCAAAGTTAGTCAAAAGGGAGTACAGGCTTTTGCAATGATTGCATACATATGAATGAATCGGCGATAATATCCACAATGCCCCATGAAAGCCTATACCTCCTTGACATTCCTTGGCCTAGGTAGCTCTGCAATAGCTCTCACTTTCTCCTCGTCCGTGGATATTCCGTTCTTTGACACTATGTGTCCTAGAATCTTGCCTTGTCTGACCATGAAAGCACACTTTTCTGGGTTCAGGTAGACTTGATATGCTCTACATTTTTCAAAGATTTGCCTGAGTACAGGCATATGTGTGTGTCTAGTATTGGAATGAGCACAAAGATCATCAACATAGACTTCTAGATTCTTCCTCAGGAATTCTTTAAATACATGACACATCAGCCTCTAAAAGGTAGTTAGCGCATTGGTAAGACCAAATGGCATTACTCAAAAGGCAAATATGCCCCACTCTGTGGCAAAAGCTCTCTTATGCTAATCTTCTGGAGCTATGGCCACTTGATTGTAGCCAAAAAATCCATAAAGGAAACTATACACTTTCTTGGGCACCACAACGATGGGGGATACCCACTCTATGTGCTCAATTTTATAGATGAATCGAGCTTCAACCAAACGATCTATCTCTTCCTTGATCTTAGCAGCATAGTTATCGTTATATGTGTATGGCTTCTGCTTGGAGGGTTTGGTATTTGAGGTCATGGGAATTGTATGAGAGCATATGTTAGGGTCTACACCCTTCAAGACCTTGTAACTCCAAGCGAATACATCTCTGTATTCCCTTAGCAAGGCTATCAACTCGTGCTCCTCTTCCTTAGTTAGGTCATGTCCTATGTACGTGCATCTTTCTTCTCCTTCTTCTAAGGCTACAACAATTTTCTTGGTGGTTACTTTGTTACCATAGGCCTCTCTGCATTGTGCATCGTGTTTAGGCATTCTTATCATGACTCTCCTATCTTCTATCTCATACTTCTTAAAATTATCGGGGACCTCAAACAAAGATTCTTCCTCTTCTGTCATGGTTGAAGAGTGTCCATCACCTGAGTACATCATTGAAAGTCTGGCTTATAGATGGGTAACTCGAAATATTTCTGAATGTCTACCTTTGTCATTACATCCGCGGTTGATGGGGGTTCATGTAAAACTTTGAAATCCTGAGACATGATCGGGAACTGATGGTCAGTGTCCATGATCTTTATCGTCACCAAGAAGAGATGTTTTCCAGCAGGCTGGTCTTCTCGAAACCAATGACCTTTAGATTTGGTGACACTTTGTAGTGGAAATTCCAACACCTCTTCTTGAACGATTGCCTCAGAATCCTCAAAAGCCATCTGCACTTGTAATAAGGAAAGAACCAACTTCCAGGAGAAACCAATTCTTGTGTTTTACGTGTGGTTAAGTGATATGTCGTTTCTTTCGTTGCTCTATTTCCCCTTGCTTAAATAAGTAAGGTCTCTTAGCACACTTCTTTTGATTTTTAATCCTGAAAGAAAACAAATTAGATCTAGTTGAAGCACTTATTTATTTACAATGTACGGTCATTCCTATGGCAATAGAATCTAAGACCTATTCCAATGATGGAAATGTGCACCACTAGTTTCTTTGAAGAGATAATGTGTCGAATGCATGGCCTTGTAATCTGGTTCTATCATGCATACTCTATGTGCAATGGACTCTTCATGAGTGCAAGTAGAATCTCATTGAGTTTGTTGTTCCTGTCCTTGCTATCTTTTTGGTCTCCATATCCACTTGGTGTCTTGTGCTTGAGGCTCTCATTTCTAATGAGCTCCTTGTTCTATGGTCCGTGTCTCCTTCTCACTTGAAGTCTGAGTTTTCTATGTCATGTTCCTTTGGTACCCTTGATGACTCTCGGACCTATTTGCTTCACTTTGTAGGCATGATATCTCATTAAGCCTTTCTAGTTCTTGATTTGAAGTCTGTGTAACCTTCTTCAGGATCCATTTACATTGTTGTGCCTTTTGGTCCTCTATTAATGACTTTGGAAGCCACACACGAACAAGTCTCTGGTTATTTGATTGCAATTGTGAGTGGTGGTTGGTTCCTCTTGTCCTCATTGTATGGTTGATCTGCTTTTGTGTCGAGTTGTCTGGTTGGGTCGAATAGTAGACATCCATGTGGGTTTTCTTCTTATAGTGTAGATAGATTTAGGGGGAATGTCCTCACACTCTCTGTTAGGTTCATCCCTCATGGGCAAGGTGATCACATCATCATGCAACACTTTTTTTATTTGCAGGCAATTCTAGATTAGGGCATTCTTTAGATATACTCGTTAGTGATTCATTTTCTTCCTCCTTTTCTAAGTTTTCTTTTGTAGGTTTGGTGATTCTGTGAATTTGAGACAACCTGTCTTCCAGCAAACTAAATATTTCCTTGTGCCCTGTTTTGGGTGATATGTATCCTTGTGCTAGATGAATACTCACTTCGTTCTCAATAATCGAGTCTTGCCCTAGGATTAGATTTTCAATTAGGTTTTCATCTTTGCATACCAAAACTCTTTTCTCCATCGTGGAATTTCCTAAATAAAGGGATATTCGGGCTTCTCCAACACATTCTATAACTTGGCCCCCAATTCCTATCATGCATGCTTTAGTGGGACTTATGGTTGTTTGGAGATGTGTAATTAGTGACACTCGTATACTGCTGAGAGCCGCTCCTCAGTCAATCTGAGCATCTATTAGCTAATACTCTTTGGTTTTGATTCCTAGGTTTAAGTATGGTTGGGAGATGCTAAGGCTCTCATTACTGACATTACTGACTTGGTAGTTGGCCATGGGTATAGGTTCCTCTCCCCGTAGATATCGTTCATCCCTTTGCCTTATCCATTCTTTTTGTTTCTTGATACGCTCTAAGGCTTCTTGGCATGCTTATTCTCTAATCCTCTCCTCTTCCTTCTTTTGATTTTGTGCTCCTATGAGCGTGCTAATGTCTGGTCCATTAATGGATCCATATATCGTTTCACTCTACATCCACTTATGTAGTTGGGGAGTATGTCCCCATCTAATGTTGTTAGATTCACTGCTCCACTCGTTGAGATTCTATTGATCAATAATGGTTCGTATTCGCATTGCTATAGTTTCTTGGCATGTTGTTTCAATGTATATACAAGGACTAAATCTCCTTCCTTTAAGCCTTTGTCTTTGATATGTGCGTCATAGTATGCGTTCTACCTCCATTTAGCGGCATAAATTCTCGTGACTGCTTGTAGTCTTGTTTCATGTTATTTCTCAATTTACTCTAATTGCTTGGATAGTTCATGTTCTGTCCACTCATACTATTGTGCTACACGTAGAGTAGGTACCAAAAAGTCAATTGGTAGGATCACATTTTGCCCATAAACTAGGTTAAACAGAGTAGTTCCAATGGTCGACTTGTAAGCCACTCAGAACTCCCAAATTGCATGATGCAATTGTTTGTCCCAATCTAACCTTCCATTGGTGACTATCTTTGTCAACACGGTACATAACACTTTATTGGAACTCTCTGCTTGACCATTGGCTTGAGGGTGATAGGGAGCTAATTTTTTATGAATTACTAGGAATTCGTTCATCAAGGATTCTATCACTTCGTTGATGAAGTGTGTTCCTCTATCACTTACTATCTCTATAGGTAGTCCAAAGCGAGTAAAGACATTCTCAAAGAGAAACTTTGTTGTGGTTGGAGCATCATTCTTCCTTGTTGCTTTTGCTTCTACCCATTTAGTTAGATAGTCTGTTGCCACTGTTATGTACTTAGCATGTGATCCTTTGGCTGGAGGGTTAATAGGGCCTATAAATCCAATGCCCCATTTTGAAAAGGCTATCGCACAAATCATGGGTCTTAGAGGCATATCATCTCCTAATAGGATACTTGGGTCTCTGGCACACATCACAACTCCATACATAAGTGTCTGCATCCATATGTAGAATTGGCCACCACAAGCCTGCAAATAGAATCATTTTTACAATTCTTTCGGCTGAAAAATGTCCTCCTACAACGCTTGCATGTGCCATCTCTAATATAGGTAAGTACTCTCCTTCATGGACACATAGCCAACGCTGATTGTCCTTTCGTCTTTTGAATAGTTGCCTTCCCATTATAATGTAGTCCTTGTTCATTTCTTCTAGGGATCCCTTCCTAGCTAGACTTGCTCCTTCTTCATGCTCGCATGTTTTTAAGAACTTAACCAATGTCGTACTCCAGTTTGGTGCTATTGTAGAGAATTATACTGATGTGTGGTCGTATGGAGTATTTTCTTGGCATTTAGGGCAACTGCCAATGTACTCATGAAAATTTTTTGGCATATATGGCCAATAAACTCCCAATCGTTTTAATTCTCTAAGTGTTCCATGAGATCCTTTGTGTATTCTCCATTGATTTACATGAGCTTGTACCATTAAGTTTTTCTGTTCAACCTCTTCCACACTTCAACAACACATCGTTAGGTTCTTTATAGTACACACTTCCTGCCACAATGTGCAAACTACATGCTTGTAGAAATCCCTTCCTAGCATCCTTATTGATTTTATGATGTGGTCCATGGGTAAGTATAGGAATCAACTTTTTTGCCCACTTAGGACATACTTATAAGTTGAAAAAATAAGTATCTGGTAAGTCATTTGCTACTCCATTGGGGGGTTCCCCATCTGTTAACCTAGAAAGATGATCAGCTCTCACATAGGTATTTCCTTTTTCACATAGTCATTTGCTACTCCATCAGCAACAGAAACCATCTTACTAATCTTTCTGTGTTATAGGGCTTATTGACTAGGTACAATAGGGCCTAATGGTCGATGAAGAACTTGAACTTGTTCGCGAGAAGGTAGTGCCTAAATTTCTTAACTGCATACACCATTCATAGACCTTCTTGTTTCGTAGTCGTATAGTTTCTTTCCCCTTGGTTTAGTTGTCTGCTCGCATATGCAATAGGGTGGTCTAATTTTACTTCATCTGGAGGTTGAGCCAAGATGCATCCTATTGCATAGTTGGAAGCATCTACATGGATATGAAATGGTTTATTCCAGTTGGGTATCTTCAAAGTAGGAGCCGTACTTAATCGTTTTTTCAATTCATTAAATGCTTTTTTGTATTCGTCCGTCCATGTAAATTGGGTTAATAATCCATATAGCGGCTTGGCAATTCTGGCATACATGTGGATAAATCTACGATAGTATCCACAGTGGCCCTTAAAAGCTTGCACTTCCTTAGCATTTTTTGGTCTTGGTAGCTCGAGGATTACCTTAATCTTATCCTCATTTGTGGAAATTCCATTCTTAGATACGATGTATCCTAGGATCTTTCCTTATCTTACCATGAAAATGCATTTTTCAACATTCACAAACACTCGATATTGCGGGCACTTCTCAAATATTCTTTGTAATTTTGGAATGTGTTCGTGTCTCCGATTTGACTATGTGCATAAGTCATCCACGTATACTTCGATACTCTTCATCAGGAATTCCTTAAATACATGACACATCAACCTTTGGAAAGTAGCAAGGGCATTGGTGAATCTGAATGCCATCACTCTAAAAGCGTGGACTCCCCATTCCATCGCAAATGCTATCTTATGTTGATCCTCCATAGAGATAGCTACTTGATTGTACCCGGAGAATCCATCTAAGAAGCTATAAACCTCCTTGCCTGCAACTCTTTCCAAAAGATGGTCAGTGATAGATAATGGGTAGCTATCATGAATAGTGGCTGCATTCACTTTCTTTAGGTTAATACACACTCTTAAGTTTCCATTTTTCTTGGGTATGACCACTAATGGTGACACCCATTAGGTGTGCTCTATCTCATAAATGAATCCGACTGCCAACAGTTTGTCTATCTCCTCCTTAATTTTCGTCGAATAGACATCATTATAAGTATAATGGTGTTGCTTTGATGGTTTTGCATCAAATGTCATTGGGATTCTATGGGAACAAATGGATGGATCTACACCTTTGAGGTCCTTGTAGTTCCATGCAAAGACATCTCGATATTCTCTTATTAGGGTTATCAGTTCCTCTTCCTCTTCTGGTGACACATCTTTCCCAATATAATTACATCTTTCTTATCCCTCTTCCATGGTCACTATCACTTTCTCAATTTGTTCCTTGTTATCACAAGCTTGTCCTTCTCTGGCCTCCCTTTTGGGCATTTCAATAGCTGTCTTCCTTGCTTCTACTTCGTACCTTTTGAAGTGCTCTGGGATTTCAAAAATGGCTAGGGTTGGTTCTACCTTATCTAACATTTCTTCGTTGTTACGTCTTGTCTTAGCTGCTTCTATTGCTAATTCATTGGGTGTTCTTTCTTTATCATCCGCTTGAATTACTTCTAAATACCTTTCCTCCTAATCAAATTTTGGCTCCATCTCTATGCTTTCATACTCCTCTTTCCATTCCTTTTCTAATAATTCTCCTGCCTCTACTTCTTGAAGGACTACCATGTAAAAACTTATATCATACCCTTCTTCATCTACACATCCATTCATGGTTAATACTTCCTCATTTACACACACATCTAACGTGGCTAGAATCTCCATCCAACCGTGCGGTTCGAATGCTTCATCCGAGAAAATTTGAGGCATATACATAGGGTCATCATGGGGCCATAATTTGGATGTCCAATAGGCCATATTTGAGTCTTATTCTCCTCTCTTTTTGCTTCCTTGCACATCCACAATTGAGCATCTTCATGCATCCATGATTGGTCACTTGAACCTGCATTGTGAATTAACAAATCATCGTCTTCCTTGTGTATGGGATTCCGTTGTAGTGGGGGTACATCCCTATATGAAAATGTATGTAAATTTATCTTGGTGGTAGCCCCCTGGAGTTGTAGGTAAAAAGCGTATCTTCCCTAGTCTTGTGCTACCCTGAAGTTGTCTCATGAAAGGTCGTCCTAATATCATTTCGTAATTATTTGCCTTTCCAAATCGACATACAACTAGAGTGTGTTCGAATTCTACTCCGTAAGTAGTCAAATTGATCTTCTCCAATATTCGTAGAGGTCTCTACACATGGCCATCTACTAATTGAAGCTTCATACGAGTTGGTCGTAGGGCTTGTTTTCCCCATTTCTCCCAAATTTCTTTGGTGGCTATGCCTACAAGCGCTCCTGTGTCTAAAATGGCTTTAGTCATGTACCCATTAAATGTGATGGGTAAGCATGTATTGCCCTCGTCTCCTTCACTAAATTCTCTGACTTTGTCAACGTGGATTTGTATGGTAGATGGAACTTCAGTTTCTTTATTTTCCTTATCAGTCTCCTTAGTTTCTAATTTCATATGTACCGCTAACTGATTCCATAATTGTGGTTTGACTAGTAGTAACTCTTCCATTGTCAAACGGCATTGTACCTTGGTCTTCTTGAGCTCCGTTAAGTTGTGTGAAGTCTTGTCTAAAGACCCATCTTCCTTGCCTCAAATTGTGAGAGTGTGGAAAACTATCGACCCTTTTTTGTATTCTCGCGTATAATTAGGTAGAGTGGAAAAGTTGTGTACTTCCTCCCTATTTCGGTCTAACATAGAAACTTCCTCATATACTTCTTCTAAATTTGGGATGGATTGGTTCTCCTCAATGTCTCGTTCCTCAAAGGGTGGTCTTGAGCTCTCACTCTTTTTCCATCAGTCTTCTTGGATCCTAGCCCACAAATCTTGTGGCCAATTGGCGTCTAGCTCTAGGATTATTGAAATTGGTTTGCCCTGAGTGCTCTGTAGTTCTTCCTTACTACATTCCTCTGTAGGTATTCTTGTTACTTTTTTATCGTTCTCTTTAAAACATTCATTGAATTGATTCTCAAATATTCTTGTTTCTCGGAGGACTGGAATAGTCTTTTCTAGAGTGGCTTGGGCTACCTCTGTGAGCTTTCTGAATATCACCAACCTCTCCTTTTCTAACTCCCCTTGTGGGTAGAGTTTCTCGTGTTGCTCAATATTTGGTCCAGTCATGATTTTGGATTGATAAGCTTTCAACCACACATCCAAATCTTCTGGTATGGGATCTGCTAGGATTGATCCTAGTTTATCTAGTTCTGGGTGTGGGACTTAGGTGGTCTATTATCTTGTACTCCATGCTCCCGTATTTTTCTACTATCTTTCAAATCCTTCCTATCCTATTTATCTTAATTTTTCATGCATTTATTTCTAAGTTTTTTCCTTCTAGTCTTCCAACTTTGCGTCTTCTTCGTTTGGTTACTCTCATGTGGATCTTTCGAATCTTCCATTGCCTGTATCTTTGGCTCTAGATCCTTACTCGTCTCTTGTTTGGAATATTATTTCTTTATCTCTCGTCCTTTGGCTTGAGCCTGAGTAATGACTTTTAATGGTACTGTGTATTCTTTATCACTTCCTGATGATTCAATCACTTCGATCACATTGATTTGTGTGGTGTTATGAGTCTTATTGGGATTTTTTGGGCAATCTCTAAATAGATGTTCCTTTCTGCACTCATTGAAGTACCCTTCCCAAGTTCTAAGAGGTGGTGGGTTGTATGGTAGAGTGCATTTTCTTATGAAATGATCTCCCGCATTTATAGCATGTTCTTTATGGCACATGCCGTCGATTGGGTGGTCTCATAGGTGCTGGAGCCTTAGGTGCAATGTACATCAAATTCACATACTCCGGTCCATAGGGATTGTCGTATCCTTCATAACCATAATATTGTTGGTCATAGATTTGGTAATACTCCAGAAGACTAGCGTCATAGGGATAGTATTCTCCTTGAGTTTTCTTATATCCCTGATTCATTGTTTTTGCACTAGCTAAAGGTGTGGCTGGTACTATGGCTCTTTCCATGTTATCCTCTGGTTGAGTATATTTGACTAGCACTACATTCTGTGGAAGGGGTGGTTGTTGTCATAACACTGGCTTTGGTTGTCCATATCCTCCTTGTTCATAAGGTCTGGGTGCTCCTTGTGGGCCTGTATAGGGGTTGTATCTCCGAATCTCTCTTCCTTGTTCTCTGGGAGGGTATCCGTAAGGCCTATATTGGGGTTGATTCACTGGCCTTGACTGCCTGTTAAATGGGAAACTTTCAGTAGCATGGTTGGTGTATTTCTGATCAATTGACAATACAGGTTGGGTCCTTGGGGTGGCTGCCTATTGTATGGATAAGATTGCGGCATGACCATGCTTCCTCTTGTGCACATATGAGATGGATGATCTCCACCACATAGGCTGCATACATATGAATGAATCGGCAATAATATCCACAATGCCCCATGAAAGCTTGTACCTCCTTCACATTCCTTGGCCTAGGTAGCTCCACAATAGCTCTCAGTTTCTCCTTGTCCATGGATATTCCGTTCTTTGACACGATGTGTCCTAGAATCTTGCCTTGCGTGACCATGAAAACACACTTTTCTGGGTTTAGGCAGACTTGATATTCTCTACATTTGTCAAAGATTTGCCTGAGTTCAGGTATATGTGTCTATCTAATATTAGAATGAGCACAAAGATCATCAACATAGACTTCTAAATTCTTCCTCAGGAATTCTTTAAATACATGACACATCAGCCTCTGAAAGGTAGCTGGCTCATCGGTAAGACCAAATGGCATTACTCGAAAGGCAAATATGCCCCACTTTGTGGCAAAAGTTGTCTTATGCTAATCTTCTAGAGCTGTGGCCACTTGATTGTAGCCATAAAATTCATCAAGAAAATTGTACACTTCCTTGCCGGCTACTCTTTCTAGTAGATGCTCCGTAATAGGAAGTGGATAGTTGTCTCGAATAGTGGCTGCATTAACCTTCTTCAAATTAATGCATACACGTAGCTTGCCATTTTTCTTGGGCACCACAACGATGGGGGATACCCACTATATGTGCTCAATTTCATAGATGAATCGAGCTTCAACCAAATGATCTATCTCTTCCTTGATCTTCGTAGCATAGTTATCATTATATGTGTATGGCTTTTGCTTGGAGGGTTTGGCATCTGAGGTCATGGGAATTGTATGAGAGCATATGTCAGGGTCTACACCCTTCAAGTCCTTGTAACTCCAAGTGAATACATCTCTGTGTTCCCTTAGCAAGGCTATCAACTCGTGCTCCTCTTCCTTAGTTAGGTCATGTCCTATGTACGTGCATCTTTCTTCTCCTTCTTCTAAGGCTACAACAATTTTCTTGGTGGTTTCTTTGTTATCGTAGGCCTCTCTGGATTGTGCATCATGTTTAGGCATTCTCTCTTCTATCTCATACTTCTTAAAATTATTGGGGACCTTAAACAAAGATTCTTCCTCTTCGGTCATGGTTTCTTTCTTCTTTCTTTTCTTGCCTTCATTTTTGGCAGTCACTTGTGTGGTTAACCTCACATCATTTGTAAGTTCTTTATGTCTCTGAGGGTGAGCTTCTACTTCGTAAAAGTATTGTTCATCTGATGCAAAGAGTGGGTCCATAATGATTGACTATAGATCGCAGTCACTTGTGTCCTCGAATGCATCAATGCTAGGTTCACATTCTTCAATAACCGAATCACACATGGCTGACTCTATTGTGAAGACAAAAATGTCATAGCCATCCTCATCACAATGGGGTGTCCATTGTTCTTCATTGATGGCTACATCCATTGTTGCTAAAATTTATGCCCAGCCATGAGGTTCAAACTCTTCGTCAGGAAATACTACACGTGCATAGGCTGGGTCTTGAATTGATCTATGGGTTTCCTTCGCACCTACCTCTCTGGCTTTTTCTCTCTTCTCTTCTTCTACTGCTACTTTACACATCCACAAGTGAGTGTCTTTATGCATCCATGAGGATCCTGATCCTATGGAATGCACTAATTTGGTATCATCCTTCGCTCTATGGATGGGATTCCATTGAATAGGGGGTACGTCTCTATGAGAGTAATCTTTGAGATTGATTTTGGTTGTAACACCTAAGTGTTGCAAATACAAAGAGTTGGTTCCCCAATCTTGTACCACTTGCAACTGCCGCATAAATGGTCTTCCCAAAATCATCTCATAGGCCTGATTCTTGCTAAAGTCACATATAGCAAAAATATGCTCAAACTCGACACCACATGTAGTGAGAGTTATTTCTTCTAGCAATCCTAAGGGTCTTTCTATGTGACCGTCGGCCATCTACAATTTCATTCTCATTGGCCTGAGTGTTGGCTTGCCCCAATGCCTCCATAGGGAAGTGGTAGCAATTGCAACTCCGGCACTTGAGTCCAAAATTGCCTTGGTAGTGTACCCTTGATGGGTAATGGGAAGATAGGTGTTTCCTTCTTCTCCTTCACTCATGTCTCCTACCTTATCCAAGGGTATTTCTGGCACTGTTCTATGAGAACCTACCTAGGAACAAGGTTTTGCTATTTCTGGCACTTGATTGGCTACATGTTTCCATAGCTCTAGCCTAACCTTGAGTAGCCCTTCTAAAGTGAGATTGCACTGCACTTTAGTGTTTTTCGCTACCTCTATGTTCGTATGAAGAAGTTATGGTTAGTCAGGCACTCAAGAGTTGAAACAGGCACTTAGGGGTAGCTCACAGTGTCCTTTAAGGCTTAGATATGCTCCAATAACCCTTAATTCTCCAATTTTTTTGGCCCAAAAATAGACTAATTTTCTTTTGCCCCAAAAAATGCCAAATTAGTCTGTCAATCACGATCAAGTGGTCTATCGATCACGATTGATGTATCAATCATGATCGACTGGTTGATCATGATTGATATGTCCGTTGTGGTTGTCGGTCGCGACTGACACGTCCGTCGTGGCTATCAATCGTGATTGATGAGTCAATCAGATTGACATGTGGCTCGAAAATTCTGTCAATCATGGTCAAACAATCGTTGATTAAGTCAGTCATGATGGACAGGTCCGTCAGGGCTGTTGATCGTGATTGATGGGTCAATCACGATTGATAGGTCAGTCGCGATTGACAGATGGCACGTGAAGGCTCTGTCAGTCATGGTCAACCGATCGTGGACTCTGTCGATCGTGATCGACGTGTTGCTCGCGATTGACGGGTTCATCGGGGGGTGTCCGTCATCGTTTGTTAGTCGAGATTGACATGTCAATCACGATTGACAAAAAACAAAGACAAAATTTTAAACACAATATTAGGATGCTCTAGGCCTACGCATCATATCTATGCACTTAGTTTAGCCCAATAATTGATTTTTTTGTCGATCGCGATTGACAAAAGCCAATGCCTTGGGACTTGCACAATAAAAAATTTTACCTGTTGGAGCTAGTACAAGTGCTGGGGATGCTGATTCCTGTAGAAAATCTCAGAAAACACATAAAAGCACAAGCACACTAATGCCCTCTCGTTCTCTCTCACAAGTGAAATGAGGGGAATGGAATGGGAAGGATGATATGACAAAAAAACTGAAAATTATGTGAAGGTGGGAGATGGTGATGACGATGATGATGGTGATGAAGATGGTGAAGAAAACAAAAGGAAATAGATCAAAGTGAAGAAAATTCCTATGACTCCAACATCTCAACTTTACGTCTTACCATCACACGCTCGTCCTCAAAGCTCGATCCCTGGCAACGATGCCAAAATTTGGCGTAACTCAGTGATGAGTAGCACCTCCTTTAATGTCAATCCGGGAAGACATGACGATGGTATGAAGACCTCGAACAAGTGATGGCACAAGTGTGTGAGTGAGAAGCACACAAACATGCACACACATACAAACATGCACACACAAGGCAATAACAAAGGGAGAAACAATGGAGTTCTTTAGATTACTCAAAAAGTCGCATATACAAGCTCAAATCACTAACAAACTAACCCCCAAAATGAGCTCTCTAGCTCTTTTCATAGTGTTTGACTAGCTTTGGCCCTATCCAGACCTAGTGTCCGGCCTAGTTAAAAATTAGGTTCCTAGGCTATTTTGGAGGCTCAAACGAGCTCTGAAAATTATGATAATTGGTATATAAATACTTCTAATACTCCTCAAGCTTGAGGACTCCTCGGCTTGAACAAAATGGAGTCGAATCTACCAAAAACATTATTTACAATGTTCATGTAGTGATGAAAATCATTGTTACAAAGAGATTAAATTGGGAAATTTGACTAGCCTACTTGTCGGATCTTCGTTGAATGCTTTGCCTACTTGTTCCTTCTCTCTGCTTTGACTCCCTTCATTGGCTTCCCTATCGTGTAGGTCTTTGAGTGCCTTGACTGCTACCAACAATGTGGAAGACGATCAGCCAACTCCAAATTCGGAAGAAATATATGATAATAAAGAAGGAGATCGAACCATGACGAAACCATAGATAAGACCGAATCAACCCAGAGCTATTTGAAGTCCTGGAACCCTTCAAAAGATATGAAGTAGAGGAGAGAAAGATAGCCATTTAGATGCCTAAGAGATAAGAAAGAGAAGGAGAAGTGATTCGAGAATATCGAGATGTGTTTGCATGGACCTACAAGGACCTCAAAGGTGTAGAGCCCTCCATTTGTTCTCATCGAATACCAATGACGCCTAATGCAAAACTGTCAAAGCAACACCCTTACACTTATAATGATGTCTATTCAAGAAAAAATAAGGAGGAGATAGACAAGCTATTAGCAGTCGTATTCATTTACGAGATAGAACACACTGAATGAGTGTCACCAGTAGTGGTCATACCCAAAAAGAATGGAAAATTAAGAGTGTGCATTAATCTCAAGAAAGTAAACGCAGTCACGATCCGTGATAGCTACCCATTACCTATCACTGATCATCTCCTGGAAAGGGTCGTAGGTAAGGAAGTAGCTTCCTAGATGGATTCTCTGGATACAACCAAGTAGCTATTACAATTGAGGACCAACATAAGACTGCATTCACGACTGAATGGGTGCCTATGCCTTCAGGGTGATGCCTTTTGGACTTATGAATGCCCCTCCTACTTTCCAAAGGTTGATGTGTCACGTCTTCAAAGAATTCCTAAAGAAGAGTATGGAAGTATATGTAGACAACTTATGCACATAATCAGATCAGAGACCAAAACATATTCTAGAGTTGCAAAGAATATTTGTAAAATGTCGGCAATATAGAGTGTGCCTAAATCTTGAGAAGTGCATCTTTATGGTGACATAAGGAAAAATCCTAGGACACATTGTATCTAGAAATGGAATTTCCACTGATGAGGACAAGATCAAAGTAATCCTAGAACTTCCAAGACTGAAAAATGTGAAGGAAGTGCAAGAGTTTATGGGTCATTGTGGATATTATCATAGATTCATTCACATGTACGCCATAATTGCCAAGACATTATATGGATTGTTGACCCAATTCACATGGACGGATGAATGCAAAAAAGCTTTTAATGAACAAAAAAAACGACTCAGCACAACACCTATTTTGAAAACACCCAACTGGAACAAACCTTTTCATATTCATGTAGATGCCTCCAACTACGCAATAGGATGCATTCTAGCTCAACTTGTAAATGAAGGAAAATTGGACCACCCTATTGCCTATGTGAGCAGACAACTGAGTCAAAAGAAACTATACAACTACGGAACAAGAAGGTTTAGGGATGGTGTACGCAGTGAAGAAATTTAGACACTACTCTCTAGCCAACAAGTTCTTCTTCATAGATCATCAAGCTTTATTGTACTTAGTCAATAAGCCTTGTAACACGGGAAGGCTAGTAAGATGGTTTCTATTACTAATGGAGTTCGACTTCGAAGTGATAGTAAAAAAAGGAAATACCCATGTAAGAGCCAATCATCTATCTAGGTTAACACATGGAGAACCACCTAACAGAGTATCAGACGATTTCCTAGACACTAACCTGTTCAATTTGGAAGTATGTCCTAAATGGGCAGAGAAGTTAATTTCAGTACTCACCCATGGACCACAACACCCAATTAACAAGGAGATTAGGAAGGAGATTCTGCAATCATGCAACTTGCACATTGTGGCATGAAGTGTGTACCATAAAGAACCTAACGATGTATTTTCTAGATGTGTAGAAGAAGACATATTGGCCTGATATGCCTAAGGATGTTCATGAGTATGTTAGTAGATGCACAGAATGTCAAGAAACTACTCCAGAAGACCATACATCATTACCTTTCTCTACAATAGCGCTAGGTTGGAGTAAGGCATTGGTGAAATTCTTAAAGACATGAGAGCATGAGGAGGGAACAAGTCTAGCTAGAAAGCGATCCCTAGAAGAAATGAGTAAGGAGTATGTTATCTTGGGGAGACAACTCTTCAAAAGAGGAAAAGACAATCAGCTACGACTATGTGTGCATGAAGGAGAGTACTTACCCATATTAGAAATGGCACATGCAGGTGCCACAGGAGGACATTTTTCAATCGAAAGAACTGTAAAAATGATTCTCTTTGTAGGTCTGTGGTGGCCAACTCTACATATGGATGCAGACACCTACGTGAGGTATGCCAAAGAGCTAAGTACCCTATTAGACGAGATGCCATGCCTCTGAGACCCATGGTTTGTGCGAGAGCCTTTTCCAAATGGGGTACTGATTTCATAGGACCAATTAATCCACCCGCCAAAGGATCACATGCTTAGTAAATAATAGTGGCAATAGACTATCTGACTAACTAGGTAGAAGCAAAAGCAACTAGAAAAAATGATGCTCTGACCACAACCAAGTTTCTCTTTGAACACATCTTTACTCACTTTGGACTACATATAGAGATAGTAAGTGATCGAGGAACGCACTTCATTAATGATGTAATAGAGTCCTTGATTAATGAATTCCTAGTTATTCATAAAAAATCATCCCCTTATCATCCTCAAGCCAACGATCAAGCAAAAAGTTCCAATAAAGTGTTGTGTACGGTATTGACAAAGATAGTCAATAGTGGGAGGTCAGATTGGGACAAACAATTGCATCATGCAATTTGGGCCTTGTGTGTGGCTTACAAGATAGCCATTGGAACTACTCCTTTTAACCTAGTGTATGGACAAAATGCAATTTTGCCAATTGACTTCCTGGTGTCTACCTTAAGAGTAGCACAAGAGTATGAGTGGACATGATGAGCTATCCAAGCAACTCGAGCAGATTGAGAAGTTACACGAAACAAGACTACAAGCTGTTCTCGGAATTTATGCCGCAAAAAGGAGACAGAAAGCATATTATGATGCGCACATCAAAGATAAAGGCCTGAAAGAAGGAGATTTAGTCCTGGTGTATACTTTGAAGCAACATGCCAAGAAGCTACAAAAACGCAGATACAGACCCTTATTAATTAATAGGATCTCAACTAGTAGAGCAGTGAATCTAGCCACATTAGATGGAGATATAGTGCCTAACTACATAAGTGGTTGCCGAGTAAAACGATTGCTACTTACAATATTAAAGTATTTCAGCATGCGAAATATACCTTTTTGAATTTCATCGGAATTAACCAAGGATCAGATGAACTAGTTTTTTATTTATCTACTATCCTTAGTCGCTTAATGGTCATGACCATATACTCAAGACTTATCTTCTTGCCGAGTCCATACATGCAAACATATGAAGAAGCATTCTTTACAGGATTTTTTGAAATGTACTCGGAGATCTTTATAACAATACCTTCTAACTTGAATGCACGACTGGTGGCCTATGAATTAAGCTTCTTTTCAGACCATAGATAGGCACCAAATGATGGAGTAAAGTCAAGCCAATGGAAGGAACTGATGATATGTCAAGTAAATTCGCTTAACCATAGAGAGTAGAAAGTCATACAAACATATGCACATCACCACAAAAAGTCTATCGGGGATGATAGCGTTTAGGAGGAGGGACCTATGGAGGGAGAATCAAGCAAAAAAAGAAGAAGAAGAAGATCAAAGATCAAAACGGCTCAATGAAGAAAAAGCTCAATAAGAAAAGAACAATCCTCTACCAAAGCCCCACAGATGCACACATTAGGTGACAACGACAAAGAACAAGGTCCTGAAGAAGGGAAATAAAGAAAGATAACAACCAAGACTTTTCATGGGAGGTTGCACACAGCTTCCTCATCCACCAGGTGCATGCGGTGGAAAGAAATGAACAGGCAAAGCAATGCATCAGGTCCCAGAGGATGTGAAAGAAGATTTAAGAGTAGGGCCTTTAAAACGTAACACCAGCCTAAAAGGGAGGCAAGGCCAACCAAGGATGCAAGCGGTAGAAGGAAGTAAACAGGCTCCAGAAAACACAACAGTGGGAAGCACACCATAGGCAATGACGGATCAAGGCCAGCATTTATCCATGAAGAAGTGCAAGAAGACATCCAGTAGATCCTGAGCCCCAGGAAGGTGCTTCAACCTCTTGATCTTCGGAAGGTCCAGATCGAACGCTGTAAATCCAGACCTTCAAACCTTCCGTATTGTGCTTGCAATGCAGATACAAAGAGGCAATTGGAAAATTAAACTACAAAGTTATTGTAGTCCATCTTCACTGGTTGTGTGCGTGACAACCCAACTTAACACAACAACTCAGTTTTAAAGAGGTCATTGGTGAGCTAGACTACAAATTGATTGTAGTTCATCTCCACGGGTTGTGTGCGGTTAAAAGAAAAGAAGAGGCCAGATCGACTGCAACTATAGACAAGCTACAGACAAGAAGCAAAGCATGTCAAGGGACAATAGATACAAAGAGGGGGAGAGTGTTGTAGAGAAAAGAGGCACAAAAGAAAAGCCCCAAAATTTTCAAATTAATGAGCACAAATTTTCTTCTTCAACATCCTAAAAAATTCCCTCGAAGCTATGTAAAAGCACTAGAGGAGTCCTCTAGATGCATAAGCCAAAATCCTTGTAACATTAGACTTGTAAAATATTAGGAAATTAGAGGTTAGTCAATAAAGTGGCAGTCTCTTATTTGAAAGGACCATTTTTAGGGCACATGTATATAAGTCACTTTGTGACTCTTTGTAGACACTTTTTTGCCATTGTGAAGAAGGAGAGCTGAAATTCGAATTTGCTTCTTTTTTGCTGATTTCCACCTTCTCTATGATCTTTTGTGTGTGTGTGATACTTGGATTGTGTGTGTAGGACTGTTAGCTACCCCTTCCCGCCATTTTTGAACTACTGTAGTGTGTATGCGAGCCACCACGAGTCGCGGAGCGAGTGTTGGTAATTCCCACCATTCACTGTTTTGCGCATAACTTGAAGAGTATTCGTCAGATTGGAGTGAAAATACCAGCAGTAGATGCGTCTCTCCGAGACTTCAAAAAACCTGCTATTGGACATATTTGGAGTTCAGAGTTGGGAGAAACATTCGAATTTGTGCTTATTACTATAAGTGGTATTGCGGCATGCATTTTCATAGATTTAGTGAGTTGGAGAGGTAGCTAAGTCTTTTCACATGCATTGCAGCTCAACCACTTCACTTGCCATCATGTGCGCATGCGTCCTTATGCACTTGGTTCTTGTGGTTCCTCGGATTTATAATTAAACGTGTATTGATCCACCACTATACACACTTGTGGGGCGATTGAGATTTAGTCTCATCGACACAAGTCCCTAAGGTTTCATGACTTAGGTACACACCTTGACAGACTTGTTCTGCAATATGCGGTAGCATTCCATGGATGTAATACGGCCAATTGGTCATTGATGCCAAGGTTCATTTTCCAAAGAATATATTCGAGTGGATATGATCCCTTAATGTGAACCTCACAACATTTGAATCATGTGCGTGACCAACAACTTTTCAAAGTAGAAGTGTTTGCAATCCTATTCAAACTATAGTGATAATGACTTCATGAGTGATGTCTTAGCAATTACCCAACAGTTCATAGGTTTGCCAGGTGTACCAATCACGTATTTATGTGAGGGTGGACAGATGAGTTGTTTCCAAATTCTGATCCCCCCGTGAAGAAATCGAGTTTCATGAACTTAATAATGGTTTAATGAGAACCAACTCTCCCAAAAAATCTCCTCGGTGCCATCTGATTAAAACACGCAAGCTTCACGTGAAATGGTTAAGCACAAATTTACGGCTAAGTATTTGCATGCTTGCATGCTTCTCCTTTAGTTTTTTTTTATTTATGAGATGTGTGACCTAAAACATTGTAGAAGAGTGAATATGAGTAACAGAAAGAGGAAGGATCAGTCTAAAACTGATAATCAGCGAACCCTCATCTAACCTTAGGCTAAGGAAGACCCTAAGTTAGACACGTGTGTGAAAAGATCACATACTTACAAAAGTAGCAAAGAATGCTAACAAGTTTGCTGTCAGAAATCCTCATACTCATGTGAACCACCTTCTCTAACACCTCATCCAAATATGCATAAAGCTTATGTTGGTCCTCAGTTGTAATAGCTACTTAGTTGTATCCAGAGAATCCATCTAGGAAGCTATAGAATTCCTTACCTGTGACCCTTTCTAGGAGATGATCAGTGATAGGTAATGGGTAGCTATCACGAATCGTGGCTGCATTTACTTTCTTCAGATTAATGCACACTCTTAATTTTCCATTTTTTTTGGGTACGACCACCAATGGTGACACCCATTCAGTGTGTTCTATCTCATAAATGAATCCGACTGCTAATAGCTTGTCTATCTCCTCCTTAATTTTTGTTGAATAAGGAAGATACCAAAACTAGTACCCACCACAGTAGTACAGTAGGCCCCAACAACCCCATCAACCACCCTATCAAGGGAAGCAGAGACCTCAACTAGTTCTAGCACAGCAACCCCCTACTCCAGCCAATGTGATTCTAGTGAAGTACGTAGCTATAGAAGAAAATCTAAATAGAGCTATAGTGCCAGTAACTCCATTACTTTCAGAAGGTGATCCCAGTGATCATAGTTTTGACTCTACCCATATTGATAGCCCCCAGGCTTACTACATGCAGTCACCTGAGCATAATGAGTCCTATTATTGTGAAGAACCGAGTGAACCTAGTTGGGAGCCAGAGTATGCAAATGTCATGTATGCAAACCCCAACCCTAGACCTCAACCTAAGCAGGTACGACCCCCATTTCCTAGAGGACCATGCTACAGATGTCAGGGAGATCACCTCATTCGTGATTGCTCGATGCCTGCCTCTACACAACCCCAATCGATGACAATTCAAGGCTTTCATCAAGATTGCGGAAAAGAGCATCTCTTACGAGACTGCCCAAAGAACCCCAATAATATGCCGAAAATCACTCCTATCAACGTTATGGGGTTAGTAGTAGCCTCTACAGGAAGTGTAACTTCCACTGCACTAGTGCAAGTGGTCACTAGAGCTCAGGCTTTGTAGCAAAACCAACGTTTAGGCAAAGAAAAGAGTGTCAAAGTTAGTGAAACTGAGAGCATAACCAAGAAACGGACGAGAGCTTGGAAAGATAGCCAGGAAAGGATGAAAAGACAATGGTCTAAGAAGATGAGCGAATTAGAAGAGAGCATAAGAGAAACAAAAGCCAAAATTGTTGAAGTCACCTCTCAAACACACTCTCACATACCACCACCACCTTTATCCCTATCACCACCTAATATGCCACCTTCCAACCCACCTCATACAATTCCACCATCCCCTAGAGTAGGATCAGTATTAGCTGACCCTACTCTCGAGGACCTAAACATGATGCTTAAGGCATATCAGGCCAGAATCCAAGACATGCCAAATGTGATAGATCATGACAAATGTTACCCTAGAGCTGATCTAGAGATAGAAAGAACCAAGCTTTGTGCTAAAATGGTAGCATTGGCTCCAACCATGTTTGAAGCCAGTCGCCTCTTCAACTACTCTTGCTCATCTAAGACATAGTTGCACTTTGATGGACTGTTGAAGAAATTAGAGAGCATAATTGCAAGATCTGGCAAGGAAGCCACCTCTCAAGAGAGGACAAGGCAAGTGAAAGAATAAGCATTCCCCCCAGGAAGCTTATGTGCCTAACTCCACCCAACCAGACACATCTTCTTCTATGAATCGGTATTCCCCAGAATTTCTGAGAGAGATTCAAGAAGAGAAATGGGCTAAGGAAAGTGAAGCTCCTCCTCCCATTGAACTTGTGGATGAAGCGCATGATCAATTCCCACAAGACATTCCATCCATTTATGGAGAGCAAGAGAGTCCCCAATCTCATGCGACATTAGACTTCGAGTCTAATTCCTTACAAGAACTACCCCATTTCACAGGCCCATGGGAAGCTAAGTCTACTTGTATGAAAGCACCCACGATCATGGTAAGAAACAAAGAATCCATCATCCCTAGGAACACAGAGGTAGTGAAAAACACTAAAGTGGAGTGCAATCTCACTTTAGAAGAGCTACTCAAGGTTAGGCTAGAGCTATGAAAACATGTACCCAATCAAGTGCCAGAAATAACAAAACCTTGTTCCCAGGTAGGTTCTCATAGAACAGTGCCAGAAATACCTTTGGATAATATAGGAGACATGAGTGAAGGAGAAGAAGGAAACACCTATCTTCCCATTACCCATCAAGGGTACACTACCAAGGCAATTTTGGACTCAGGAGCCGGAGTTGCAATTGCTACCACTTCCCTATGGAGGCGTTGGGGCAAGCCAGCACTCAGGCCAATGAGAATGAAATTGTAGATGGCAGATGGTCACATAGAAAGACCCTTAGGATTGCTAAAAGAAATAACTCTCACTACATGTGGTGTCGACTTTGAGCATACTTTTGCTATATGTGACTCTATGTGGCAATTGCAAGTGGTACAAGATTGGGGAACCAACTCTTTGTATTTGCAACACTTAGGTGTTACAACCAAGGTCAATCTCAAAGATTACTCTCATAGAGACGTACCCCTTATTCAATGGAATCCCATCCATAGAGCTAAGGATGATACCGAATCAGTGCATTCCATAGGATCAAGATCCTCATGGATGCATGAAGACACTCACTTGTGGATGTGTAAAGTAGTAGTAGAAGAAGAGAAGAGAGACAAAGCCAGAGAGGTAGGTGCGAAGGAAACCCATAGATCAATTCAAGACCCAGCCTATGCACGTGTAGTATTTCTTGACGAAGAGTTTGAACCTCATGGTTGGGCAGAAATTTTAGCAACAATGGATGTAGCCATCACTGAAGAACAATGGACACCCAATTGTGATGAGGATGGCTATGACATTTCTATGTTCACAATAGAGTCAGTCATGTGTGATTCTCTTATTGATGAATGTGAACCTAGCACTGATGCATTCGAGGACACAAGTGACTCCGATCTATAGTCAATCATTATGGAACCACCCTTTGCATCAGATGAACAATACTTTTATGAAGTAGAAGCTCACCCTCAGAGACATTAAGAACTTACAAATGATGTGAGGTTAACCACACAAGTGACTGCCAAAAATGAAGGCAAGAAAAGAAAGAAGAAAGAAACCATGGCAGAAGAGGAAGAATCTTTGTTTGAGGTCCCCGATAATTTTAAGAAGTATGAGATAGAAGATAGGAGAGTCATGATAAGAATGTCTAAACTCGATGCACAATCCAGGGAGGCCTATGATAACAAAGAAACCACCAAGAAAATTGTTGTAGCCTTAGAAGAAGGAGAAGAAAGATGCACGTACATAGGACATGACCAAACTAAGGAAGAGGAGCACGAGCTGATACCCTTGCTAAGGGAATACAGAGATGTATTTGCTTGGAGTTACAAGGACTTGAAGGGTGTAGAGCCAGACATCTGCTCTCATACAATTCCCATGACCTCAGGTGCCAAACCCTCCAAGCAGGAGCCATACACATATAACGATAACTATGCTGCTAAGATCAAGGAAGAGATAGATTTTTTGGTTGAAGCTGAATTCATCTATGAAATTGAGAACACAGAGTGGGTATCCCCCATCGTTGTGGTGCCCAAGAAAAATGCCAAGCTACATGTATGCATTAATTTGAAGAAGGTTAATGCAGCCACTATTCGAGACAACTATCCACTTCCTATTACGAAGCATCTATTAGAAAGAGTAGCCGGCAAGGAAGTGTATAGTTTTCCTTGATGGATTTTTTGGCTACAATCAAGTGGTCGTAGCTCCAAAAGATTAGCATAAGACAGCTTTTGCCACAGAGTGGGGCATATTTGCCTTTCGAGTAATGCCATTTGGTCTTACCAATGCGCCAGCTACCTTTCAGAGGTTGACGTATCATGTATTTAAAGAATTCTTGAGGAAGTATTTAGAAGTCTATGTTGATGATCTTTGTGCATATTCCAATATTAGATAGACACATATACCTGAACTCAGACAAATCTTTGACAAATGTAGAGAATATCAAGTCCACCTGAACCAAGAAAAGTGTGTTTTCATGGTCAGGCAAGGTAAGATTCTAGGACACATATTGTCAAAGAATGGCATATCCATGGACGAGGAGAAAGTGAGAGCTATTGCAGAGCTACCTAGGCCAAGGAATGTCAAGGAGGTACAAGCTTTCATGGGACATTGTGGATATTATCACCGATTCATTCATAAGTATGCAGCCTATATGGTGGAGATCACCCATCTCATATGTGCACAAGAGGAAGCATGGGCATGCCACAATCTTATCCATACAATAGGTAGCCACCCCAAGGACCCAACCTGTATTGTCACATTGATCAGAAATACACCAACCATGCTATTGAAAGTTTCGTATTTAATAGGCAGTCAAGGTTAGTGAAATAACCCCAGTATAGGCCTTACGAATACCCTCCCAGAGAACAAGGAAGAGAGATTTCGAGATACAACCCCTATACAGGCCCACAAGGAGCACCTAGACCTTATGAACAAGGAGGATATGGACAACCACAGCCACTGTTATGACAACAAACACCCCTTCCACAGAATGTAGTGCCAGTCAAATATACTCAACCAGACGAGAACATGGAAAGAGCCATAGTACCACCCACACCTTTAGCTAGTGCAAAAACAACGAATCAGGGATAAGGGACAACTCAAAGAGAATACTATCCCTATGATGCCAATCTTGTGGAGTATGACCAAATGTATAACCAACAATATTATGGTTATGAAGGATACGACAATCCCTATGGACCGGAGTATGCGAGTTTGATGTACCCTGACCTAAGGCTCCAACACTTATCAGACCACCCACTAGACTGCTTGTGCCAAAAGGACCATGCTATAAATGCGGAGGAGATCATTTCATAAGAAAATGCACTCTACCATACAACCCACAACCTCCTAGAACTTGGGAACTGTACTTCAATGAGTGTGGAAAGGAACATGTATTTAGAGATTGCCCAAAAAATACCAATAAGAATCATAACACCACACAAATCAATGTGATCGAAGTGATTGAATCATCAGGAAGTGATAAAGACTACAAAGTACCATTAAAAGCCATTACTCAGGCTCAAACAAAAGGACGACACATAAAGAAATTAGATTCCAAACAAGAGATGAGTAAGGATCTAGAGCCAAAGATACAGGTAGTGGAAGAATCGAAAGATCCACATGAGAGTAACCAAACGAAGAAGACGCAAAGTTGGAAGACTAGAAGGGAAAAACTTAGAAATAAATGCATGAAAAATAAAGATAAATAGGACAAGAAGGATGTGAAAGATAGTAGAAAACTACGGGAGCATGGAGTACAAGATAATACACCACCTAAGTCCCATAGCCAAAAACTAGATAAACTAGGATCAATCTTAGCAGATCCCATACCAGAAGACCTGGACGTGTGGTTGAAAGCTTATCCATCCAGAATCATTACTGAACCAAATATTGAGCAACATGAGAAACTCTACCCACAAGGGGAGTTAGAAAAGGAGAGATTGGTGATATTCAGAAAGCTCAGAGAGGTAGCCCAAGCCACTCTAGAAAAGACTATCCCAGTCCTCCCAGAAACAAGAATATCTGAGAATCAATTCAATGAATGTTTTAAAGAGAACGATAAAAAACTAACATGAATACCTAAAGAGGAGTGTAGTAAGGAAGAACTACAGAGCACTTAGGGGAAACACATTTCAGTAATCCTAGAGCTAGAAGCCAGTTGGCCCCAAGATTTGTGGGCGAGGATCTAGGAAGACCGATGGAAAAAGAATGAGAGCTCAAGACCACCCTTTGAGGAACTAGACATTGAGGAGAACCAATCCACCCCAAATTTAGAAGAAGTATATGAGGAAGTTCCTATGTTAGACCAAAATAGGGAGGAAGTACACAAATTTTCCACTCTACCTAATTATACGGGAGAATACAAAAAAGGATCGATAGCTTTCCACGCTCCCACAATTTGAGGCAAGGAAGATGGGTCTTTAGACAAGACTTCACACAACTTAACAGAGCTCAAGAAGACCAAGGTAGAATGCCTTTTGACTCTTTAAGAGTTACTACGAGTCAAACCACAATTATGGAATCAGTTAGCGGTACATATGAAATTAGAAACTAAGGAGAGTGATAAGGAAAATAAAGAAACCAAAGTTCCATTTGCCATACAAATCCCCGTTGACAAAGTCAGAGAATTTAGTGAAGCAGACGAGGGAAATACATGCTTACCCATCACATTTAATGGATACATGACTAAAGCCATTTTAGACATAGGAGCGCTTGTAGGCATAGCCACCAAAGAAATTTGGGAGAAATGGGAAAAACCAGCCCTACGACCAACTCGCATGAAACTTCAATTAGTAGACGGCCATGTGGAGAGACCCCTAGGAATATTGGAGAAGATCAAGTTAACTACTTACGGAGTAGAATTCGAACACACTCTAGCTGTATGCTAATTTGGAAAGGCAAATAATTACGAATTGATATTAGGACGACCTTTCATGAGACAACTCAGGGTAGTACAAGACTGGGGAAGATAGGCTTTATACCTACAACACCAGGGGGCTACCACCAAGATAAATTTACATACATTTTCATATAGGGACATACCCCCACAATGGAATCCCATACACAAAGAAGATGATGATTTTTCAATCCACAGTGAAGGTTCAAGTGACCAATCAGGGATGCATGAAGATGCTCAATTGTGGATGTGCAAGGAAGCAAAACAAGAGGAGAATAAGACTCAAATATGGCATATTGGACATCCAAAATATGGCCCCATAGATGACCCTATGTATATGCCTCAAATTTTCTCGAATGAAGCATTCGAACCGCACGGTTGGATGGAGATTCTAGCCACCTTAGATGTGTGTGTAAATGAGGAAGTATTAACCATGAATGGATGTGTAGATGAAGAAGGTTATAATATAAATTTTTACATGGTAGTCCTTCAAGAAGTAGAGGCAAGAGAATTATTAGAAAAAGAATGGAAAGAGGAGTATAAAAGCATAGAGGGAGCCAGAATTTGATTCGGAGGAATGGTATTTAGAAGTAATTCAAGCGGATGATAAAGAAAGAACACCCAATCTATTAGCAATAGAAGCAGCTAAGACAAGACCTAACAACAAGGAAATGTTAGATGATGTAGAACAAACCCCAACCCTTTTTGAAATCCCAGAGAACTTCAAAAGATACGATGTAGAAGCAAGGAAGACAGCTATTCAAATGCCCAAAAAGGAGGCCAGAGAAGGAGAAGCTTGTGATAACAAGGAACAAACTAAGAAAGTGATAGTGACCATGGAAGAGGGAGAAGAAAGATGTACTTATATTGGAAAAGATGTGTCACCAGAAGAGGAAGAGGAAGTGATAACCCTAATCAGAGAATATCGAGATGTATTTGCATGGAACTACAAGGACCTCAAAGGTGTAGATCCATCCATTTGTTCCCATAGAATCCCAATGACACCAGATGCAAAATCATCAAAGCAACACCCTTATACTATAATGATGTCTACTAGGCAAAAATTAAGGAGGAGATAGACAAACTATTGGCAGTCGGATTCATTTATGAGATAGAGCACACCAAATGGGTGTCACCATTAGTGGTCATACCCAAGAAAATGGAAACTTAAGAGTGTGTATTAACCTAAAGAAAGTGAATGCAGCCACTATTCATCATAGCTACCCATTACCTATCACTGACCATCTTTTGGAAAGAGTTGCAGGCAAGGAGGTTTATAGCTTCTTAGATGGATTCTCCGGGTACAATCAAGTAGCTATCTCTATGGAGGATCAACATAAGATAGCATTTGCGATGGAATGGGGAGTCTACGCTTTTAGAGTGATGCCATTGAGACTCACCAACACCCTTGCTACTTTCCAAAGGTTGATGTGTCATACATTTAAGGAATTCCTGAGGAAGAGTATGGAAGTATACGTGGATGACTTATGCACATAGTCAAATCGGAGACATGAACACTTTCCGAAATTACAAAGAATATTTGAGAAGTGTCCGCAATATCGAGTGTTCATGAATGTTGAAAAATGCATTTTCATGGTAAGACAAGGAAAGATCCTAGGACGCATCGTATCTAAGAATGGAATTTTCACAGATGAGGATAAGATTAAGGTAATCCTAGAGCTATCAAGACCAAAAATGCTAAGGAAGTGCAAGCTTTTATGGGCCATTGTGGATACTATAGTAGATTTATCCACATGTATGCCATAATTGCCAAGCCGCTATATGGATTATTAACCCAATTTACAGGGACAAATGAATGCAAAAAAGCGTTTAATAAATTGAAAAGACAATTAAGTACGGCTCCTATTTTGAAGATACCCAACTAGAATAAACCATTTCATAGCCATGTAGATGCCTCCAACTATGCAATAGGATGCATCCTGGCTCAACCTACAGATGAAGAAAAATTAGACCACCCTATTGCATATGCGAGCAAACAACTAAACCAAGCGAAAAGAAACTATACGACTACGGAACGAGAAGGTCTATGAATGGTGTATGCAGTTAAGAAATTTAGGCACTACCTTCTCATGAACAAGTTCAAGTTCTTCATTGACCATTAGGCCCTATTGTATCTAGTCAATAAGCCTTGTGTTGCTCTAGCACAATGGTGAGAACCACGTTAAGAAGCTTCACCTCCTTAATGTCAATCCACGGAAGAGATATGAGTGATATGAAGATCGTGAATGTGAGATGAAGTGAGAGTGAAGGTGAAGAAGCATAGAGATGCACACACACATACACACACTACGAAGAGACAAGCAAGACACAATGGAAGGTGAGAAATCAACTCTATTGCTCAAGAACACTCTTACAAGCTCAAAATAGCTCTAAGCTCACACTAACCAACAAGCTAACCTCAAAAATGAGCTCTCTAGCTCTTTTTATAGTTTCTAGACTAGTTTTGACCAGTTTCACATCTAGTGACCGGTATAGTTAAAAAATAGGTTTTAAGCGCTATTTGAAAGGGTAAACGGTGTCAAAAAATAACCAAAATTGATACGCTCATTCTACCTAAGCTCCTCAAGCTCGAGGACTCCTCGGCTTGCACAAAATGGAGCTATAAATTACAAAAAGGGTTTTTGTATGTTACATATAGTACAAAAGTGATGAAAATCAATGTTGGAGGTTTTGAAAAGTATTTATAAAACATAATTCTTTGAAAAATGATTCGAATGACTCCCTGCTCTATCTTTACATGCTTACATGTCTTCTATGCCTCTGGTTGCTGCCAACACCCCCCTCCCTCTCGCTTCTGTCGTCCTCGACAGAACCTTGTTGTGAGGTCTGTCGGATGTAATTCTGTAGGAGCTCCTGAGCGAGGGTGTGTTCTGATATTCGAATGCCTCGAGCTAAATCTGCCTCAAGTTTCTCCCAATCAATGGGTTGCGGTTCATCTGATGGCAGGAGTCGATAATGCGTGGAATATACCATCTGTTCATAGGCAAATAATTGAAGTAAATGCATAGGCCTGCTGATGAACACTTCCGAATGGTATTCCTAGAAACCGGTTGTGAACATTTCTTCGAAGGTTTGCTTGTAGCATGCCGGTAAGTATTTAATTCTATAATGCCAGGCGTAACACACCCGTAGCGATGGCGTTGTACTCATATCATATGCAAGATCTAGATTGCCATGCTCGAAGCCCGGGGTGTTTACATGCAGTGCCTTGACGCGTCTGTAGACTTTAAAAACCATCTGCATCATGTCAAATATCTTGACAGTCATGTGCGCTGCTATGTCGTCCATGTGTTTTAAGTAAGGGAGCCAATGATGAATCATTGACATCATGTATCCGACTGTAGGTGGTCCTGTGGGTGGGGTGAAGTATGGGTAATTCAACTGGTCCTGGCATTGCTTGTTATTCTGTACTTTAATCGCAAATGCCTTCGAGGAGCGGCGACATGGCACTGGTCCCCAACATGGGTTGTATTTTAAGTGTAGTGGTGCCTTGGCCCATGTACTCATATTCTCAGGATATTTTTGTAATAAATCTTTACGCCAATCTGGTTGATAGATCTCTCCTTCCTGCGCATCTAGTGGCAAATCGTCAGGCTCAAATTGAGTAGCGTGAGATGGTTTCTTTCCTGTTTCTTTCTCTATGGCCAACTGATATTCCGCCATTAACATAAAATAAGGTTTATACTATAGCTCATGCCCTGATATGTATCTGCGAGGGGCCAAATGAGCAAAATAAGGAGATTGTAAGATTCTTTCTTCAATCATTGCCATGGCGTGTAACTGCACCTCTACCCGTGCTGAGTGGGTTGTTCCAAGCTCTTCAATCGTCTTCATCCATGCGGGAGTTGGAAGTTCGAAAGTAGTCTGGCCTTCGGCTGTGACTCGTCCGCCTGGGATGGGTTGAGGTTCATAAGCTTCTTCAAAAGTTTCCTCCACCGGAATAGTCATTGTTTCTTCCTCTGCTGGTAGTTCCGATGGGGAGTCTGGCCTTGGTGGTGCTTCATATACAGCTATCTATGATTGGAGTGTTGATACATAGGCCCGTAATGCGTTAAGTTCCTCTAGGATGTCAGGAGATGGGTCCATAGGGGGTGGTAGTCCTTGTGGTATTGGTGCTCTTAGTTGCAATGTCTTGTGTTCCTCCTTGAGCTTCTGAAACTCCTCGTTCATGCTGTCATACTCATCTAACAATCTGACATGATCTTCTAACAACATTTTCATAGATTCTGAGGGCACGGCCTTGAAGCGACTGGGGCTTAATGGTTGGTCTGGCTGATCTAGGGCAGCCTCTAAATTCTCTCTATTCTGTTCTTGTAAACGCTCATTCTCTTCTTTTGCTGCTGCCAGGTGTCTTCTGAGTAAGCCCATGTTCCTAGTGAGCGTTGCATTGCGAATAATCTGTGCCCTTAACAAGTTATCGATATCCATGACAGCTTCTTTCGTCTTTTCTTCACTTTCTAATTCCAGTTTATGATATGCCTCTCGTAGCTCTTGGTAGCGGGTGTTCAATGAGGCATTCTCGATGGTTAGTGAATTGAGTTGCGTTTGTAGATCATTCGTTGTCTTCTATAGCTACTGATAATTGTTGGTGCATTTTACCCAAGCCTACATGCTTGATATATTTGATATCATCCTCATTTGTAAGTCACATGAGTAGTCATGTGAACACCTCTTGTAAAAGAGTTCATTTTTATCTCTTGTAATTGAAAAAAGAAAAAGGAAAAGGATGGCTTACCTCATGCATGATGTAAAAGCAATTTCGTGGCTCTAACTACCAAAACCCACGACTTTTTGAGTTGAGGGAATATCTCCTAACTTTGGGGATCACTTTTAGGTGGAGCCATTCAAATTCGAATTCGAAACTCCCTCCAAGAATAGCTATAAAAGGAGCAAGAAGGAAGAGGCGATTAGCAAGCCTTGTACGTGACCACTTCATGTCATTTTGTAGAGATTGAAGAGCTTACTCCATAGCTCTATCATTCTACTCCCATTGTGCAAAGATTCATTGCCAATGTGGTTGTAATCATATATGAATTTATACATTTATCATCATTCACTTCTCTCTTTTGTTCTCTGCTATACTCACTCAGATCAGTACCTTCACAAGGTCATATCTCGAGTTCTACTAATTCTTTTTCAGTGATTTAATGTACGTTGGATACAGCTTACTGTCTAGTTTTTGCATATCAATTTTCAAGGTCATTGGATTTATACTTTTGGAGATATATGCATTTTACTGCTCACTGGTCTATCTCTGCAGAGCCCCGAGAATGGTGAGCATGTTCCAGAAATTGATGAAACTTGTTCTCAGTGCTTAGTCCATCATTTGAAGTGTTTTAACTTGGATTGGGAAGCTTGCTAAGTCTATTTGCTATGCCCAAAAGGAATCTTTCTAATTCCTACCAAGTTGAGAGCACTATTCATTTTTTCGAGCAGGTGTATGTCCAAAAATAGCAAGTTTTGGGAGCTAGTCATTTCGCAACTAGTCTGTCTTGACTTAGGAAGCTTAAAGGGTCTACTAATCAACTCTGAAGTCTCAGTTGGCTGGTGTGAAGCTGGTTGTAGCAGCACCTGCTCATCTTTGGATTGCATCCACCATCTCTCTTCACAGTGGTATCAGAGCATAGTCAAACAACATGGGAGATGGATTTCCATCAACAATTGACAAATTGGATCGAAAAAACTACCCAGCATGGTCTCTAAGGATGGAGGCTTACCTTCAAGGGAGGAATCTTTATGGATTCATATCCGGAGATGAAGCAATGCCAACCATGAGGAACAAAGGGCAACCATCACATGAAGAAGTGGAAGGACTTTCAAATTGGTGTTCGAAGGATGCACTTGCAAGGTCCTATATTCTAAACTCAATCTCTGATTTTCTTTTACCTCATGTCAAGGGATGCAAGACATCAAGAGAGACCTGGAATGCACTTGCTTCTTTCTTCTCTTCCAACACTCGAGCAAGGAAGAACCAATTGTGGATGGAGTTCACAACAATGAAGAAAAGCCCAAAGCAAAATGTGGCTGATTATGTCACAAAGATGAAGGAGATTTCCGACCAACTTGGAAGCATTGGAGAGGTAATTGAAGAGGAGCAAATCATAAGACAAATCATGAATGGAATCAAAGCAGACGACAAGTGGGAGTCATTCACAACAGCTATGGATTTATACATGGATATGCATGTACCCGACCTCAACACACTCATGGGCCAACTCTTCACTCATGAAGCAAAGATTAGCAAAGGTGGTGAGTCCTCAAGAGGTAATCAAACTTCTGCCTTATATTCTGATAAAGCTAAGGTCAAGGACAAGTCAAAGAATAGGAAGAATGAAGATGAAGGTAGCTCTTTCCAAGCAAACTTTGCAAGTAGAGGAAGAGGCAGATGTGGAAAGCAAGGCAGGGGGAGATTCCAATCATCTCAACCTTGCAACATATGTGGCTTATCTAATCATACTACTGAAGAATGTTTCAGGAATCCAACGAACTCAAGAGGAAGAGGATTCAATAGAGGTGGATATGGATCAAATAGAGGTAGATACAATGGAGGCTACAACAACAACAACTACTACAACAACAATTACAACAACAACAACAACTATCAAAGTGGCCATAGAGGAGGAAGAGATTACAATAACTATGCAGAGGGCCAAAGTCAAGAAGATTCATTATTGATTATGAATCTATCAGCGAAGAAGGGTAAGGATGATGATCACATATTTTACATTGATTCGGGATGCTCGAACCATGTAGCAGGAAATGTGGCTTTACTTTCTGATTTGGAAGATCCTCATAACAAGCATGAAGTGCAGACAGGAGATGACACAAAGCACTCAGTGGAGAAGATAGGTAATGTGAAGACATCAGATGGGAATATGAACCTCTTAAGCAAAGTCTTGTATGTCCCTACAATTACCAAAAATTTAATAAGTGTTGGACAGATTGTTGAAAAAGGATTGCAGGTTAGATTCAACCGATTTGGAGCATATGTTGAAGACCCAAGGTGTAGCTCAGTGATGAGTAGCACCTCCTTTAATGTCAATTCGGGAAGACGTGAGGATGGTATGAAGACCTCGAGCAAGTGAAGGCACAAGTGCGTGAGTGAGAAGCACACTAACATGCACACACATACACGCACACACGCACACACAGTAGACAAAGAGTGAGAAGCAATGGATTTCTTAGATTACTTTCAAAAAGCTCATACAAGTCCAAAACTATTACAAGCTAACCTCAAAAATGAGCTCTCTAGCTCCTTTTATAGTTTTTGACTAGCTTTGGCCCTGTCCAGACCTAATGTCCGGCCTAGTTAAAAATTAGGTTCCAGGACTTTTTTGAGGGCTCAAACGAGATCCAAAAAATATGAAAATTGGCAGGTAGATACTTCTAAAGCTCCTCAAGCTCAAGGACTCCTTGGCTTGCACAAAATGGAGCTATAAAAATACGAAATGGTATTTACAATGGTTTTTAGTGATTAAAATCACTATTTGTGTAGGGATTTTCTCTGTTGATTTGTCGTACACATCTTTGAGCTCCCTACTTGCTCTTTCTTTTTGTGTGCTCAACTCCTTGATGTCTGAAAAATTTAGATGGCCTACTTGCCAGATCTTCTTTGGCTACTGTGTCTGCTTGTGCTATCTCTTCGTTTCGACCCTCTTTGTCTTGTGGCTCCTTCGGTTCCCTAACTGCTGCCAACACCCCCCCCCACTCTCGCGTCTGTCGCCCCTGACAGACCCTTGTCTAGATGTTCGTTGAACGTAATATTGGACAACGTCGGAAGCGAGGTGATGTTCTTCTAATCTGAGCCCCCGTGCTAGATCTATTAATAATGCATCCCAATTCACTGGTCTTGGTACGTCCGGATGTGGCACCCGCAGTTGTTCTGAATGGATGGTTCTCTCCACAGCGAATAAGTGGAGGAGATGTGAGGGCCTGGGTACAAATATTTCTGAGTGATATTCCCAGAATCCCGTTATGAACATCTCCTCGAATGTCTGTTTAAAACAAGCTGGGAGGTACTTTATTCTGGCGTGCCAAGCATATATTACCTCTATGGATGGGGTTGTGCTCATGTCGTATACCAGATCTTGGTTTCCTGTAAGAAATCCGACACCTGAGAAGTGGGGGTCTTTAATATTCTTGAACGTCCTGAAGGTGATTAGCATTAGTTCAAAGATTTTCATACACATTTGTGCCATCACATCGGGGGTATTCCGTAGTCGAGTGCTCCAGTGTCTGATGGTAGAAATCATGTAATTTACAGTGGGAGGGCCTTGTGGCGGTGCTAGATAAACATAATTTAACCACTTTGGGCAACCCTTGACGTTCTTGACAGCAATTGTAAACTCTGGCCAAGTGCGTTGGTGGAATACTGGAACATAACAAGGATTGTATTTAATAAAAAGGGGCATGTTAGTCCAGGTACGAACCATTTCCGGGTAGGTTTCAAGAAGACTGATTCTCCAGGTTGGTTGATGAATGGAGCCTTTCTTCGCACTTTCTGGGATATCCTCTGACCCAAATTGTGTGACAAAAGTTGGAGGTTTGCCACAACTGCGTTGAATCTCTGCATTGTAATCCGCAAGGAGCACACAATATGGCACATATTGATCATCATTGGTGCCGATCCATCTATGATGAGACATGTTTCGGAAGTATTCAGACTTGATGATGGTGTCTTCTAACTTTGCCATAGATTGGATTTGAATGGCCACTCTATCTTCATGGGTTGTTGCAGTCTTCTCTAGTGTTTGGAGCCATTCAGGTACTTCCACTTCTAATGTGTCCATTCCTTCTGAGGTCTGTGCACCACCTGGCATCGGCATAGGAACGTATGGTTCCTCATATGTTTCATCCACCTCAATGGGTACTAAGTCCTCCGGTTCAGGTTCTACAACTGGGGAGGGCTGCCTTTCATATTCTAGTAACTTTTTCTGGAGCTCAGCTACCTGCTCTGTCAATGCCTTTACTTCCTCTGAAGTCGAGGCCGTTTCTATTACCTTGGTTGGAGCCTCCTGTTCCCTGAGCTGGCTACGTAGCTCATCTCGTTCCCTTTCCAAATCATCATGTGCTTCTAATAAATCCGCATAACTTTCCAAGATGGTTTTCATTGTTTCTGTGGGAACCGCTTTGAACTGTTCTGGATCGATCTCATGGGGGGAACCTTCCATGGCTGCTTCCAAGTTTTCTTCATTTTGTTTCTGCAACCGTTTATTTTCTTCAAGTGCTGTAGCCATATTCTTTCGAAGTAGAGTTAAATTACGTCGGACTCTCAGGTTATCTGTTTGGTACACCTCCAGCAAGGCTTCAAGTTGTTTGACACCGGGTTCTGCTGATGGTTGGACCAGCTCTCATAGGATAATTGATCGACGTCCTTTTATAACCTTAGATATAGGACAAGGAAAAAGTGCAAGGACTGTAAGAGCCTTGATTGACTCAGGTGCAGCCACTAGTGCTGTTAAATTGACTTACTGTCAAGAGTTGAAATTAACTGTCAATCCTATAGAAGCATATCTCATAGGATTGGGAGGCGTGGAAACCCCTTGCATGGGCGAGGTGGAACTTCCCCTCTATATTCATGAAGAGGCAATGACAATCAAAGTACTAGTGTGTCAAGATGAGGACCTCACTGAGCCTCTTGTCTTGGGTCAGGACTGGATCTACGATCATGCAGTCAACTTAAACCTAAGATGTGGACTTCTTCAGGTGTGGATGAATCAGACTAGAATTACAGTTGAGTTAAATAATGGAGCACTCAAGGAACTAGAAAAGGCACAGACTCCTGGTCCTTCCAGGGGTACACATGAAGTTGACCATGCTGTTCTTGTCCAAAGCTATGTGATGCAGAGGAATGGAGATCTCAATAGAAAAGTCAAGGCATTGGCGGAACTCCCTTCTTTTCCAAAGGCCAGAAGGAGGCAGCAACTAAGGGCAGATCAATTACTGAAGACTATCTATGCGGGAGACCAAAAGAATGCGCGAAGCCGAACAACTCAGCCAGTGAAACAAATGTGGGTGCGAAAAGACGAGCTGCCGACTGTAGCCAAGTCGCGACAACTGTCTCAACTACCTATTAGTAATCAACGACATGATACTAATAAGAGGACTCCTAAAACCTCTGTTGAGAAAGTGAAATCTATATGGGTGCCCAAGAAGTCGATGAAGGTTGACCCACAATCAAGACAAATTTGGGTGCCTAAGGCTTGCTTGCGGGCTCAACTAGTCCCACACGATTCACATCATACACGACTGAGTTCACTCACTCAAGGAACCGCCACCCACTCTTGCCTGACACACTCGAACACACAGTCACTTAGAAGCACGCACAGACTCACTCGTAAATGGGTCCCAAAGATGCATCACCCCCGAGCAGAATTACTCATGCAACCCTCCAGAGTCTCCACAAAACCAAAACCAAGAGCCACCCATTGCGTTTGGCAAACTAACACTTGTAATAAATCCCTCGACTCCAATTTGTAAATTCATCTCCACTTACTAACTGCATCAGTCAGACACTGCATCTTTCCATCTAGCTCCTAGGACTATCCATTCATTAACTACACACACTGTCATCGTGCACTCACTGACCCACTAACCCATTACTCACCTCACAATAATATTGTAACGGGGGCAAAACGTGTTCTATCTTGTCCATTACAATATTAACGCATGCTCTATATTCTCGACAGAACCAGCTAGCAAGCAATAACGATGGCAGAAGCTGGAGGCACCGGTTCCCAGGCAAGGTCCAGCGCACAGATTGTGGACATTGAAACCATTCTTCTGGAACCGCCACTCACCGAAAGGCCTCAAGAACTTCAAGAGGTGCATGTCCTTCCTATCCAGGACCCTCCTCAGGGACACACTTCTCAACTGGGGAAACATGCTCATTGGTTTAGTGATGTAGCAGGGCCATTGGGTGACGACACCTACTTCTGGGAAGCAGAAATTGAATTTAATGGCAAATGGGGACGCTACCACTTTTTCACTTGGGAATTCGAGAACTATCAGAATGCAGAGGTAATGCGATCAGTTTGGACCAAGGCAGGCCTGGATAGATATTTCAGGGCACACTTGCCTAAACCTGATTTTCTACGCTGCTCCTATTTTATCAGCACCATCACTCCCAGCAGGGCCAAGGGAGGCAATAGTACTTTTGTACTACCATCATTGTTGCCAGGACACGAACTCAAGAGATTCAAACTGACCCTCAATCTGGTACGGGAGGCATTGAACATGCAAGGTATGCACATTCCCACCGAGAAAGAAACAATGGTCCCGGGTAGGATGAAGCATAAGGATCTCAATAAATTGAAGGACATGGTGGCAATGATGCCTACCATTGCTCTCCACTTACGAACTGTTATGCAACATTTTGCTTTTCCCGCACAGGAACGATTCACTATGCCCCCTAAGAAAATATTGTTCAGCTTATACTTGGTAGAAATAGAGAACCTCACCCTCAACATACCGCACTGGGTCATCGATCATATACACCTAGCCCATCAGCGCTGGAATAAGAAGCAGAAAAATGTACTTCATGGTTGTTGTGCCCTAACAAGAATAATTTACAAGTGCCTAGCATATGACGTGCCCATTCAAAGAGCACTAGTGTGGTCCAGGGCCCAAGAATTCCAAAGGCGACTATCAACAGCGGGTCCTCCATCGAAGAAGATGAGAGGGGGCGTCCAATTACCATGTGCTCAACCAAGGGGAGCCACTACCACACCTGAGGTGACTCCTCCTCAAACTAGGCGTGTTCGGCCATTCACCATTTGTCTTCCCAGACCAAGTACAGAAGGACCCAACTTGGTGTTTCCCCCCATTCCATCAGACTTGGAATTTCCACAGGGATTTACTCTCAATGACCTCACGGATGAAGAAGTTGCCAGGCTGATCTACGAGTCTAATCTTGAAACAGAAGCAGACCAGACCCAGGAACCACATCCCACCACAACAACACCAGCCCCGACACAACCAGTCGTAGAAGTCAAAGGAGATGAACAAGAGGCAAGAGGAGAAGAAGAAGAAGCCGACGAAGAACAACATCAAGAATATGATGAACTCTCAGAGCTAGCAAGTGCCCCAGCATATTCGGCACAAATAAAAAGATTGTACCAAACCATGAAGCGAGTTCAGGAACAACACAAAATGTCACTCGAATCAAGCAAGGTGCTCATGAGCCAACTATTGGCAGAGGAAGGCGTGGACGATATGTTTATCGAATCCATGAACCTACACGCAGAGGCAGTCGGCTTGGATGAGGCCATACATGAGGCCATGACATACATTAATCAATTTGAGAAACGTGTGCCTGCCCACCCCAGGCGATCTGGAAAACAAATACACATCAATGTATCAGAACTGGAAGGCAACACACAAACAGAAGAACATCAGGAGGCACCACTCTCCCCACCCACCTCACCTCTCACTACACAAGTCACCTCACCACCTGGCACAACCACGCCCTTTTCTACCACTACCACCGTCGTCATGGGAATTCCTCTCTCTCCCGGTATCCAATGCGGAGGAGTTTCCATGCCCACCTTCACGACACTCTTCACCAATATCACTTCCACCCCACCCACGGTCCCCCTCTTTACTGTCACACCCACATTTGACACAATGGAGACATCACCCGCCACAGTACCACCCCCACCCCCCACACAACCTCAATCTCCCATACCCCCTCCACCTACTTCACCACTTGACTCCACAGCATTCACAACCCCCTTCCCCTTCCCCATTCCCCCTGCATCTTCTTCTTTACCTGCATCTTTTAATGTAAATAGTATATTCCTGTCATTACATCGTGTATATCAACTTCAGCACGAGTATAGGGATCTAGAAAGCCGCCATCATCAGCTGACAACAAACCATCAGCAACTACAAACACGACTCTTAAGGCTAGAAGAAGAAAATGCGGAACTCAACCAACGCCACACCACTCTCGAGCAAGCCCATCAAACACTCTTGATCACTGACTAGCTCTATAGGTAACCCGTATCTTGTGAATACATTCTCAAACAAGAATTTAGCAGTTGTCTGAGCATCGTTCTTCGTTGTAGCTTTTACCTCTACCCATTTTGTTAGATAGTCTGTGGCAACAATGATGTATTCAGCATGTGAACCCTTGGCTGGGGGATTAATAGGAGCTACAAAGTCTATTCCCCACTTAGAGAATGCACGTCCACCCATCATAGGTTTCAGTGGCATCTCATCTTTGCGTATAGGATACTGAGTTATCTGACACACATCACACCTTGGTGTGCAGTCTCCAAGATCTTGAGATATTCACTCTCATGGACACATAGTCTCAGGTAACCATCTTTACCACGCTTGTAGAGATGATCACCAATGAGTGAGTAATCTAGGGCTTCTTGTTCTAGACTTCTTCGTCTGGCCAGAGTCATGTATTGAGGGAATGTTTTCGTCCTCAGGAAGGATACTAGTGGTTCACTCCAATCTGGCACTATGGACACTTGATAAAGTGTGGCATGTTCCACAGGTGGTTTAGTGCAACAGATTGGACATTCCTTGCACAACTTTTGGACATCAGCTTCCATAGTTGGCCAATGCACTCCGAGTCTCCTTAGTGTCTGTAAGGTTCGTTGTTTTGAGTAGTGTTGCTCTAATGCACCTACATGTGCTAATTGCAACCATTTAGCGTACTCATCCTCTTCCACACAACTAGCCAAGATCCCTTGATCCGTGTGCTTGTACATACTTCCTGCCATGATGTGATACTTTTGGGCTTTTACTACTTCTTTATCCTGTGTGTTTATTACTGGGTGGTTAGGCCCGTATGTCAATACTGGCACTAATGGCTTAGCCCACTGTGGCACCACTTCCAAATTAAACAAGTAAGCATCAGGAAGGTCGTCTGACACTCCTTGTGGGTGTTACCATTAGTGTCCATGTGAAAGGCCAAATGGCCACCGGACACTTCTTTGTATATGTTCTTTAATAAAACATATAGTGGCCTGGTCAGTCACAGACTGTAAGTTCGACCGCATTTGTAAGACCCAAGAAGTCTGTCTTCGTGCTCCATGTGTACTGCGTTTTCTGCGTATTCTACAACCTCTGTGCGGAGTACTGTGTGTGGCGTCAGGAGCTCGTTTTTCTACTCCGAGCATATGGCTTTCTCCAAGGCTTACGACGAAGGCGGCGACCAAGGCATAGACCTTGGCATACCTTGTCATCCGAGTCACCGAAGTCACCGTTGGCGCCGTTGGCTGCGCGCGAGGGAGGACCTCAACGATCAAGGAATATAGAGGTTCCCGGTACTTCCCGGGAGGTCACCCATCCCAGTACTGTTCCCCCCAGAGCTCGCTTAACCGTGGCAATCTCTTGCCACTAAGCTACACTCTTGTGGTGTTTGAAGAAGGGGAAAGACTAAGGTTGACATTACCTTGAACAAGTTTTGGTCCCTCAAAGCTTCATTTTTGCTTTTAAAGCCTATTTCTGAAGCAATTTTGGGGTGTTTTTGGAGCCATTTCGGAGTACTTTCGCACGTAGTTCTCTTCACACAGGTCCAAGAACATCAAGAAGAGTGTTCCTTGTACTTCTCAGACAATAAATATCAACCTTTGGGGCTGTATTTTCAGCCACACTCGTAAAACTACAGGTTTCTCGAGGGGTTTTCAGTTTTGGTGGGAGCAGTCGCTGCAAATTTATGCAGGTTTTTAAAGCCTAAAACATCAGAGGTGACAGACACTTGCAGGCGTTATTGGCTAGTTTTTGGGCTGTGTATTCAGCCTTTCAGTGTCATTTTACTGCATATATTGAGCACATACACACCATGTACGCTTCTGTGGATACCGCTTATGTACGTCCATGTGGGCATTGATATGGCGGTTACGTTCTTTGCATAAAGCCTTTTACGTTTGATAAAGAGGGTTGTGGTGAGGTTTTCTTAACTGGGAGACACCCAGATGTCGGGGTATCTTCGGTGATGCAGGTGGAAGACTTACCCAGCCTCGCCATAGGAGATGTATGATAGTTGTTCATAGGTGCTCGATAAGCCTAGTTGGCTTCTATTGGGTAACTGATTATATGCAGTGGAGTCAGTGATTCACTATGCAGGTAGACATGTCAGTACTTGCAGTTTTATGATACTTTGACACTGGTCATATGCTAATATTGCAGAGGATACTCTGGCAAAATTTTTCCAGATTTCTGGTTTAGTCAACTATATAGTGGTCGATTTACTCCTTGATACACTTATTTGTTGGTGTTTGGACTCTTCTAGCTCCATTATCATTCTATTCAGTTCTCTACGATCATGGCATCAGAGGTCTCAGGCACATCCGGTGGATCAGGGTCTAGTGCTAGCGTTCCGAGGAGGAGCTATAACTTGCAGGGCAAAGACCATTTTGAGATCTGAAAATTTGATGGCACAAACTTTGCTCTATGGAAGAATCAGATTAAAGATGTGCTGATTCAAAGAAGGCAATGGAAGCCAGTAAATGGGATTTCAAAGAAGCCTGCTGACATGGATGAAGATGATTGGGATGAGTTAGATGAAATGGCCAGGTCTACCATTCGCTTGCACCTAGTAGATAATGTTTACTTTATAGTATTAGACTGTGAAAGTGCAGAGGAGCTTTGGAAGAAGTTATGCAATACATATGAAAAAGAGACGGCATCAAATAAAGTATATCTGATGAGAAAATTATACGACCTTCGTATGAAGGACACAGATAGTGTTGCTGCTCATCTAAATGAGTTTGATGCCATATTCTCCCAGTTACAGGCTCAGAAAATGGATATGGACAATGAAATGAAAGCAGTATTGCTGTTATGCACCCTGCCATCATCATGGGATACATTTTGCACAGCTATTAGCAATAGTGCACCAGGTGGTAAACTCGTCTATGATGACATATGTGGAGCACTCTTGAGTGAGGAGATTCGTAGAAAATCTATGGTTGGCACTCAGAGTGGAGATGCATATAATGTTCGTGATTCTTACCAAGGAAAGAATCAACAACGTGGCAGGAGCAAGAACAAGGAAAAGAATGGTCAACGGAATAAGAGCAGAAGTAAATCAAGGAAGAGGGATATTGAATGCCATTATTGTCATAAGAAAGGACACATGAAGAAAGACTGTTATGCATTAAAGAATGCTAAAGGTAAAGGACAGAATGTTGATGGGCATGTTAAACAGTTACCTGCACCATCTACTTCGACTGTGAAGATTGAAGAAATTAATGCTATTTCTGATGATGCTGATGTGTTGACACTTGATAGTACTGTGCCATCTGAGGCACTTATGGCTGATTCTCTTTCCCACACCTGGCTGCTAGATTCTGATGCTTCTTTCCATGTGACACCACATAGAGAATGGTTCTCTAATTATGCAGCAAAGTCTCTTGGTACCGTGAGACTTGGTGACTCTTACCAGTGTGATGTTGTGGGGATTGGAGATGTGGTTGTGCAGTTCATTGACGGTTCAAAATTTACTATGCATAATGTATGCCATGTACCTCAGTTATCACGTAGTTTGATGTCAGTTGGTCAACTTGATGACCTTGGTTACAAGGTGGTCTTCTATGCTCAATCCTTTCGTATATCAAAGGGCAATATGGTTATTGCAAAAGGAAGGAAAGTTGGCTCACTTTACCCTTTATTTGTATCACAGAAAGAACACTTGTTAGCTGTTACTTAACAGCCTATGGCTTGTATTTGGCATGGTCGTTTGGGCCATATATCTCGTAGTGGAATGGAAAATCTTTCTCGTTCTGGCTACTTACCTGTGTTATCTTTCTCTGATTTTTCATTTTGTGAGCATTGTCAATATGGAAAGCAAACCAGAAATGTGCATAAAACGCACATTGACTCTTCAATTCAGCCTTTAGATCTTGTCCATACAGATGTGTGTGGTCCTATGCCCACTAGGTCCTTAGGTGGTTCTCTTTACTTTGCCACTTTCATAGATGATGCTACTAGAAAAGTCTGGGTATATCCTATCAAATCGAAGGATGATGTATTCCCTACTTTCAAAAAATGGCTTGCTTCAGTTGAGACTGAAAAAGGAACTAAGCTTAAGGCTTTACGTTCAGATAATGGGGGTGAGTATACCTCACATGAATTCAGCCTTTTCTGTCAGTGTAGAGGGATTCGTAGAGAGTTTACAGCTCCTTATACCCCAGTACAGAATGGTGTAGCTGAGAGGATGAATAGAACTATTCAAGATAGAGTAGTCTCTATGTTGCATCATGCAAACCTCTCACAAGGTTTTTGGGCAGAAGCAGTATTGACTGCAGTTCATGTGATTAACCTTTCACCTAGTACTGCCAAAGGTCTGAAAGTGGCACAAGAGTTATGGACAGGGAAACCACCATATTATGATCATCTTCGAGTTTTTGGGTGTGAAGCATATGTTCATATACCCAAGAATCTTAGACAGAAGTTGGACCATAAGTCAAAGAAATGCATTTTTCTTGGATATGGTCGAGAAGGACAATTTGGATATCGCTTATGGGATTCTGAAACACGGTCAGTGATCAGAAGTAGTGATGTCATTTTTAATGAGTCTAAGATGCATAAATAGTCGATTAAGGAGGTTGAAGTGAGAAGAGTGGTGTTTGAGGATACTAGTCCTCCGGTTAGCATGCATAAAAATGCTGCACATAGGGATGTTCAAGAGAATGTCCATTCAGATCAGTCTGCACATGTTCCCGTTCAGCAACCATTGAGACGTTCTGCACGCGTCTCATATCCACCTGATAGATATGTTCCAGGTTTAGATTTTGTTATGCTAACAGATGCCGGTGAGCCCTCTTGCTACAAAGAGGCTATGCAGACAGAGGATCATGTCAAGTGGGAGCGTGCCATGAAGAGTGAGTTGGATTCTATTCACAAGAATGATACTTGGGACTTAGTACCTTTGCCAAAGGGCAGGAAAGCTTTACCATGTAAATGGGTATATAAGCTGAAATTCACATCAGATAGTGCTTCTCCAAAATATAAAGCACGACTTGTTGCAAAGGGTTTTAAGCAACAACATGGTGTTGATTTTGAGGAAATCTTCTCTCCAGTGGTCAAGATGACTACTTTGCGCATGTTGCTTGGATTCGTTGCAATGGAGGACTTAGAGCTAGTCCAAATGGATGTGAAAACAGCTTTCTTGCATGGAGATCTTACAGATGAGATGTATATGGAACAACCAGAGGGTTATGTAGTTCCTGGCAAGGAAAGTCTAGTTTGTAAGCTCAAGAAGAGCTTGTATGGACTTAAACAGTCTCCTAGACAATGGTACCAAAAGTTTGATGCTTTTATGAAGTCCCAAGGCTATTCTCGGAGCAATGAGGATCATTGTCTCTACACAAAGAGATGTTCTGATGGCAGCTTGATATGCTTGATACTTTACGTCGATGATATGTTGATTGCTGGGAAGTCCTCTTATGATTTGTCAATTCTCAAAAAGAAGTTGAGTCAGACATTTGATATGAAGGATTTGGGGGATGCCAAACATATTCTTGGCATGCGCATTACTCGTGATAGGAGTAAAAGATGCATATACTTGTCTCAAAGTGAGTACATATCCAAAGTACTTCATCGATTCAATATGCAGGGTGGAAAGGCATTGAGTACACCTTTACCCACATATGTGAAATTGAGCAAGGATGACTGCCCCAAATCAGATGAGGAAAAGGAATTCATGACCAAAATTCCCTATCAGTCTGCTGTTGGTAGTCTCATGTATGCTATGGTAGCTACGAGACCAGACATTGCATTTGCAGTGGGAGTTGTGAGCAGATATATGTCTAATCCTGGCAAGAAACATTGGGAAGCGGTCAAAATGATTTTGAGATATCTGAGTGGCACTAAGGACAAGTGTCTATGCTTAGGTAGAGGGAAAGCATCCATTATTGGTTACACAGATTCTGACTATGCTGGTTGTGTAGACAATCGTAAGTCTACATCAGGGTACATTTTTCATTTTGCTGGAGGTGCTATCTCTTGGAGATCTCGTCTTCAAGAATGTACATCTGTTTCCACCACAGAAGCAGAGTATGTTGCAGCAAGTGAGGCATGTAAGGAAGCATTGTGGCTTTCTCGTCTTGCTTGCGATATGGGTTTGCCTCAGCATGTACCTCACTTGCTCAGTGATAGTCAGAGTGCCATTGCTTTGGCTAAGAATCCGGTCTATCATGCAAAGACCAAGCACATTGAGGTGAGGTATCACTTCATTAGAGATTGCTTAGCCACTGAGAGCATTATTCTTGAGAAGGTTCACACTCGAGATAATGCTGCAGATGCTTTGACTAAAGCTCTACCATAGGATAGCTTTCGACACTGTTGTCACTTGATGGGGGTTACTTGATTCTTGATCTTACGCAGTCACTTGTATACTGTGTAACATGCCCATCAGGTGGGAGGTATAGTTTGTATACTTACACTCAGGTATTCTTTATCATTCTTTCTTTTTTCTCCCATAGCTACTCTGGCCATATTGGCCTTTAGTGGGAGATTGTTACCATTAGTGTCCATGTGAAAGGCCAAATGGCCACCGGACACTTCTTTGTATATGTTCTTTAATAAAACATATAGTGGCCTGATCAGTCACAGACTGTAAGTTCGACCGCATTTGTAAGACCTAAGAAGTCTGTCTTTGTGCTCCCTGTGTACTGCGTTTTCTGCGTATTCTACAACCTCTGTGCGGAGTACTGTGTGTGGCGTCAGGAGCTCGTTTTTCTACTCCGAGCATATCATCGTGGAGCTCTCAAGAAAGAGAGTGCAGTGTGGTGCATCGCCATCGAAATACTTCAGTGGGGCCTCTCCTGATGTGAGCCTAGAAAGATGGTCAGCTCTCAAATGAGTCCTCCCTTTCCTCACCACTACCTCAAAATCATATTCCATAAGTAAGAGAAACCATCTTACTAATCGGCTTGTGTTGCATGGTTTGTTTACCAGATACAACAATGCCTGATGATCAGTAAAAAATTTAAACTTATTTGCAAGCAAGTAATGTCTAAACTTTTTAACCGCATATACCATGCCTAAGCCTTCTCTCTCAGTAGTGGTGTAATTTCGTTCAGCTTCATTCAACTGTCTACTGGCATAGGCAATTGGGAGATCCATATTACCTTCACCAGTAGGTTGAGCGAGTACACATCCAATAGCATAATTGGATGCATCCACATGAACATGGAATGGCTTGTTCCAATCTGGTGTGGTCAAGATTGGTGCTGAACATAATCTTCGTTTAAGCTCCTGGAAGGAATTCTCACATTCATTAGTCCACTCAAAGTTAGTCAGAAGTCCGTACATGGTGTAACATAATCCTGGTAGGAGATGGTTGAACCACACCCTAAGAGAGAGGATTAGGAAGTAATCCTCAACCATGGCTTTTGGGGCAAGTGGTTAGCCCATCACATTCCTAACCAAGAGGTTGTGAGTTCAATTCCTTACATTGGTATCAGAGCCTAGGAAGTAGGCTTGGGCAAGGTGGAATGACTCAATGGCCTCTAAAAAAGGCGCTTGGGCATCCTCTATGTGAAAGGGTAGGACTTGTGGAAGGCGCGCGCGTCGGTTTCAAGGATGGACCTTACAATGATTGGGGTGTATCTCTCAATCCGTAGGTCGGATTGAGGCGTATAATATACCGTTGGAAAGCTCTCGGAACGAACTTTCCAATGAGCTAGCTTGGAAGTGTGAATTCCTTGGAAATCCTTGGGTGGCACTTGATTGAGTGTTCAAGATACCAAGCATGGGTGAGAACAAGGTTCAAGACTGAGGTTGAGAACAAGGGCTAGAGACACCAAGGTTGCGAACAAGAAGGTTCAAGACACCGAGGTTGAGAGCAAGGGTTCAAGAGACCAAGGTTGCGAACAAGGTTCAAGAAACTATGCGAGGTTGAGGGACATCAATTCAAGGGCACCTAGGGGTTCAAGGGACTGATCACCGAGGCTAGAGGGATACAAGAGTAGATCATTGAGGACAATGATAAGAAATTGAACTCACAACCTCTTGGTTAGGAATGTGATGGGCTAACCACTTGCCCCAAAAGCCATGGTTGAGGATTACTTCCTAATCCTCTCTCTTAGGGTGTGGTTCAACCATCTCCTACTAGGATTATGTTACACATGGGCTTTGCAATGACAGCATACATGTGAATGAACCGGCGGTAGTAACCACAATGCCCCATGAAAGCCTGTACTTCCTTTACGTTCCTTGGCCTAGGTAACTCAGCTATGGCTCTTACTTTCTCTTCATCGGTGGATATGCCATTCCTTGACACTATGTGTCCGAGAATCTTGCCTTGCCTGACCATGAAAACACACTTTTCTGGGTTCAAGCAGACCTGATATTCTCTACATTTGTCAAAGATTTGTCTGAGTTCAGGAATATGGGTTTGTCTAATGTTGGAATGAGCACAAAGATCATCAACATAGACTTCTAAATTCTTCCTCAGGAACTCCTTAAATACATGGCACATCAGCCTCTGGAAGGTTGCTCGTGCATTGGTAAGCCCAAATGGCATTACCCTAAAGGCAAAAATGCCCCATTCGGTGGCAAAAGCCCTCTTATGCTGATCTTATGGAGCTATGGCTACTTGATTGTAGCCTGAAAATCCATCGAGGAAGCTGTACACTTCCTTGCCTGCTACTCTTTCTAAAAGATGCTCTGTGATAGGAAGCGGATAGTTATCTCGAATTGTGGCTGCATTAACCTTCTTCAGGTTAATGCATACACGCAGCTTTCCATTTTTCTTGGGCACCACAACAATGGGGGATACCCATTCAGTGTGCTCGATTTCATAGATAAATCCAGCTTCCACCAGTCTATCTATTCCTCTTTGATCTTGGCAACGTAATTATCATTGTATGTATATGGCTTTTGCTTAGAGGGTTAGGCATCTGAGGTCATGGGGATGGTGTGTGAGCATATGTCAGGGTCCACACCTTTCAAGTCCTTGTAACTCCAAGCGAATACATCTCTGTATTCTCTTAGCAAGGCTATCAATTCTTGCTCTTCTTCTTTTGTCAGGTCATGTCCTATGTAAGTGCATCTCTCTTCTCCTTCCTCTATGGCTACCACTATTTTCTTGGTGGTTTCTTTGTTATCATAGGCCGCCCCTGATTGCGCCTCTCGTTTAGGCATTCTGATCATGACTCTCCTGTCATCTATCTCATACTTCTTACAATTTTCCGGGACCTCAAACAAAGATTCTTTCTCTTCTGGTGTGACTTCTCTCTTCTTTCTTTTCTTTCTTTCTTCCTTCGGGGTCACATGTGTGGCTAGTCTTACATCACTTGTAAGCTCTCCATACCTCTGGGGGTGAAATTCTACTTCATAGAAGTATTCTTCATCTGATGCAAAAGGTGGGTCCATAATGATTGACTCTAGATCGGAGTCACTGGCATCCTCAAATGCATCAGGGTTAGGTTCGCATTCTTCTAACACTGCCTCTCCCATGATTGGCTCTATGGAGAAAACTGAAATGTCATAGCCATCCTCATCACAGTGGGGTGTCCATTGTTCCTCATTGATGGCTACATCCATTGTTGCTAAGATTTCTGCCCAGCCATGGGGTTCAAATTCCTCATCAGGAAATACTACAGGTGCATAGGTTGGGTCTTGAATGGGTCTATGTGTTTCGTTTGCACCTATTTCTCTGGCCTTTTCTCTTTTCTCCTCTTCTACTGCCACTTTGCACATCCATAAGTGGGTGTCTTCATGCATCCATGAGGATCCTGATCCTATGGAATGCACCGATTCCGTATCATCTTTAGCTCTATGGATGGGATTCCATTGGATAGGAGGGACATCTCTATGAGAGTAATCTTTGAGATTTACTTTGGTCGTGACACCTAAGTGTTGCAAGTATAAAGAATTGGATCCCCAATCCTGTACCACTTGCAACTGTCGCATAAAAGGTCGTCCCAAGATCATTTCATAGGCATGATTTTTGCTAAAATCACATATAGCAAATGTATGCTCGAACTCTACACCACATGTGGTGAGAGTGATTCCTTCTAATAGCCCTAAGGGTCTCTCTATGTGACCATCGGCCATTTGCAATTTCATCCTCGTGGGCCTGAGTGTTGGCTTGCCCCAACGCTTCCATAGGGAAGTGGTAGCAATTGCAACTCCTGCACCTGAGTCGAGAATTGCCTTGGTTGTGTATCCTTGATGTGTAATGGGAAGATAAGTGTTTCCCTCTTCACCTTCACTCATATCTCCTATCTTGTCCAAGGGTATTTCTGGCACTGTTCTCTGGGATCCTACCTGGGAACGCGATTTCGCTATGTCTGGCACTTGCTTGGCTACGTGTTTCCACACTTCTGGCTTAACTTTGAGTAGCTCTTCTAAAGTGAGATTGCACTGCACCTTAGTGTTCTTTACTACCTTTGTATTCCTAGGTATGATTGAATCTTCGTTTCTTATCATGACTGTGGGTGCTCTCAGGCAAGTAGACTTGGTTTCCCATGGGCCTGTGAAATGTGGTAACTCTTGTAAGGAATTAGACTCAAAGTCTAACCTCTCATGAGAGTGGACACTTTCCTGTTCTTCATAAATAGAAGGGATGTCTTGTGGGAATTGGTCGTGTGCATCATCCACCAGTTCAATGGGAGGAGGTACTTCACTTTCTTTAGCCCATTTGTCTTCTTGAATCTCTCGTAGGAATTCTGGTGTGAATCGATTCATAGAAGATGATGTGTCTGGCTCCGTAGAGTTAGGCACATAGGCTTCAGGCACATATGCTTTCTGGGCAAGAAGACCTGCTCTTTCACTTGCCTTGTCCTTAGGTTGAGAAGTGGGTTCCTTTTCTGATTGTGCAATTAGTCTCTCTATTCTTTCTAGTAATCCATCAAAGTGTAACTGTGTCTTGGCTGAACTAGAGATGTTAAATAGGCGACTGGCTTCAAACATGGTCTGAGCCAATTCCACCATTTTTGCACAAATCTTGGTTCGTCCTAGCTCCAGTTCTGCTCTAGGGTAACACTTTTCATGATCAGTTATGTTTGGCCCTTCTTGGATTCTGGCCTGATATGCTCTAAGCATCATGTTTAGGTCCTCGGGAGTTGGATCTGCTAGGACTGATCCTACTCTAGGGGGTGGTGGTATTAGTTGAGGCGGGTTGGAAGGTGGCGGGTCGGATGGAGATGGGAATGGTGGTGGTGGGGTAGGGTGAGAGGGAGTTTGAGATGTGAGTTCAGTTATCCTGGCCTTTGTTTCTCTGAGGCTTTCCTCGAGTTCACTCATCTTTTTTGCCCATTGCCTTTTCATTCTTTCACGACTATCTCTCCAAGCTCTAGTCCTTTTCTTGGTTATGCTCTCAGTTTCACTAGCCTCTGGGCCCTTTTCCTGGCTTGCCCCTTGGTTTTGCTGCACTGCTTGAGCTCTAGTGACTACCTGTACGGGTGTAGGGGACGTCACACTCCCTGTAGAGTCCACTATTAACCCAATAACATTGATAGGAGTAATTTTTGGCATGTTATTGGGGTTCTTTGGGCAATCTCGTAAGACATGCTCCTTTCCACACTCTTGGCAAAAGCCCTGAATTGTCACTGACAGGGGTTGTGTAGGTGGAGGTAAGAGGCAATCACGAATGAGGTGATCTCCTTGACATCTGTAGCACGGTCCTCTTGGGAATGGAGGTCTTACCTGCCTAGGTTGGGGTCTTGAGTTAGGGTTTGTATACATTACATTTGTGTACTCTGGTTCCCAACTAGGTTCATTGGGCTCTTCACTATAGTAGGACTCACCATGTTCAGGAGACTGCATGTAGTAGGCCTGGGGGCTATCAACATGTGTAGAATCAAAGCTATGGTCACTGGGATCACCTTTCGAAAGCAGTGGTGTTACTGGCACTATAGCTCTATTCAAATTTTTCTCAGCTGCTGTATACTTTACAGGAATCACATTAGCTGGGTTTGGAGGTTGTTGAGCTAGCACTGGCTGGGGTCTCAGTTGGGCCTGATATTGCGGTTGGTAATTTTGTTGAGGCCTAGTATACTGTTGTGGTGGATATTGACTCTGATATCTGCCTTGTTGAGGGTATGGCTGAGAGTAGGTTTGCCTAACTGCTTGCTTATTGTATGGACAGTCTTGTGCTGTGTGATTTGTGTATCTCCGTTCTATGGTACAGTATTGGCTACTCGGATTTACTTGGGGTTGAGCCGTAATGGGACAGACATTCACCATATGGTCGCCTCCACAAGTATAGAATCTTTTCACAGGGGCAAACCTTGGGATTTGTTTACTAGAGACACCTAGTTTCTGAGCTACTTTCTCTACAAGTTCCTCAATTGATGTGGATTGCGTGGAAGAGAGGCTAGAGGCACTCTCAGAATCTTTGTATATTTTGGATAGCTCTAACTCCTCCCCTAAGTTATCCTCAATGTCGATGCACATGCGTACACACTCTTCTATGGTCCTAGGGTCTTTCAAGTACACATAGGATCTCAATTTTGTACTTAGCAATCCATCCAAGAATAAAGCCACTTGCTTAGCTGGTGTGGGGAGCTCCGAAACAGGGCATCTTTCAAGATATTGCCTAAATCTTCTTCTTGCAAGTCTCACGGTCTCTTGCGGGGTCTGCTTGAAACTCTGAATCAATGAGGAGGTATTATGTCTTATGCCACTCTTAGAGAATTCAATAATGAAAGCCTCTAGTAGTTGGTCTATGCTCCTGAATTGTCTCTCATTCAATGGTTGGAACCAAGTAAGCGCTGTGTTCCTAAGGGTTAGACCAAAGGCATTATATTGCGTGAATAAATCCTCCACTTGTTCAACTCTCAAAACTTGCCTAAACTCTGCCACATGATCGTATGGATCTCCAGTGCCATCGAAGTAATTCTTCATGGACTTGACTAACTGAGTTGGTCTCAAAGTCCTTGTGTGCTCTCTAGGTCGTGGGAGAGGAAACTCATCCGCATTTCTTTGATTCCTGTGAGCTCTAAGTACCTCAGGCTCTCCTCTATTTGTTTCCATCCTAGTTCTTTCTCTTCCCAAGGAGTTTGCAAAGCTTACCTCTGGTCTGTCTCTACTTCTGTCTCTTTGAGTTCCATGTGTTTGGGATGTTCCCGCTCCATGGTGACCATAGGACACATTAGATCTTGGTTGGGGGAAAATAAATTCACCCTTCCAAGTGTAAGCATGCCTATCATTTTCTGTAACCACAAAGATCCTCTCTGAAGCGTGCTCTAAATAGGTCACTCTGCCTGGGCTATCAGGATCCTTAAACTCATAGATCATGATTGTTCCTATATCAATTGGCCGATCAGATTTATACCTCCAAAAGGCTTCGTCCGTTTCTCGGTTCAGAATCAGATCTATGCTCTTGTTGTCCTGGGGAATCCACTCTGGTGTGATAATCCTAGTGAGAACAGATTTGCCTTGGGGGGTTCTAGGTTCTACACCCATGTTTCCCTGCTCTAGGTCACCTAAGTCCGTTTCTGGGACTACATTCCCAAATTCATCAGTCCTTTCTGGTTGACTGGTGACCACATATATGGTTCCCTCCTTGTCAAGGTATGCTCCATTTTCAAATTTTACAGCTAGGTGTTCTAGTCCAATGGATTGGTCAGGATTTTTAATCTGGACCACAGACCTTCCTAGGCCGTCCTCATAGATGCTAGCACCTAATCGGTTGGTCCTAAGGTATTCCAACTGCGTTTTGTAAGGGCCTTCTACCCTGTGCAAGTATGGCACTTCTGAACTTCCCGTAGGTTTGTCCATGCCTTGAGACATCTCTGATTCACTAGTCTCAGAACTAGGGTAGTATGAGTGGTGGCTCAACTGCTGGGCCCAAGACCTAGCAGTGTGGTTGACACTGGCCTCTGAAGACCTAAGGCTTTGTCTATCTCTCCCTAGATGTCGCCCTGATCTAAGGTTCATAAGCCTAATTGAATAATGCAAATTTGCCCAAGTACAACCTCGTTGCGGAGTCCTTTTGTATCAGTTACTTGATTCTTTTTAGTTGATTACCGTGTTAACATTCTTGTCTGATATCACGTCGTAAGGTATATTTGAGTGTAGTTCCGCACTTAAAGTTGATCGTTCCACGTTAAGTTCTTTTCCTTTAAAGTTCTCGACAGTACAAAGATTATGTCCTTAGCTTGAACTTGAAAGTTTAGGTATTCTTCAACTTGATAATTGCCTATCGTCGCCCTGACTTACTCCTACCTCTAGTCGTTCTTAGCCTAAGCTAGGAATTGACGAAGGGGAGTTGAGAATATGCCGACCTTTCTTGCTGATCCTTGTTCTTTAGTGCTCGAGAAGTTGATTCCCAAGCTTGCATAAAGCCCTTGCTTGGATGCTCTCAATTGCTTCTCAATAGACCTGCATCAGTCCCAAGATTAGCTCTAGACTTAAATTCAAATGACAGACTAGACCACTTTCATGCATGTAACTCACAGACCAAATTATCCCTTGCCTTTATGAAAAACAACCCCAAGGATCCCTCAGTTTTCCTACCTCGGGGTATGGTTAACTTCAAAAAACCCTATCTAAAACAAGAATCACAGCAATTGGATTTTGTATGAGGAAGTTATGTCCGATCAGGGTTTAGGTGCTAAAACAGGGTTCAAAACAGTTTACTCAAGCAGATAGGAATTCTTGAATTACTTGGGTTGCGGCCTCACAATGCAATGCTAAACCCTTAAAAGTTCCCCAAAAAATTAGACCACTATTTTTTTTTGCCCTTAAAAATTGGCCAAATTTGCCCTTCTATCGCGTTCTCAAGTTCTGTCAGTCGCGATTGACAGGTCAATCGCGATTGATAGGTCCGTCGTGGCTGTCAGTCCCGATTGATGGGTCAATCGCGATTGACACGTGGCTCGAAAAGTCAATCAGTCGTGGTCAAAGGGTCGTTGACTCTGTCAGTCACGATTGATGGGTCGATCGCGATTGACAGGTCGGTCGCGAGGGTCTGTCCGTCGCAATCAAACAATCGTTGACTGTGTCGGTCAAGATTGACAGAGCCGTCGTGGGCTGTCAGTCGCGATAGATGGGTCGATCGCGATTGATGACTCGATCGCGATTGACATGTGTCACGCGTATGATCTGTCCGTCGTGGTCAATCGGTCGTTGACTCTGTCGGTCGCGATTGACAGAGCTGTCGTGGGCTGTCAGCCGCAATTGACTGGTCGATCGCGATTGACAGGTCTGTCCGTCGTGGTTCGTCGATCGCGATTGACAGAGCGATCGCGATTGACAGAAATCTGATGAATTTCAAAAATCTAAACACAATTTTGGGAAGCTCTAGGCCTGTAGATCATTGTTTTGTACTTTGTTTGGCAAATGGAACATTTTTTCTATCGGTCGCGATTGACAGAGGTTGGCGACACAGAGACAGTTCCGTGACGTTTTTTACCTGCGCGGAGTGCTGGAGAAGATGATGCAGCATGTACCTGCAAGACAACTCAAGAAACATGCAAAAACTGCACACACAATATCGCTCTCTCGCTCTCTCTCACAAGTGGAATGAGGGAAATGGAAGGAGGAAGGAGATATAGTCAAAAAACTGAATTTTTCTCGCGATGATGGAGATGGAGGTGGGAGATGGTGATGATGATGATGGTGATGATGGTGGTGAGGTAAGAAAAAGAAAAATAGGAAAAGTAAAGAAATTACCTACAACGCCAACGTCTCCAAACTACGTCTTACCATCACACGCTCGTCCTCAAAGCTCGATCCCCGGCAACGGTGCCAAAATTTGGTGTAGCTCAGTGATGAGTAGCACCTCCTTTAATGTCAATCCAGGAAGACGTGAGGATGGTATGAATACCTCGAGCAAGTGAAGGCACAAGTGCGTGAGTGAGAAGCACACTAACATGCACACACATACACACATAAGCGCACACACAGTAGACAAAGAGTGAGAAGCAATGGATTTCTTAGATTACTTTCAAAAAGCTCATACAAGTCCAAAACTATTACAAGCTAACCTCAAAAATGAGCTCTCTAGCTCCTTTTATAGTTTTTGACTAGCTTTGGCCCTGTCCAGACCTAATGTCCGGCCTAGTTAAAAATTAGGTTCCAAGACTTTTTTGAGGGCTCAAACAAGATCCAAAAAATATGAAAATTGGCAGGTAGATACTTCTAAAGCTCCTCAAGCTCAAGGACTCCTTGGCTTGCACAAAATGGAGCTACAAAAATATGAAATGGTATTTACAATGGTTTTTAGTGATTAAAATCACTATTTGTGTAGGGATTTTCTCTGTTGATTTGTCGTACACATCTTTGAGCCCCCTACTTGCTCTTTCTTCTTGTGTGCTCAACTCCTTGATGTTTGAAAAATTTAGATGTCCTACTTGCCAGATCTTCTTTGGCTACTGTGTCTGCTTGTGCTATCTCTTCGTTCCGACCCTCTTTGTCTTGTGGCTCCTTCGGTTCCCTGACTGCTGCCAACACAAGGCAAGGCTTTCGAAGGATTGCCAAAGGAGAAAAGACAGGAAGGCTTTTCACTTTTGAAGTGGAAGATACAAAGAACATAGCTTTGTTTAGCTATGGATCTCAAACTCTTACAGAGTTGGAGATATGGCACAAAAGGCTTGCTCACATTGGTGAGAGGACACTCAAACAGATTTGGCGGGACCAAAGTGTACTTGGTTTGCCTAGTATCACAAGGCAACACATGATTTATAAGTGTGAAGCTTGTCAACTTGGCAAGGCTCATAGACAACCTTTCAATAAGAAAGGATATATGTATCAAAATCCTTTGGATCTAGTGCACACGGATGTGTGGGGTCCAAGTAAGGAGCCATCTATATCAGGCTCAAGATATTATGTGTCTTTCATAGATGATTGTAGCAGGTGGACCATTCTATTTTTCATGAAGCACAAGGATGAAGTGTTTAATTGCTTTAAGAAGTATATTGCTCTTGTACAAAACCAAACAGGTAGGACTTTGAAAAGACTCAGATCAGATGGTGGAGGAGAATGCTTCTCTTCTGAATTTGATGCCTTCTTGCATGAAAGAGGCATTAAAAGGGAAGTCACTACAAGGTATACACCCGAACTCAATGGTGTAGCAGAGAGGAGGAACAGAGCTATTGTCGAAGCTGCAAGGTCCATGCTCAACGAAAAGGGATTGCCAAACTACCTATGGGCAGAGGCTGTGTCTACAGCCACATATCTCATAAATAGACTTCCATCTAAGTCACTAGATGGAACCACTCCATATGAAGTGTGGAATGGAAGAAGACCTAGTCTAGAGCATTGTAAAATCTTTGGATGCTTAGCCTATGCTCACATTCCTTCTCAAGTAAGAGGGAAATTGGATCCCAAGGCAGAGAAGTGCGTATTTATTGGTTATGACCAAAACCAAAAAGGATATAGATTGTACAATCCAACCAATAAAGGATTTTCTGTGAGTAGAGATGTAATTTTTGATGAAAACAAATCATGGTTTGATGATGACAGGAAAGTGAAGCTGCCATATGACTTGGATGAAGATTTTCCAATCACTTCAACCAAAGGAGCCAAAGCAGATTGAAGAAAGTGATTCGGAGATTGACCTAGAAGACTTGGAAAGACTAAAGCTATGGAAGAACAAAGGTAAAGCAAAGATGCAAGATGCTACATATGGACCAGAGAGCTCACATCAACCACTTAGAAGGTCTTCAAGGGAGAAGAAGAAACCTGAGAGGTTTGGTTATGATACTTCTTTGGTCACGAAGCACTCAATCTACATTGCAAAGGATTCAACCAATGAAGAACCTACCACATTTGAAGAAGCACAAAGCAAGAAAGCTTGGAGAGATGCAATGGATGAAGAAATGGACGCCTTGAAGGAGAATGACACTTGGGAGCTTGTACCTAACAAGCCATCTATGAAGGTAATTGGATCTCGATGGATATACAAAATCAAGAGGAATCCAGATGGAAGTATAAATAGACACAAAGCAAGGTTGGTTGCTAAAGGGTTTGCTCAAAATCCATGGTATTGATTATGAGGAGACTTTCTCTCCTGTTGCAAAAATGCCTACAATTAGGGTTCTCATTAGTCTTGCTGCATCTAGAAATTGGAATCTCTATCAACTTGATGTAAAGAATGCTTTCTTGAATGGATGGATTTCTGAGGAAGTGTATATGGCACAACCTCCTGGATATGAGGATGCACATCATCCTAACTATGTATGCAAACTAAAGAAAGCTTTGTATGGATTGAAGCAAGCTCCAAGAGCTTGGAATTTCAGATTGGTGACTTATTTGCAGGACCAAGGATTCAAAGCTAGCAAGGCGGATACCTCTTTGTTCATAAAGAGGAATGGATATGAAGTGATCTATTTATGTGTGTATGTTGATGATATTATTATCACAGGCAATGATCTTGAAGGAATTAAACAAGTAAAGAGTCAAATGAAGGAGGAGTTCAAAATAAGTGACCTCGGACCACTCGCTTATTTTCTTGGATTGGAGTTGATCTACACAGATTCAGGTATATACATCACACAAAGGAAGTATGTCCATAACATGCTAGTCAAGTTCAAGATGGAAAATACCAAGTGTGCAGGTACACCTATGGAGCAAAATCATAAGCTTAGTGCTTATGAAGGAGAGCCAATTGAAGACATCACAAGCTATCAAAGCTTGGTTGGAAGTTTGAACTATGCAACTCTCACAAGGGTGGATATATGCTATAGTGTTAGCATATTGAGTCAGTTTATGCATAAGCCGAGAAGACCACATATGGAAGCGGCCAAGAGAGTCCTCAAGTACCTAAAGGGGACCATGAATGAAGGTTTGTTCTATTCATATACTTCAGATATTGAGCTAAAGGTCTACTCAGATGCAGATTGGGCCGGATCTAAAGATGATAGAAGAAGCACATCAGGGTATATATCATTTGCAGGTTCAAAAATCATTTCTTGGTCATCGAAGAAGCAACCAACCATGGCATTATCTTCTACTGAAGCTGAATATAGAGGTTTGGCTAATGCAACTCAATAAATCATGTGGTTAAAGTCTTTGTACACAGATCTTGGACTTCATTCTTCAACACCTCACATTTTTGGTGACAACACAAGCTCACTACATCTAGCAGCTAATCCGGTATACCATGCTAGAACCAAGCATATTGAAGTCCACTACCATTACGTAAGGGAGAAGCTAATGAGCAAGGATATTCAACTATCCTATGTCTCTACAGATATGCAATGTGCAGACATGTTGACTAAAGCTCTTGATGGTACGAAGTTAAGTAGATTCAAGTTGATGACTGGCTTGCAGGAAATCAAGGACAATTGAAGACTTATTTGAAGGTCAAGCATGTTAGACTTGAGGGGGAGTTGTTGGTGCATTTTACCCAAGCCTACATGCTTGATATATTTGATATCATCCTCATTTGTAAGTCACATGAGTAGTCATGTGAACACCTCTTGTAAAAGAGTTCATTTTTATCTCTTGTAATTGAAAAAAGAAAAAGGAAAAGGATGGCTTACCTCATGCATGATGTAAAAGCAATTTTGTGGCTCTAACTATCAAAACCCACGACTTTTTGAGCTGAGGGAATATCTCCTAACTTTGGGGATCACTTTTAGGTGGAGCCATTCGAATTCGAATTCGAAACTCACTCCAAGAATAGCTATAAAAGGAGCAAGAAGGAAGAGGCAATTAGCAAGCCTTGTACGTGACCACTTCATGTCATTTTGTAGAGATTGAGGAGCTTACTCCATAGCTCTATCATTATACTCCCATTGTGCAAAGATTCATTGCCAATGTGGTTGTAATCATATATGAATTTATACATTTATCATCATTCACTTCTCTCTTTTGTTCTCTGCTATACTCACTCAGAGCAGTATCTTCAGAAGGTCATATCTCGAGTTCTACTGATCGTTTTTCAGTGATTTAACATGCGTTTGATAGCTCTTACTGTCTAGTTTTTGCATATTAATTTTCAAGGTCATTGGATTTATAGTTTTGGATATATCTGCATTTTACTGCTCACTAGTCTATCTCTGTAGAGCCTCGAGAATGGTGAGCATGTTCCAAAAATTGATGAAACTTGTTCTCAGTGCTCAGTCCATCATTTGAAGTGTTTTAACTTGGATTGGGAAGCCTGCTAAGTCTATTTGCTATGCCCAAAAGGAATCTTTCTAATTCTTACCAGGTTGAGAGCACTGTTCATTTTTTCCAGCAGGTGTATGTCTAAAAATAGCAAGTTTTGGGAGCTAGTCATTTCGCAACTAGTCTGTCTTGACTTAAACTTTTGGGATACATGTTCCAAAGTACTTGGCTGATATTTTTGTGGATTTAGGAAGCTTAAAGGGTCTACTAATCAACTCTGAAGTCTCAGTTGGCTGGTGTGAAGCTGGTTGTAGCAGCACCTACTCATGTTTGGATTGCATCCACCATCTCTCTTCACAATAATTAGTTTCGAGAGATGTGAACTCATCTCTTACTTGAGTCATACACGTGAACATCTGTCGGCATGTTGTGTCTATAGTGGGTGATAATATTAGTGATGGAGTGAATGCAGTTGCGGTGTATGTGGGTGTTGATGCAAAGGGTAAGGGAATTGCGGATGGGAATGTGGATGCAGTGGTGACTGTGGAAAAACTTGAGGTGCCTAAATATGGTGGTGCCATGAATGAAGTGAGTGGTGGTGTGGTGGGTGGTGATGAATGAAGTGAGTGGTGGTGTGGTGGGTGGTGATATATCCATGTCGCTGGATGTGGTTTCCAGTGCGGTGACTGTGAATAATGGCGTGAGAGTGGGTGTGTGCGTGGGTGTGTGCGTGGGTGTAAACACTGGATTTACAAAGGTTGAAGAGTAATTTACAGTTGGGGTCTCTTGTATGCCTTGGTGGAAAGGGAAAAAATGAATTACGGTGGGTCGGGGAGGTGATACAAGGGAAAAAGTCATCAGGGTTAGAAATGGAAATAGTGGTCTCGGGGGTGTAGGAAAGGATGGAAAAGATGGATGGAGAAATGGACTGGATAGAAAGGTGGATGTTCGAGGGGGAAAACTAGGTTGGCTGGGTGTGGACATGGTGAGAGGAATGGATGTTACAAGGGCTTCTGCTACTTCACCGTGGAAGGAGGTGGAGGTTCTAGGAGAAGGAGGGTGTATGGGGGAGACTGGATGGATGGGAGGTGAAGGAGGATCGGTTGGGGTGGTAGGTACTTCGACAACTGTGGTGGTATGTACAACAGTAGTACGGGGTGGGGAGTCGATGATAATGGTGTCTTCTGCCAATGAGCCTTCAGGGACGAGACGTGCTTCCCTAGCCTGTTCTGAAGATTGACCACCTGTGGGTACCCGAATGTATTCACCAAGTTTGGTTAGTAAACGGACTATGCGAGGGTCATACTGCGGTAACGGTTTCCTTTGCAAATACCTTAAGGCCTTTGTGGATCCCACTAATTTGACTAGCTCCCTGAAGCCTCTGATGTATACTTCTTCGAAACCACTTGAGATAAGTTCCTGTTCTATAAGTGCTTGGCTCTCTTCCTCAGTTAACTTCTTACATGCCCAAACTTTCTCCATGGTGCAATATAGCTTCTTGATGGCTAGCGTATAAGCTGCTGCTTCAAAGGTTTCATCTTCATGCGTACTGGTATCACGCTGGGTGTTAGTGTGATGTCCTTGTTCATTTGTCTGTACATGTTCTTGGGATTCATGAGTACCCTGGCTGGCTTCGTCATCACCATCATCATCATCTGTCTCTGTTCTTTCTTCCTCAGAACTAGACACTACTTGTCCTTGTGGTTGATCTCGGGGCGTGGTTGGGTAGCTTGGCCGCGGTGACGGTGATTCTGGGACCTATAGGCATGGTATAGTACCTCTCATGCGCTTTCCTGCTCGTCCTTTGCTAGGCTTCCTAGCTTTCTTTGTTGTCCCTTTGAATGCTTTCAGCTCCTCGCTTGTCATTGCTCGCTCGATAGGTAAATCGTAGGCCAAACACATATATACAATGCGTGTGAGGGCGCAACATCCATTGATGACCTTCTTTCTTTCCCATCTGTGTTGTGCTAAGTACATCTGATCAATGATCCAACTTGCTAGATCAACTGTCTGTGGTCCAGTACATGCTAAATATAAGCCAAACCATATATGTTTGTCGGGCATGGTGAATCTATCCTGAGCGAGGAAGGCGAAATGTTGCATGCATATCCTCAACGGTTTTGAGAGCTCAGGTGTGATTTCTGAAATATCTTCCCACTTAGTAACATCTCCACGTTTCATTGGCTCTGGAACCAACCTTTCTTGTTCTGTTGGAGTGTGTGTACCATGGATTTTGATAGCAGCGCGAATCAAATCTTTAGAAAGGTAAAACCTCTTATATGGTGGATCATTTACTAATGACGGCAAAATGAATGTTCCTGGTAGATCCTTGTTCTCCGAAGCTATCAAAGTGGTGATTAAGTAATATCATCTGTAGAAGTCGGGTTTAGGCAACGGATCACTGAAATATTCTGTAAAGCCTTCTCTTGCCCAAACATGCATTAAATCTTCTGTGTTCTATAGTCCTTCGAATTCTCTTGAGAAGAATTGATACTTGGCCCAAGTACGGTGATCAAACGCCAAATTGGCTTCAAAAATGAAATCTGCATCTGCCAACGGGCCTACTAGTCCTTGGAACCAATGAGAGTTGCAATGAATCTTCTCTGTATATCCCCTAGGAGGATCGTCGATCGGCATAGGTCCTAGAAATCCTTGGAATTCTGGTGGTTGAGCTGTAGGATGGGGCTCCGCTAGTAGTTCTCCAATATTTGCCGTGGGTGCACTGGGGCCAGCTTCTGATGGTCCTTCTGCCTACATGGTGAATGATGCGAATGCGTAGTAGATCTGCTACATAAGATTAACACATTAGTATGGAAATTAATTATGATCCCATTAAAGTGAGACCGCAATCCCTTTCCATAACCAATGTGTAACCCGTGTAGCCGAGTGTCGTGATGTGGTTTATGGAATGATTTCTTGCAAACTAATGCAGGTCTCTAGACACCTACATGCTTTAGATGATGCATACATTTCTTGATGAGGTGTCATTACAAGTGATGTTGGGTTATAGTGTGTGGATTTGTACAAGGTTCAGTCGTGAATGAGTTATTACATGGTTGTAGATTAGTCGGGGTGGGAGTTATGTTAGACAAAGGGTTAGGAGAAGACTTCTGGATACGTTTCGGTATCCACTTCCTAAGAGTTTGTGAACGGGTGATAGGTTTCTTCTAAGGGACAAAAGATGGTATTGGATTTGGTGGTATTGAGGGTTGAAGAGATTTCTGAGGGGTATATATTACATGGCTTGAGGGTTGAGCTATAGTACACTGCTTGGGTACCCAAATCTGCGTGGGTGTGGGTCTGTTCATAAGGTACTTCTTGGCGATCCAAATATGTTGAATGTTCGAACTTGTAGAAGAAGGTCGAGGGGATGTTGGATATTGATTCTACTCCTACCTTGACTTCTTCTTATCAATGTCTGCATTGTTGAAATCAATCGGTGCTTTCTGTCCTTTTGGCACCCATATTTGTCTTGTTCCTCTTGTTTTGTGATACTGATACTACTGCTTTCTTTCTTGTGTCCTCTGATATTGTCGTCGGTTTGGGTTCCTTCGTCGTGGTTGATTCTTTAGTGGTTGAGGTTGAGAGGTCGGATGGACACTCTGCTTGGAAAAGAAGGGAGGTCCAACACTTGCGAAACTTTCCCATTAGGAGATGAGGCATTATGTACCACAGATCTAGGCCAATCCGCAGTAAGTGTGGAAGGATGGGCACTGCAGGGTTTCTTGCCCATGTGGCTGCTGATGCAGTCCACCTGACCGCTGATTGTGCCCATTTGGCTGCTAATGGTCCCCATTTGTCCAAGCGGTTGGGTGGTTGCCCCTTCTAGTTTGCAGGAAGTCCAAGGGAAAATCTCCTGACGTCCTTCTAATTGACAACTGTCCATCGCCAAGCTCGAGTGGGTTGGTGTAGACGTAACGTGAATCATCTGACCAAAGATCTTCCGGTCCTCCTTCGCATGCCTTTCATAGGGTCTAGGGTTGTGTACTTCAGGAAGAGGGTTGTTAGGGAAGTCAAGCGGTATCACGCGCTTTTGATCTAAGGTTCCAATTTGTAAGGAGCCTTGTCTAAGATTTAGGTCCACTGAGTGATCGTATAGCCAATCTTGGCCAAGGATTAGGGGTTCTATTAGGTCCTCATCATGGCACACTAGTAGCTTCGCTGTCATGGTCACATCATGTATGAGGATAGGAAGGTCCACCTCACCCATGCAAGGGGTTTCCATGCCTCCTAGCCCTATGAGGTATGCCTCGATTGGCCGCATTTCTATTCCTGAGTCCTTATAGTGGGACCATCTAATCGCACTAGTCGCAGCACCTGAGTCAATTAAAGCCCTGAGCTCTTGGCAAGGGTTGCTGTGCTCTAGCCTGACTGTAATGAATGGTCTCCTATCCACTATGCTAGGATGAGTACTTGACTTTGCTTGACACATGGCCATGGGGTATCTAGGTGTTGTTTCCAGATGGTTATAATGTTCTCTCCCTAGTCCTTGTCTTCGTAGCTTCATGCGCTTAATGCATTCTATAGCTTCTGCCTGAGCTTCAGCTCGTATTCTATTTTCTTCCTCCTTATGCTTCTTTGCCAACGTGAGTCGTCTAAGCATATCATCAGTAAGAGGTTCCTGATATAACTTGACTCTACAGCCACTAATGTAATTAGGCATTATGTCTCCTTCTAAGGTGGCTAATTGTACTGCTCCACTTGTCGAGAGTCTGTTAATGATCATAGGTCCATAACCTCACTTTTCTAACTTCCGTGCATGCTGTTTCAACGTATATACTAGAACTAAATCTCCTTCTTTCAAGCCTTTATCTTTCACATGCGCATCAAAATATGCTTTCTGTCGCTTCTTAGCTGCATATATTTCTGCTGCTGCTTTCTGCCTGGTTTCTCCTAATCGTTCCAAATCCATTATTCTTGCTGATAATTCATGGCCAGTCCACTAATGTTCTCATGCAACCTTAAGGGTTGGTATCAAGAAGTCCAAAGGAAGCACAACATTCTGACCAAAAACCATCTGAAAGGGAGTTGCATTGAGTACGGTCTTGTAGGCCACTCGATATGCCCAAACAACATGGTGTAACTGTTTGTCCCAATTTGAATGCTTGTTGTTCACGAGTTTCGTCAGTACGTTACAAAGGATCTTATTAGTGCTTTCACCTTGACCATTGGCTTGAGGATGATATGGTGCGGATTTCTTGTGAATCACCATAAAATCCTGTAACAAATATTCAATGACTTGGTTTAGAAAGTGAGTTCCTCGATCGCTCACTAACTCTATAGGCAATCCATATCTTGTAAACACATTTTCAAATAAGAATTTTGCAGTCGTGTGTGCATCATTCTTTTTTGTGGCTTTTGCCTCTACCCATTTGGTAAGATAATTTGTCACAACAATAATGTATTCAGCATGTGTACCTTTTGCAGGGGGTTAATGGGTCCTACAAAGTGTATACCCCACTTAGAAAATGCACGTCTGCCCATCATGGGTTTTAATGGCATTTCATCTCTGCGAGTAGGAAATTGAGTTCTTTGGCACAATCACATCTCTTGACATAGGTATGTGCATCCATGTGAAGAGTGGGCCACCATAATCCTGCAAAGAGGATGGCTTTGATTATCCTATCGGGTCCAAAATGACCTCCTGCAACACCTTGGTGTGCAGTCTCTAATACGCTCAAATAATCGCTTTCATGAACACACTGTCTTAAATATCCATCTCGTCCTCGTTTGTACAAATTGTCGCCAATAAGTGAATAGTCTTGAGTTTCCTCCTCTAGAATTCGTTGTCGCGCTAAGTTCATTCCTTGAGGGAATGTTTTCATCCTCAAGTATGTTACTAAAGGTTCACTCCATTATGGTGTGAGAGACACGTGATATAATGTAGCATGTTCTACTGGTGGTCTTTCACAACAAACAGGGCATTCTTTACACAACTTGTAGACATGTGCTTCCATTGAAGGCCATTATACCCCTAGTCTATGCAGAGTCTACAAAGTATGATGTTTCGAATGATGTTGCTTTAATGCACCTATGTGTGCTAATTGCAACCAATTCGCATGTTCTGATTCATCTACACAACAAGCAAGAATCTTTTGATTATCCTGTTTATATATACTTCCTGCTATGATTTGATATCTCTGAGACTTGGTAATCTCTCCTTCCTTGATCCTTATCCTAGGATTCTTGGGTCCATACGTGAGAATAGGGACAATAGGCTTAGCCCATTCTGGTGTTATCTCAAGGTTAAACAAATATGCATCGGGTAACTCATCCACTATCCCTTGAGGAGCTTCTCCTGAGGTTAGTCTTGAAAGATGGTCAGCTCTAAGATGTGTCTTTCCTTTCCTGACTACTACTTCAAAATCATACTCCATGAGTAATAGAAACCAACGTATTAATCGTCCTGTGTTACATGGCTTATTGACTAAGTACAATAGGGCTTGATGATTTGTAAAGAACTTGAACTTGTTTGCCAACAAATAATGCCTGAATTTCTTTATTGCATAGATCATCCCTAATCCTTCTCGTTTCGTAGTGGTGTAATTTCTTTCTGCTGCGTTCAACTGTCTGCTCGTGTAAGCTATGGGGAGATCTATATTACCTTCACTCGTGGGTTGTGCTAACATACATCCTATGGCATAGTTGGATGCATCCACATGTACATGGAATGGCTTACTCCAATCCGGGGTTGTCAATATATGTGCTGAGCACAAATGTCGTTTAAGTTCATTGAATGAATTCTCACACTCATCTGTCCATTCAAAATTGGTCAAAAGAGAGTAGAGAGGCTTGGCTATGATTGCATACATGTGTATGAATCGTCTATAATAATCACAATGTCCCATAAATGCTTGTACTTCTTTTACGTTATTTGGTCTAGGTAGTTCTGCAATTACCTTCACTTTTTCTTCATCAGTCGAAATTCCATTCTTTGACACAATGTGTCCTAGAATTTTGCCTTGTCTCACCATGAAAATGCATTCTTCTGGGTTCAGAAAAACCTGATATTCTCGACATTTGTCAAATACTTGTCTTAATTCTGGGATATGAGTATGCCTGATATTTGAGTGTGCGCATAAGTCATCGACATAGACTTCCAAATTCTTGCGTAAGAATTCCTTGAAAACATGACACATGAGTCGCTGGAAAGTGGCGGGTGCATTTGTTAAGCCAAATGGCATCACACAAAATGCAAATATGCCCCATTCTGTGGCAAAAGCCATCTTGTGTTGATCTTCTAGAGCAATGGCTACTTGATTATAGCCTGAGAAACCATCAAAAAAGCTGTAAACTTCCTTGCCAGCGACTCTTTCCAATAAATGTTCCATGATAGGAAGAGGATAACTGTCTCTAATCGTGGTGGCATTAACTTTTTTAAGGTTAATACACACACGCAATTTTCCATTCTTCTTGGGCACAACCACAATGGGGGATACCCATTCGGTATGCTCAATTTTGTAAATGAATCTTGCTTCTATCAAACGATCTATTTCTTCTTTAATCTTCGCAGCGTAGTTATCATTGTACGTGTATGGCTTCTGTTTCGTAGGTTTTGCATATGGAGTCATAGGGATTCTATGAGAACATATATCTGGGTCTACTCCTTTCAAATCTTTGTAACTCCAAGCGAAAACGTCTCTATATTCCCGTAATAGGGCAACTAATTCTTCTTCTTCATTTGTCAAATCATGCCCTATGTAGGTACATTTTTCTTCTTCTCCTTCTATGGCAACTATTATTTTTTTGGTTTTCTCTTGGTTATCATATACTTCTCCAATGTCAGCTTTTCTGTTAGGCATTCGTACCATGATTCGTCTATCTTCTATTTCATATTTCTTGAAGTTCTCCGGAACTTCAAGCAAGGATTCTTCTTCTTATGACATGGTTTCTTTCTTCTTTCTTTTCTTATCTTCACTCTTGACAGTCACTTGTGTAGCTAACCTCACCTCATTTGTAATTTCATCGTGTTTCTGAGGATGAGTTTCTACTTCGTAGAAATATTCTTCCTCTGATGCAAATGGAGGGTCCATAATAGTTGACTCTAAATCAAAATCACTCGCGTCCTCAAATGCATCAGTGCTAGGTTCGCATTCTTCCAGAACAACATCACACATGATTGTCTCTCTTGTAAAGACTGATATGTCATAGCCATCCTCGTCACAGTGGGGTGTCCATTGTTCTTCATTGATGGCTACATCCATGGTTGCTAGGATTTCTGCCCAACCATGGGGTTCGAATCCTTCATCTGGAAATACTATAGGTGCGTAAGCTGGGTCTTGAAGGGTTCGTGGATGTTGCTATGCACCTAAGGTCTTGGCTTCTAACCGTTCTTCCTCTTGTTTGGCTACCTTACACATCCATAAATGAGTGTCCTCATGTAACCATGAGGGGTCTGACTCCAAAGAGTGTACTGATTCCATTTCTACCTTTGTCTTATGGATGGTGTTCCATTGTATTGGGGGTATGTCTCGATGTGAATAGTCTTTAAGATTGACTTTAGTAGTCACTCCTAAATGTTGCAAGTACAAAGAATTAGTTCCCCAATCTTGTACGATTTGCAACTGACGCATGAATGGTCGTCCTAAAATCATCTCGTAAGCATGATTTTTTGCAAAATCACAAATGGCAAAAGTATGTTCAAACTCCACACCACAAGTGGTGAGAGATATGCCTTCTAGTAAGCCTAATGGTTTTTCTATGTGTCCGTCAGCCATTTGTAGCTTCATCCTGGTGGGTCTTAGTGCTGGTTTTCCCCAACATTTCCATAAAGCGGTGGTAGCAATGGCTACTCTAGCTCTTGAATCTAAGATGGCTTTGGTGGTATAGCCCTGATGGGTTATTGGAAGATAAGTGTTACCTTCCTCTCCTTCCCTTATATCTCCGATCTTTTCTACGGGTATCTCTGGTACCTTCTTGAGTGATCTTGTCTGTGAGGGAGTAGTAGCAATCTCTGGGAATCGATTTGCCACGTGTTTCCACAGTTCTGGTTTTACCTTCAACAACTCCTCTAAGGTGAGATTACATTGAACTTTGGTATTCTTGATCACTTCCGTGTTTCTAGGGATCATTGATTCTTCATTCCTCACTATTATCGTGGGTGCTCTCATACTAATAGACTTAGCTTCCCAAGGTCCTGTGAACTGAGGTAATTCTTGTAAAGAATTGGATTCAAAACCTGTGTGTTCACTCAGTTGCTCCTCCTCTACATCATTGTAAATAGAGGGGATGTCTTGGGGAAATTGTTCCTGCAAATCGTCTATTTCTTGAATAGGAGGATGGGTTCCTTGTTCTTTTCTCCATTTCTCTTCTTGGATTTCTCTCAGAAATTCGTGTGAGTACCTATGTATGGAAGACAGGTTGTCTTGACTTTCTGTATTGGGTACTTGAGACAGGGATGGTGCATTCTTTTCCGGTGTCTCTGAGGCAGTAGGGTTCCTATATTGATTCTTTTTCTCCTTGCTATCAATCAAATATTCTAGCCTCTCCATTAATCCTTGAAAGTGTAATTCAGGTTTTGCCATGTTATTCCAATTAAGATATCTAGAGGCTTCAAACATTGCTTGTGCTAATTCTACCATCTTCATGCAAAGTTTCGTTCTCTCAATTTCTAGATCAGCTCGAGGGTAGTTTTTACTCATTTCAGCTATTTGAGGTCCTTCTTTTATTCTTGCTTGATATGTGCGAAACATCATGTCTAGGTTTTCAGGTATGGATTCTGCTAGAATTGATCTTGATTTTTGAGCTGGGTTCTCTTGATTCAATTCTTGTGAAGTCTCCTATGCTTCTTTCTCATAGCCACGAGTAAAAAATGAGTGAATGTACTGTCGAAAAATGAAAAAAAAAACAGAGAGGCTGAAGATGGGAGGAGATGGAGATGAAGCAAAACTCAGAAACTAAACTAAAAATGGTGATTTTTTTACCTTCCAACATCGCTACTCTACGTCTTACCATCACACGCTCATCCTCCAAGCTCTCTCCCCGACAATGGCATCAAATTTGGTGTCACTCTAGCACAATGGCAAGTACCAATGTGAGGAGATGCACCTCATAAATGTCAATCTGTGGAGACGTGAGGATCAGTATGAAGACCATGAGCAAGTGATGGCACAAGTGCGTGAGTGAAAGCACACAAGCATGCACAACACACACCCGTGCACAAAGTAAGAGCAAAGAGTGGAATAATGGAAGGACTTCGATTGCAAAAGAGTTCTCTTACAAAGCTAAAATCTACAACAAGCTAACCCCCAAAATGAGCTCTCTAGCCCTTTTTATAGTTTTTTGAGTGGTTTTGGCCTTGTCCAGACCTAGTGTCTGGTCTAGTTAAAAAATAGGTTCCAGGGCTTATTTGGGGGCTCAAATGGAGTCTAAAAATTATGAAAATTGGTAGGATGATAGTTCTAATACTCCTCAAGCTCGAGGACTCCTTGGCCTGAACAAAATGGAGTTACAAAAATGAAAAATGGTATTTACAATGCTTTTTAGTGGTAAAAATCACTATTTTTATAGGGATTTCTTCAGAAAATTTGATAGGTGCTTCTTGGAGCTCCCTACTTGCTCCTTCTTCTTGTGTGCCCACTTCCTTGATGCGCTTCCATGCTTTGTCCTTGACCTTGAGCTTCAACATTGGAGAAGATGAAGGAATTAGATCAAACATCAAATCACAGGTATCAATTTCTACTATCATATTATCATTTGCAGGTTATATCTTAGAAGAGCACTTATGAAGAGATTTGAAGGATTCAAGGAGTGCTTTTGTACACTTTCATTTTTTGACTGTCAAAGCATTAACTACATCAAAACAGGTATCTAGAGGTTTTTATAGAGAGTTTTTGATAGATCTCTTTCATGACAAGAAAGCTCATCTAAGAAGACAAATGTGGAAAGCATCAGTTTTGTTTTTAGCCAATCTTGTAAGTTGGTTGGAAGGTTTTTATCTAGATACAAAATGTGATCTAGGTATCTAGAGAGGTAAATCTATAAAGGTAATTCATCATTCAGAAAAAAGGTTGGTGAATTCAATCATATCAGTCATTTGAAACAGAATTTTGATTCAGGAGATATGAGGAGATGATAAAACATGATTCTATGTTCACTTTCATTTGTATACCATGTTTGTTTTATCTCTTACTCTTAGTACTAGAGAAAGAGAAAAGTTCATTTGAAGAAGTTAAGAGTGCTTGCTACTTCAAGATGAAGAAAACAAAAGGTATAGAAGTTTGAAGATGTCAACACCATCATCAGGTGGAAGAAAGATGCAAAAAAAGAAGGTCCAACAATTCCAGGGGAAAGTAAGAATTCCTTTTCTCTTATATTTTCCATATACTTTCCTATTTTATTCTCTACACCTAAAGACAAGTTTATGAGAACATCTTATGTGAAGAAGATAGTTTAAAGAAGAAGAAATTTCTTGTTTTGCATTATACTTGGTCATGTTTTAGTAGGTTTTGACAAAGAATTGCATTGAGAGAAAGAAAAGTAGCAGATATATGTTGTGACTCATATGTGTATGAGTTATGTTGAAGATTTTTTAAAGCAGGCAGCTTATATGTTCCCTCAAAGAATTCTTGGAGTGTCAATATATAGCTACTTGGTATATGACAATTTTTCAAATTAATGGGCATGTTTTTATTCTTCAAAATCCTAGAAAATTCCCTCAAAAGCTATGTAAATGCACTAGAGGAGTCCTCTAGATCCATAAACCCAACCCTTTGTCACATATTTCTTGTAAAATAGTAGGAAATTAGAGATTAGCAAATAAAGCGCCGGTCACTTGTGTGAAAGGACCATTTTAGGGCACATGTATATAAGTCACTTTGTGACTCTTTGTAAAGACTTTTTGTCATTGTGAAGAAGGAGAGCTCCAAAATTTCGAATTTACTTCTTTCCTACAGATTTTCATCTTCTTTATGATCTTTTGTGTGTGTGTGAAGCTTGCAATGTGTGTGTAGGATTGTTATCTACCCCTCCCCATCACTTTTGAACTGCTATAGTGTGTGTGTGAGCAAGTACGAGTTGTGGAGTGAGTGAAGGTGTTTCCCGCCATTCGCAATTTTGGCCATAACTTGAAGAGCGATTGTCAAATTTGAGTGAAAATACAATATGAAATGCGTCTCATCGAGAGCTTCGAAATGAACCTGCTATTGGCCATATTCGGAGTTCGAAGGTGGGAGAAACATTCGAATTTGTGTTTACTGATGTAAGTGGTATTTTGGTAGACACTTTCAGAGATTAAGTGAATTAGAGAGGTAGCTTAGTCTTTTCTCTTGCATTTTAGCTGAACCACTTCATTTTTCCATCATGTGTGCACACGTCCTCATACATTTGGTGAGGTCGGTTCTTCGGATTGATAATTAAGCATGTGTCAATCCACCACTATATGTACTTGTGTGGCAAATGGAATTTAGTCTCTTTGACACAAGTCCCTAAGACCTCGTGACTTAGGTACACACATTTTTGGCACCGTTGCCAGGGAACACACTCAACCAAGGTGCCTTCGTGATGGTTATAGCTTTGGAGTGAAGGAATCGTACTTGTAAGAGTGAATTTGTTCAATGGCAAGTAGTCAGATACTTCAGCACTTGTTACTTCACATCCCGAAGGTGTGTGTAATGAGTTTTTAGGTTTAGGGTTAGGAATGAAGGAGAGAAGGAGGAGTTAGGGTTAGTTCAGGGAGAGAAGTGGAGTAGGAGTAAGTTGAAATCACCAAGAAAAATCCCAAAAAAAATGTCAAGTTAGTGTAGGCTAGGTCTTAGGCATCACAAACTATAAAAACAAAAAATTGCAGTTCATTAGACACTTGCTCAAAAAGTGGTATCACCTGCAGACAACGACCGATATCGCTTGAGTAGTATCACGCAGTACAAGCCCTCAAAGCTACCTACTGAGCTCAAAACTTAAGAAAGATATCCCAAAGGTAAGCCACATTGAGAGTTTAACATCAAAAGTTTCTTGAAAGCATAGATTCACGTGATTAAAGATGTATTTGGTATCGCGGGGTGGGACAAAGAGATTTAAGAGATTTTTTGAGTGAGACAAAGGGTGAGGAACGAAGAGCAGTGAGAGAGAAACATAGGGGTACAAAAAGTTTTTGTGTTTGAAGTGATTTTGGCTGCAGTATCGCAATCGGTTGAATTTTGGTATCGCGATACCGAAATTCCCTAGTATCACGATACTCGCCGAAGTATCATATCGTCGCATACCACTTGAGGTATTGCGATACCATTTTTGGTATCGTATCGTCAAGTTGGTATCGTGATCACGATCTGCTAGTGGTATCGTATCGCGGTCCACTTGGTATCCTATCGTCCCGGTCACGATATCGTATCGTTGGCCGAGCGGTATCGTATCGCGAGGGATCTCAGTATCGTATTGTGCATTGTGTCGGTATCGTATCACTACTCTGCACCGATATCATATCGCGAGTATTCTTGGTATCGTATCGTGTACCCAATATCATATCATTGAATATTTTGATATCGTATCGTGAGGAATTTTAGTTTCCTATCATGCAGGTTTGCGGTATCGTATCACGACCTACACATCTATTGTATCGTGAGGACTTGAAGTATCGTATCGTGGCAAAAGTGGTATCGTATCGCCTGAGCCATATAGTATCGTATCGTGTCAAGGTGTAGTATTGTATCGCTCAGTTCTCTGGTATCGTATCATCGACTGCCCGAGTATCGTATCGTCACCTATAGAAGTATCGTATCGCAGTGAATAGTGGTATCATATCATGGTAATAGTGGTATCGCCTAGTGTAGTATCGCCAGAGTGGTATCATCCAGAACATTATGAGCAATTTTAAGGGCAAAATTTTGAGGCATTTGAGGAGCTAATTAGGGGGGAGTTAGAAACCAAAATAGCCACAGGAAGGTGGAGGAACTTAAGATTAGGACGGGTGCTAAGTAGCCAAAGAAGTGTTATTGCATCGGTAGGAAGTGCAACTCAGGCCAGTCACTGCTCTATCTATTCTAACACCTCTAGTGATTCGGAGGAGGAGACACCCATGGCTTCAGAAGACATGCAAGGTCCTATTCCCAAGAGAAACTTCATGTCCACGGTGGAGGGGAAATACCGTACCTCTCCGCAATATGTGTCTACTAATTCCCAGGAGATTCCCATCTACCTGGACGGTTTAAATACATCAGTTGCCAGGATGGTAACTTCCACCGATTCCACAATTGTGCCTAGACCAGCCGTCAAGTATGAAGGAGGAGCATACATGGATAAGTTGGGTCACATCTAGGTAGTGACAGAACACCCAGATCTGATCAACGAGAGAGGAGGATTAGAAGGGCAAGAAAATTCAGGAAGACCGGACCCTGAAGAGTTGGTAACCACTCCCAGAGGTAAATCAGTAGTGACTCGAGTCTTGAGAGGGGATTTGATACCTCAAGATGATTACTTACTAGAGGTCTACTTGATCCATGGATCAGACTTGCTGTTACAAACTGACTCACCTACACGTGGACAAGAGGAAAGTCCAATGACCTTTTTCGAGTTAAAAGATCTTGAAGACGAGTCTAGAATCACCTACCTAGACAAGAACCAAAGAAGGTATTGGCTTATTGATGCCATAGATAGGGCTCGACTAAAGTATATGGGGTTGCATGTATTGTTGGAGATAGATGTCTGCGGAAGCACGCGAACAGCACAAGGAGGAAGAAGAAGCTTGGAGCACAGACACACAATACTGAATGTATTACTAGAGAATGTACAAAGATAAGTGCCCATTAGGGCAATAGGCATATATACAAGTCGGGGGAAAAAACCTCCTAAAGAGGGAAAAAAGTGCCCCGGCGGTCCTAGTGTGTTCACACACATCACTACCTAAATATATCAACAAATCCCCCCTGGGAGTGATGCCGTGAACAAGGAGCTGTCACTCATGTATAAGGAAGTGCCAAGCTATGTGGAAATCACTCCACAAAAGGAAGTGTAGCTCAAGCATAAGCACCACCTCCTTTACTTGTCAATCCGCGGAGACGTGAGGACCGTTATGAAGACCACGAGCAAGTGAAGGCACAAGTGCATGAGTGAAAGCACACAAACATGCACACACATACACACACACGCGCACAAAGTAAGATCAAAGAGAGGAACAATGGAAAGCTTAGATTGCAAAAGAGTTCTCTTACAAAAGCTCTATTCTCTAACAAGCTAACCTCAAAAATGAGCTCTCTAGCTCTTTTGATAGTTTTTTTACTAGTTTTGGCTCTGTCCAGACCTAGTGTCCGGCCTAGTTAAAAATTAGGTTCTAGGGCTTATTTGAGGGCTCAAACGGAGTCTAAAAATTATGAAAATTGGTAGGATGATACTTCTAATGCTCCTCAAGGTCGAGGACTCCTCGGCTTGCACAAAATGGAGCTACAAAAATAGAAAATGGTATTTACAATGGTTTTAGTGATGGAAATCACTATTTTTGTAGGGAATTCTTCTGAAAAGTTGACATGTACTTCTTGGAGCTCCCTACTTGCTCCTTCTTCTTGTGTGTCCACCTCTTAGATGTGTTCCTATGCTTTGTCCTTGACCTTCAGCTTCAACACTCCCCCCCCTCTCGAGTCTGTCGTCCCTGACAGACCCTTGTTTTAGTGGTTGTTCCAAGTAGTGCCTTGAGAGGGAGTGTCCCTTCTGTATGAACAAAAGTTTTCTGACTTCCAGATGTTTCTGGTTCTCCATCTATCACTGCGAGTCTTTGCGAGTTGTAGTCTCTTGGTATGTGCTTCTTCCTTGGATTCCAGCATGACTGTGTCGTTGTGAGTCTCCGTTGATGTTTTCTAGATCTTCCACAGTTGATGTTCATAGTAGTCATGCCAAGCAAAAAATTTGAATTTTCACAGAATTGCGATTTTCATCACAGAATCGTGTTTTTTGGCGGGAACTTCGAATTTTTGAGCGCCGAGCAATGGCAAGCTCCGTATGTGCAGAAAATCATGAAAAAACATAGCGCTTGCTCTCCCTTGCACCTCCTAACTCCTTCTCACACAATAATGCATGAAAAATGGTATGGAAATGGTGAAAATGCACTAAAAAACAAGAAATTTCTATGAAGAAGAAGATGGAAGAAGGTGGAGATGATGATGATGAAGATGAAGAGGAAAAAACAGAAAATGAACTGAAATGACAGTTTTTTTACCTTCCAATGTCGCAAATCTACGATCTTACCATCACAACGCTCGTCCTCGAAGCTCTCTCCCCGGCAACGGCGCCAAAATTTGGTGTAGCTCAAGCGTAAGCACCACCTCCTTTACTTGTCAATCCGCGGAGACGTGAGGACCGGTATGAAGACCACGAGCAAGTGAAGGCACAAGTGCGTGAGTGAAAGCACACAAACATGCACACACAGACACACACGCGCACAAAGTAAGATCAAAGAGAGGAACAATGGAAAGCTTAGATTGCAAAAGAGTTCTCTTACAAAAGCTCTATTCTCTAACAAGCTAACCTCAAAAATGAGCTCTCTAGCTCTTTTTATAGTTTTTTGACTAGTTTTGGCCCTGTCCAGACCTAGTGTCCGGCCTAGTTAAAAATTAGGTTCTAGGGCTTATTTGAGGGCTCAAACGGAGTCTAAAAATTATGAAAATTGGTAGGATGATACTTCTAATGCTCCTCAAGGTCGAGGACTCCTCGGCTTGCACAAAATGGAGCTACGAAAATAGAAAATGGTATTTAAATGGTTTTAGTGATGGAAATCACTATTTTTGTAGGGAATTCTTCTGAAAAGTTGACATGTACTTCTTGGAGCTCCCTACTTGCTCCTTCTTCTTGTGTGTCCACCTCTTAGATGTGTTCCTATGCTTTGTCCTTGACCTTCAGCTTCAACAGGAAGTAAGCCCAAAGCTTTGCGGAAAGCTTCAAACTTCTCCCTAGGTAGAGCCTTCGTGAAAAGGTCTGCTATGTTCTCCTGCGTGGGCACATATGCCAAGCTGATCTCCCCAGCAGAGAACCTCTCCCTGACATAGTGATAATGCACCTCAATGTGCTTAGTGCGAGCATGGAACACAGGGTTCCTCGCAATCGCCAATGCGCTCTGACTGTCAGTGAAGATGGTGGTGGCAGAAGACTGGCCAACACCCAAATCAGCCATAAGGTGTCTGAGCCACAGACACTCAACAGTCGCTATGAAAGCTGCCCTATACTCAGCCTCACAACTGGAAGTGGCCACAGTAGGCTGCTTCTTGCTCAATCAAGAAATACATGAGCTACCAAGCATGAAGCAAAAACCACTGGTGGACACACGAGTGTCATAGCAACCAGCCCAATCTGAGTCAAAAAAAGCATGCAAATCTGGCGGTAGTGATCCCCCCTTGGGATAAAACAACCCAAGTAGCCGAGTACCACTCAAGTAGCGAAAGATGCGCTTAATCGCCTTCCAATGCATGACTCCTGGGCAATGCATAAACCTGCTCATCTGTGAGACAGCAAACTGAATATCTGGCCGAGTAATGCATAAGTAAATCAAGCATCCAACAGCCTGCTAATAGAGAACAGCATCAAATGCATGTCTAGCATCATGAAGACTCAATCGTAAACCTGTCTCCATAGGAGTGGCAATAGGCTTACAGTCTTCAAGGCCAAAACGCTGCAATAATGTGTCAATATATTTCGTTTGACACAAAGCCATTCCACCATCAACTTGCATAAACTGTATGCCCAAATAGTGATGCAAATGCCCCAAATCAGACATCTCAAATGAGGCATGCAAATCAGGCTTGAAATCAGCAATATGCTTCTCAATAGGACCAGTGAGCAGCATGTCATCAACATAGACAACAATGATCAGAAGCACATCATTAGCACGCTTAACATATAAGGTGCTTTCAGTTGGACTGTTGTCAAAACCATGTGCAACCAGATAGGCATGCATCTTCTCATACCAAGCACGTGGTGCTTGCTTTAAACCATATAATGCCTTCTTTAACCTGCACACCTGGTTTTCATGCCCTTTCTGCACAAACACACGGGGCTGAAAAACATACACTTCTTCATGCAAGTCACCATTCAGAAATGGTGTTTTAATGTCCAACTGATGTACATTCCAACCATGATGGGATGCAAGTGCACAAATGCTCCGAACAGTAGTCATACGGCATGTAGGTGCAAAGGTCTCATCAAAATCAATGCCTCTTTCCTGCGCATAACCCTTTGCAACAAGCCTAGCCTTATACCTGTCAATTGTACCATCAGGTTTACGCTTCAGCTTGTATACCCACTTAGTGCCAATGGCCTTCTTGCCAGGAGGCAAGTCACATAAAGACCATGTACCATTCTTCATTATAGCATCATATTCAGATTGCATAGCAGCCATCCAATTTTCTGAATTCTGTGCTTCATCAAAAGAAACAGGTTCATTCTCATCACAGAGACTAGACACAGCCATAGCATAGCAATCTGATGCAAAGGAGGCACTATGAGAGCCTGAACGAGTATGATATGACAAAGGTGCATCTAATTTGCTGTCACGCAAAGTCTTCACCAGCCATTTTGGCATAGTTTTTGCCTGCTCAATATCAGCTCTCTCATCAACAAGTGCATCATGTAAATCTGCATCAGAAATAGAATGATCTGCATCATCATATGAAACCTGCAAAGGCTGAGAAGTTGCTTCATTAGGACCAGCACTAGACTGTCCACCTGTAAAAAGAGGCATCAAAGTATCATACATGTCTTTGGAGCTAACAGATGTCTCCTTAGTACATGAAAGCAATGGTTGAATAGCATCTTCCACAAAGACAACATCACGGCTAACCAGAATGCGTTTAGTCTGTGGATGATACAGACGATAGCCTTTACTTTCATAACTGTACCCAACAAAAATACATTTTACTGCCTTATCATCCAATTTTTTTTGATGTTGTTCAGGCACTAGTGCATATGCCAAACAACCAAAAACAGGCAGATAAGCAACAGATAGCTTGCGGTCCTGCCAAGCCTCATATGGAGTGATAGACTGCAACGCTTTAGTGGGACACCTGTTAAGTACATATGCTGCACACATGACAACCTCTATCCAGAAACTATGAGGTAAAGCCTGACTCTTGACCATGCACCTCGCCATCTCCATGAGTGACCTGTTCTTTCATTCAGCAACTCCATTCTGTTGAGGTGTATATGGCATTGTACACTAGTGTTTTATCCCACGTTCAGCCAGAAATGCATTAAAATCAGAAGACATATTCCCCACCTCGATCAGAACGGAGGGTGCCCATTTTACATGCTGACAGATTTTCAGCCAAAGCCAAAAACTGTTTGAAGCACATCAACACTTTGGACTTTGCTTTGAGTGGATATACCCATGCATGCCTGGAAAAATCATCAATGAAAGTCACGAAGTAAAGGTAATTTCCAAAAGAGGGTGTCTGCATAGGACCACAGACATCACTATGTACAAGCTGCAATTTCTGTGTAGCCCGAACTGAACCATCTTTTGGAAAGGATGAACGCTGCATTTTGCCCAAAATACAGCCCTCGCAAACATGTTTTCCAGGTGCCTCAAGTTTGGGCAAAGAGGACACCATTTCAGATTTCTGCAGGCGTAGCAAACTAGCAAAATTCAGATGACCAAAGCGTGCATGCCAAAGCTTTGCATCTGACATAGCCTAAGAATCATGAACTGCACATGCCAAATCATTCACAGATCTTTCATAGTCTATGAGCTTATACAGCCCACGACATAAAATGCCAGAAGCAATAATCACATCGCCATTTGATAGATCATGAACTGTACACCTGTCATCAACAAATTTCACAACCAAGCCAATCTTGGCTAATGCAAAAACTGATAACAGGTTCTTTTTGATCCCTGGCGCAAATAAAGCATCTGACAAAGTGAAAGAACTACCATCAGCAGTAGTCAAAATGATCTTACCAACTTCCATAACAGGATAAGAGGAGTTGTTGGCGCATGTAACAGTATTCCTTGTAGGGGCAGGCTCGAGTGAAGAGAAGAAACTGCGCTGCGAGGTAATATGTTTGGTCGCCCCACTGTCAAAATACCAAACATCTGAGTCTACTACAGACATGCACTGCTCATGAGAAGATGGGTCAAAACTGCAGACAGTAGTAAACGCCCATTCTTCTTCCTGCACAAGATTTACAGACTCTGTTTTTGGTGTAGAGGCCTCTGCAACAACCATTCCAGCCTCTTTCTTCTTTGCCTCTTTAGCAGCTAGTTTTGGACAGTTCTTTATGATATGATCATTCCCTTTACAGTACTTACAAAACAATTTCTGCTTTTCTGCTTTATCTTCCTTCTTCGAATATGCAAAATTAGCAGATTTCTGCTTACTAGTTGAAGAGCTCCATTTTCCTTTGCCCTTCTGACTAGCCAGGAAAGCTTGATCTGCAACTCGCATAATGGACCTGTTCTGCCTGGACTGATCTTCCTACAACAGAACAGAGACTAACTCCTCAAATGATAAGGCATTCGGATTACCTTTCATCATCAACCGAAGAGTAGAAGCAAAACTCTGATATGAATCAGGAAGACCATTCAGAACGGTCTGCACAAGTGAGCTATCTGGTATAACCTCATCAGCAGAAATCAACTGTTCCTTCAAATCTTGATCTTCGTTAGGAAACTGTCCATAGAATCACCTTCATTCATGTCCTCACTCTCCAATTGTTTTCGGAGGTAAGCAACACGAGCCTCATTCCTAGCTTGGTACAATGTGGTAAGTGTATCCCAAGCATCCCTAGCTGTTCTGCAAGAGCAAATATGAGGAATAATGGCACGTTTGACAGACAAAGCTATCAATGCATGTGCTTGGGCATCTCTGCCATCCCAACGAATCTGCTCTGCAGTAGGTGCAACAAAAACAGCAGCACGAACAGGAATCTGCGAAATATCATCTTCGACACCATCTTCATCAGCTCCAGCACCTGTATTTGCAGTACCTGTTGTTACAGGTGTAACAGGATGTCTTTCAACACCCTGCACAATGTTCCATAGTCCTTTTGCAACCAATACATGTCGCATCATATAAGCCCATAATGGGTAGTTGGTACCATCCAACTTATCCTCAACAGCCAACATACGGAATACATCACTACTTTCACCCATGGCCGGTGACTAAAATACCTTGATGCAGAAAATCGACTGTATCTCAAAAAGTTGAACGGAACTGCCCAGAGGAGTTCTGCTAGACCTGTAGCAGACTTCGAGACGCTTAAACTGGCGAACAGAAACTGGTATATACCTTTGGCACAAAAAGATGAAATAGCCTGCACAAGCGCTGCGATAGTGCGTTCGAAGGCTCACCAAAATTCATACGATTCTGAGACTACAAACGGAGGAGTGTCGACGGCACCCTAGATGAAGCGACGACCGGCTCTGATACCAATTGTTGGAGATAGATGTCCACAGAAGCACGCGAACAGCACAAGGAGGAAGAAGAAGCTTGGAGCACAGACACACAATACTGAATGTATTACTAGAGAATGTACAAAGATAAGTAGCCCATTAGGGCAATAGGCGTATATACAAGCCGGGGGAAAAAACCTCCTAAAGAGGGAAAAAAGTGCCCCGGTGGTCCTAGTGTGTTCACACACATCACTACCTAAATATATCAACATGTATTCCCTCAGCAAGAGCAGGAAACTACCTCTCAGAACCCTTTCGGGACACAATAGGAGTCAGAGCATACAATGTCGGGACAAACGAGCCATTGGAGCATTCCAAACCGAACCCACGTGCAATTTACAACACCCGAAATACAATCACACAATCAAACACACCCTGGATTAGGCAACCTACACTGGCCACCAGTGAGACCAAGACCACCACTAGGAGTGCAACCTGGAATACCCCCAATTAGACCAGCAATTCCTATAATGTCTAGACAGCCAGAACCCATAAGAAGATTAAGACCGATTCAAGTGGCTAAGTGTATGAGAAATCATTATGACGGGATGGGAGAACCTTACGACTACATAGCTGAATTTAAACAAGTTTTAAGAGTTGAACAAGTGGATGATTTCTTTGTGCAATATGAGTCCTTTGGACTCACCCTCACAGGAACGGCTTTGACCTGGTTCCAGCCACTAGATCCCAATTAATTTGGAGATATTCAGCAATTCTTTCAAGAATTCATAGGGGAATTCACCAAGAGAGGGATTAAACACAATTCTTCATCATTAATCCATAGCTTCAAACAAAACCCCAATGAAACTGTGAAAACAGCTGCCAAAAGATTCAATCAATATGTCGATAAATGCCCAGTAGCAGAAAGGCCCACGCAGCAAAAGATGATATCATTATTCTTGGACGGACTGACGAACGGGACTCTAAGAACTTTATTCTATGTGAAGAGGCTACAGACATTGAGTGAATGCCTCCAAGAGTGTATTGACCTAGAGGACAACCTAGCAAATGATCTAAAAAATACACCCAATCCTACAAAATTGAAAGACACTAGAAGTACAGTAACATCCAACTCGAGTAATGTAGAAGAGTTAGTAGAGCTGGTATCCAAGAAGTTAGGAGTCCATGGACAGAGGAACTACCAGCATCCACCAATGAGAGTACCCATGTTACGAAGATGCAAGTTATGTGGAGGAGATCACCCCACTCACTTGTGTGCAAGAGGAGGAACAGGTGTGCCTCAAGCTTACCCTTATAATAGGCAGCCACATCAAGGAACCGCTTTGTATTGCCACATAGAACAAAAATACACCAATCACACCACTGAGAATTTCCCATTCAATAGGCAGACACGACCTTTAAATCCACCTCAATATCGACCTTATGGATACCCACCTAGAGAGCCAGGCAGGGAGATTCCCAGGTATAATCCCTATCCAGGACCACCAAGAGTACCTAAACCAGATGAGCAAGTACAATTTGGAAACCCTCAGCCAGTGTGAGGACCACAACCGCCACTTCCTCAACACGTCGTACCTGTCAAATATGCTCGACAAGAGGAAAATTTTAGAAAGAGCCATAGTGCGAGCATCACCTATGGCCAGTGCAGAATCAATGAACCCAGGATATGAATAGACCCAAGAAGAGTATTATTCCTATGACACGAGATTGATGGAGTACGAGCAAGCTTATGACCCGCAATACTATGGATATGAAGGATATGACAATGTCTACGGACCAGAGGTGGCAACACTAATGTACACCACACCCAAAGCACCGGTACTTGTAAGACCACCCATCAAACCACCTATGCCAAAAGGACCATGTTATAGATGCGGAGGAGACCACTTTATCAGAGAATGCACTCGGTCATACAACCCACCACCCCCTAGGACCTAGGAAGGGTATTGCAACGATTGTGGAAAGGAACATCTCTTTAGAGATTGCCCAAAAAATCCCAACAAGGCTCATGACACTGCACCCATCAACATGATAGAAGTGGTAGAATCATCAGGAAGTGACAAGGAATACAAAGTGCCGTTGAAGTCCATTACACGAGCAAAAACAAAAGGACAAGAAAGGAAACAAGCAGACCATGAGCAAGAAAAGAGTAAAATCGTAGAACCCAAAATACAAGTGGTGGAAGATTTAGAGGACCCACGTGAGAGTAACCAAATGACGAAAAGCCAAAAGTGGAAGGATAGGAGAGAAAAACTCAAGGAAAAATGATTGAAAAATAAAAACAAAGAAGACAAGAGTGACACAAGAGGCACAAAGAAAACAAAAGAACCTGGAGTTCAGGAAGAAATTTCCATTACGCCACAGACTCGAGAGCCAGAAAAGCCAGGATCAATTCTAGCCGACCCAAAGCCAGATGATTTAGACATGTGGTTGAAAGCTTACCAAGCTAGAATAAAGAATGGACCGAACGTAGGGAAGCATGAAAAGCTTTACGCACAAGGGGAGTTAGAAAAGGAGAGGCTAGCGATATGTAGAAAACTCATAGAGGTAGCTCAGGCCACCCTAGAGAAGACTATCGAAGCCCTCCCCAAAACAAGGATGTCGGAAGAACAATACAAAGATCGTATTAAAGGAAAGGACCAGAATCCAAAAAAAAGGGAATGATAAACAAGAACTACTGAACATCCCGGATAAACCTATGTCCATAGTCCCGGATTTAGAAGTTGATTGGCCAAAGGAATTGTGGACTAAGATTCGAGAGGATCAATGGAAAAAGGTTGGAATTTCAGAACCTCCCTTTGAGGAGTTAGATGTGGAAGATTATCAACCACCACCAAACATAGAAGAAATATATGAAGAAGTTTCTAGACTAGATCAAAACAGGGAGGAAGCCCAGAGCATTTCCACCCTCCCAAACTATATGGGAGAATATGAGAAGGAATCCGTGATCATCCGTGCTCCCATAGTACGAGGAAAAGAAAAGGGAAACTCAGAAAAGAACTCACACAATCTAACAAAACTCAAAAAGACCAAAGTACAATGCCAATTAATCATGGAAGAATTACTTCGTGTTAAACCACAATCATGGAAACAATTAGCAGGACAATTGGAGCTAAATCAGGAGAAGAACAAAAAAGAAAGCAAGGGAAGTGAAAACCCATCTAACGTACAAATCCCAGTGGATAAGGTTGGAGAATTTAGCAAAGGAGATGAGGGTAACATATGTCTACTTGTCACGTACAATGGATACATGACCTAGGCCATACTAGACATAGGAGCAGGAGTAGGTATTGCCACCAAAGAGATTTGGGAGAAATGGGGAAAGCTAGCCCTACGACCAACACGTATGAAGCTTCAATTAGCAGATGGCCATGTTAAGAAACCATTGGGAATATTAGAAAAGATCAAATTAACCACCTGTGGAGTTGAATTTGAGCATACATTAGCTATTTGTCAATTTGGAAAAGCAAATAATTATGAGATGATATTAGAACGACCTTTCATGAGAGAGCTTAGGGTAGTGCAAGATTGGGGTTGAGACTCGTTATACCTTCAACATCAAGGAAACACTACCAAGATAAACTTGCATACCTTTGCATACCGAGATGTACCTCCACTACAATGGAACCCCATACATAAGGAAGAGGATGATTTGTCTATCCATAGTACTGGATCAAGTGATCAATCATGGATGCACAAAGATGCCCAATTATGGATGTGTAAAGAAGCCAAGAAAGAGGATAAAAAACTACAATTATGGCCCATAGGACATCAAAATTATCGGCTCATAGAGGACCCAATGTACATGCCTCAAATCTTCCCTGGTGAAGCATTCGAACCGCATAGTTGGATGGAGATCCTAGCAACCTTAGATGTGTGTGTGAATGAAGAAGTCTTGACCATGAATGAATGTGTGGACAAAGAAGGCTATGATGTAAACTTGTACATGGTAGTCCTTCAAGAGGTAGAACCCGGAGAAATATTAGAAAAGGAATGGAAAAAGGAATATGAGAGCATAGAAATGGAACCAAAATTTGATTTGGAGGAACATTATTTAGAAGCCACTCAAGCTGAAGAGAAGTATGGAACAACCAAAGTGTTAGCAATAGAAGGTTCCCCTATAGTACCACATCAAGAGGCAAGCGCGAGTAAGATCGAACCAACCCCGGATCTTTTTGAAGTTCTCGAACACTTCAAAAGATATGAAGTAGAAGAAAGAAAAATAGCCATTCAGATGCCTAAGAGAGAGGAAATAGAAGGAGAGGTGTATGACAACAAGGAACAAACGAAAAAAATCATAGTAACCGTAGAAGATGGAGAAGAAAGATGTACATACATAGGAAAGGATGTGTCAATGGGGGAGGAAGAAGACTTGATACGATTGATCCAAGAATATCGAGATGTATTTGCTTGGACCTGCACGGATCTTAAGGGGGTGGAACCCTCCATTTGTTCTCATAGAATACCAATGACACTGGATGCAAAACCATCAAAACAACACCCTTACACGTATAATGAGGTTTATGTTGCAAAAATAAAAGAAGAAATAGACAAACTATTAGCGGCTAGATTTATTTATGAGATAGAACATACCAAATGGGTGTCGCCATTAGTCGTTGTACCCAAAAAGAACGGAAAACTAAGAGTGTGCATTAATCTAAAGAAAGTTGATGCAGCCACGATTCGTGATAGCTACCCATTACCTATCACCAATCACCTTTTGGAAAGAGTTGCAAGAAAAGAAGTCTATAGCTTCTTAAATGGATTCTCTGGATACAACCAAGTAGCTATTGCTACTGAGGATCAACATAAGACCGCATTTGCAACTCAATGGGGGGTCTATGCTTTCAGACTGATGCCTTTTGGACTCACTAATGCCCCTATTACTTTCCAGAGGTTGATGTGTCACGTTTTCAAAGAATTCCTAAAGAAGAGTATGGAAGTATATGTAGATGACCTATGTACATATTCAAATCGGCGACAAGAACACATTCCAGAATTGCAAAAAATATTTGATAAATGCTGACAATATAGAGTCTCCCTAAATCATAAGAAGTGCATTTTTATGGTGAGACAAGGGAAGATTTTAGGACACATCGTGTCGAGGAACGGAATATCTACGGATGAAGAAAAGATCAAGGTAATTCTTGAACTTCTTAGACCAAAGAATGCAAAAGAAGTGCAAGCATTTATGGGTCATTGTGGATACTATCAATGATTCATCCACATGTACGCCATAATTGCCAAACCCTTATATGGATTGTTAACTCAATTCACGTGGATAGACGAATGCAAAAGGGCATTTAATGAGCTAAAGAAACGGCTTAGCACAGCTCCTATTTTGAAAACACCCAATTGGAACAAGCCTTTTCATATTCATGTGGATGCTTCCAATTACGCAATACGATGCATCTTAGCTCAGCCAGCAGACGAAGGAAAGTTGGACCATCCAATTGCCTATGCAAATAGACAACTGAATCAAGTTGAGAGAAACTATGCAACTACAGAGTGAGAGGGATTAGGGATGGTGTACACTGTAAAGAAATTCAGACACTATCTCTTAGCCAATAAGTTCAAATTCTTCATAGACCATCAAGCCTTATTGTACTTAGTCAATAAGCCTTGCAACACGGGAAGACTTGTGAGATGGTTTCTATTATTAATGGAGTTCAACTTTGAAGTGATTGTAAAAAAGGGTAACACTCATGTGACAGCAGATCATCTCTCTAGGTTAACACATGGAGAACCCCCAAGCGGAGTACCAAACAATTTACCAGACACTTATCCGTTCAATTTGGAAGTATGTCTGAAGTGGGCATAAAAGTTGATTCCAATACTCACACATGGACCACAACATTCAATTAATGAGGAGAGTAAAAAGCAAATCCTACAATCGTGTGTAACTTACACATAATAGCAGGAAGTGTGTATCATAAGGAATCCAACGGCATATTGTCGAGATGTGTGGAAGAAGAGGAGCAAAAGAACCTAGTTGAACAAGCTCACATAAAAAATGGAGAATGCACAAAGGAACGCATGGAACCTTGAGAGAACTAAAACGGTTAGGAGTATATTGGCCTGATATGCCTAAGGATGTCCATGCATATGTCAGCAATTGCACGGAATTTCAAGAAACTACCCCAGATGACCACACAATAGCACCCAACTGGAGTAAGACATTAGTGAAATTCCTAAGGACACAGAAGCATGAGGAAGGAATCAGTTTAGCAAGGAAACAATCTCTAGAGGAAATGAGTAAAGACTACATAATCATGGGAAGATAATTATTCAAGAGAGGGAAGGATAATCACCTACAGCTATGTGTACATGAAGGAGAATACCTACCCATATTAGAGATAGCACACTCAGGTGCCGCAAGAGGACATTTCTTTGCTGAAAGAACCATAAAAATGATCCTCTTTCTAGGCTTATGGTGATCAACCCTACATATGGATGCAGAAACCTATGTGCAAAGTTGCAAGACATGCCAAAGAGCCAAATATCCGATTAGACGAGATGACATGCCATTAAGACCTATGGTTTGCGCTAGAGCATTTTCTAAATGGGGTATTGATTTCATAGGACCCATTAATCCACTAGCCAAAGGATCACATGCCAAATACATAATAGTAGCAGTAGATTACCTGACTAAATGGGTAGAGGCTAAGGCTACTAGAAAAAATGATCCTTAGACCATAGCTAAGTTCCTTTTTTAGCATATCTTCACTCGCTTTGGACTACCTATAGAAATAGTGAGTGATAGAGGAATGCATTTCATTAATGAAGTCATAGAGTCCTTAATGAACGAGTTCTTAGTGATCCATAAAAAATCAGCCCCGTATCATCCTCAAGCCAATGGTCAAGCATAAAGTTCCAATAGGGTGTTATGCATTGTATTGACAAATATAGTCAATAATGGAAGGTCGGATTGGGACAAATAATTGCATCATGCAATTTGGGCCTTCCGTGTGGCTTACAAGACTGCCATTGGAACTACACCATTTAACCTAGTGTATGGACAAAACACAATCTTGCCAATTGATTTTTTGGTACACACTTTGAGAGTAGCACAACAGTACAAATGGACGGGGCATGAATTATCCAAGCAACTAGACCAAATTGAGAAGCTACATGAGACTAGGATACAAGTTGTTGCAGGAATTTATGCGTCAAAAAGAAGATAGAAAACATATTATGATGCGCATATAAAAGATAAAGGACTAAAAGAAGGAGATTTAGTCTTGGTATATACTCTGAAGCAACATGCAAAGACGCTACAAAAACGCGGATATGGACCTCTAATAATCAATAGGATTTCAACGACTGGAGCGGTTAATCTAGCGAATCTGGATAGGGATGTCCTCCCTAATTACATAAGTGGTTGTCGAGTAAAATGTTACATGGAACCATTGCCAGACCCAATGTTAGCAAGACTTGTAGGTGCACAAAATAGGAAAAGAGAGGAAGAGAGGATTAGAGAGGAGGCGAGGCAAGAGGCCCTAGAGCATATCAAGAAATGGAAAGAGTGGATAAGACGACATGAACGATATCTACAAGGGGAAGAGCCTATTCCCATGGCCAACTATCAGGTTCACTAGACCAACACGAACAATATTAGCAAATCCCAGCTGTGCATTCACATAGCTCAAGGATACATTGCAGCCAAGATAGGGCACAAGGAAATCTTTACTCTATTAGAAGAGAAACCCTCGCATAGATGGGACATCATCAAGAATGAGAAGCCAATCCTCGAAAAGGACTTAGTAAATGACTCCATCACAAACCAACCAGAAGAAGGTTTGACGAAAGAAAGGACTTCAAGTCCCAATGCACCAGAGGAGAAAGTGGATTCATCCCACATGAATGGTGAAACAAAGAGAAATAGTGAGCACACTACTCCTAAAGTCGTCTATAACAAAGGGAGATCGCCAATATGGAAGTCCACTATCAGGTTCTCGAAATCGAAAGGTGCCAACCTACAATGGGTTTGCAAGGATCGAGTGAAGGAAGCGGCGAAGCCAATATCAATACCGGTCATTCATTTGAAGGAGGCAACAAATAACAACGGATCCTCATCATTACAAGCGGGACCAAAACGACTTCTGAGAGTATGGCTTCCAAAATCATTGGTAGAAGCTCAAAGAAAACGGCAACAAATATGGATTCCAAAGAAGGTCCGACAAATGGCAAATCAAGAGATGGACAAGCAAGAAGAAAACTTATACCGACAAACTAGGACCGTAAAGCCAAACGAGACTAGCCAAAGATACCAAGAACGAAGGACCCCTACAATCAGACTTCAGAAAGGAAAGCAGAAAAACATGGAGCACAACCAAGCGAAGAGGCGACGAAGCCTCAAACTTCAACTACAAAATGGATATGGAAACCAAAGAAGCAGAAAGGAGCGCAACAACAATGGATGCAAAAAGATTCCAATTGCACACATAAAGTTTCAAATGCACCTAAAGTATGCATGACAGGGCCACATTATGAGGCCATGCATTCGGCACATGATGTACATAACAAAATTAGTGGTGCACATTTCCCACATGGGAATAGGTCATAGATTCTACTTCCATATGAATGGACCTACTATGTACAGAAATAAATGCTTTGGCTACAATAATTCTTGTTTTCTTTCAAAAATGAAAATAAAAAAATATATGTTAAGAAATCTTACTTATGCAATCAAGGGGAACGGAGTGACGCAACGAACGAAATGTCATTACAACACACATCACTAAAGACATGTCTTTTCATGGAAGCTAATGCTCTTTTCATTACCAATGCAGATGGCTTCCGAGGACTCTGAAGTGACCATTCAGGAGGAAGTACTAGAATTCCCTCTGCAAAGTGTGACTAAAGCAAAAGGTCATTGATTTAGAGAAGATAAACCAGCAGGAGATTACTTGTTCTTGGTGACCATCAAAATTATGGATATGGATCATCACTTTCCTATGATGTCCCAAGACTTTAAAGTGGTGCATGAACTACCATCGACAATAGACATTATGAAGAAAGTGGGCATTCACAAGTACTTCAAATTACCAATATACAAACCTAACTTTCAAAGGTGCACGCAAATTATGAACACCTTGCAGCCTGCTTTGCAAGATTTATTGGTGCTTGAAGCTAGAGTCCTGGATGTAGTAGGCGAGTGGGTCATTATCCAATTTACACATGACCTGATTAAAGAGGCTTTTGGTTGGGAAAAAGATGGAACTACCATTTTGAAAGAGGAACGTCGAGGAGCAAAGACCATGACATTCATAGACATCAATCGCATTGATATAGAAGAGGAAGTGCGACTCATACATCAACACTTTTGCTTTCCCAACATGCATAGATACACAGCTCTACAAAAGATCATCATGCAAATGCTGTCACATGCTATAAAACAAATTGGGAATCAAGTCAATATGACTCCATACATTCAAGAATGGCTGTTTGAGGCAAAGAAGCAGTGGAACCACAAGAAGTTCTTAAATGGAAGCGTTGCCTTGACTATATTGATATATCATGCCTTGGGCATTAGAGAGCATTTAAAAGAGATGTCGTCCTCTGAAGCAATGGCCAAATATGCAAAGATTGCTACAGTCCCCAGAAAAAAGAAGGGAGTCAAGATCATTGAGGAGGCAGAAGCAAGCTCCCAACCTAGAAAGAGGTACCAAGCAGCTAAGGGAAATGACGCAAGCAAAAGCAGAAGTTCTAGCTACAAAAAGGGCACACGTACTTCCAAGAACGCGACTTGAAGAAAACCCTCCCATTACAGAAGAAGAATTGACAAGAGCAATGGAAGCTACCCATCAGTATACTGAAGGACAAATAACCTCTCAGTGCAAGGGCACCACTACCAACAAGCACAACAAGACTCAGAACAAAAAAAGATGTTGACCAAAGTCCACAGATACAGAGAATTGGGATTGATAAACTCAAGCTCGTCATCAGATGCACAAGAAGAATCGGAAACCTCCATGTTGAATGCAGACATTCGAAGTGATTCCAAGGATGATGGACAATGGGAGGAGTTAAATCAAGTGAATGAGGATGAAGACATGGAAGGAATGAAGGAAGATCAAGCTCCAAGAAACTCCAGCAAAGACACGACAAGGAAGGAGGCTTCCCAAGAAAGGGTACATGTTATTAAATTGAATGATGCATCTAATATTCAAATCCAAGAGACTCTGCTTGCGGGAGAGGTCCTATTCAAGAACCCCAAGCAAGAACAAGTGGGAAATGCAATTGAAGAATCAGAACCCTTTACACCAATAAGGGTAGTGGTTGAACCATCTCCAATGGATGTCACATTTCAAGGGAGTGCCACAAAGACTGTTAATAAGGACGAAGAAAGAAAAGAACACGAAGTACAAGTCCAAATAAGGCAACCACATAATGTGACCATACACGCGGAGCAAGGAAAGGATGTACGAACAGAGGAAGTTCCAAGTATTCCCAAGACATGGTTAAATGTGGATGTCACTCAGCTCAAGCTAGTAGTACAACAAATGATATAGACTGCCATGGACACTCAACAACTCATGCTTGAGGCTGATGCTGATTATGACAAAACGATGCAGGAAAAGAATCAATTTCAAGAAATAGGTGTAAGTCAAGCACAAAACATAATAGTAGAGAAAGAAGCAGAGATCCACAAAACCAAGCATCAATGCAACTCACTAGAAACGGAAAATCAGAAGCTAAAGGAACAATTGCAAGAACTACAGAGCAAATATGAAGCTTGTGAGGCCGAGAAGGCATGAATGCAGGCTAGAAGCAAAATCCTTAAATCACAAATTAAAGTATATATGGACGAAGCAGATAACCTCCATAACAGGAACAAGGAGCTAATGACACCACTGTTATGCAATAAACCGATAGAAGCTCCTGAAGTGAAAGAGAAAGACATAAAAGCATTGGAGGAAAGAATAGCACAGTATGAAGATCAGCTCAAGCAGGAGCAAGCCATCATCGCAGAATGGGAGAAAAGGTATATGGATGACACTGTGGAACTAAAAAAGAAGTGGAAGGCAACAACAAATCGATATATAGTACAATGCAAAGTAGATGTTGATCAACTCGTTGTCATAGGAGAGGAGCTCCTCAAAAACAAAGAGACAATTTTGAAAGCCACTGAAGAGATTAAAGAGAAAGATGAATTAATAAAACAATTGCAAGGTCAATTAGCACAGTAGGTCACAGAGGGGACACCGGTAGTTCCACACTCCATAGCGGCTATTGAGGAGAATGAGGTACGTCCTCTTTCTCCCCCCTTACATCATTCACAGATAAGGGAGGCAACAGAGACCAACACTGAGAGATACACTCGAGATATTGCAGAACTAAGCCGACATGAGCGAGCACTACTAGTGTCCCAACTTACTGAAGATTTTGAAGATCAAGTAATCAAGGTCATGAAGGAAGCAAGGATTGAAAGCAAAAATCTGGAACAGTTAATGAGACCCTTCAATGTACCATATGGCTTACTTAAAGAGCAAACACAACAGTACATAAGAAACACAACAAATAAAGGTCTGGACAACAACCTCCAGTTTGGCATGCAAACATTCACCTACACACAAGAGGAATTTGACAAAGCAGACCCTATATGGAGGAGAAAATTTTTGGAGAAGAATCCTACTCTACGAGTACAATGGGAATCATCACCATACATACTTCAAGTGAATCCATCTTTTTGTCCAGTACCCAGAAGATGCTCGTGGATGCAATTTTGGGAAGGACAGCGCCAGGGAAGCATAAATAACCAATGGCTAAACTATCCATTACTGCCAAGTCCACCACGTGATTATCTACCGACCGAAGAATACATGGTTAAAACCATGGAATTTTGGATTGATCGACATGCAACCATACCAGATTTAGCTGTCAAAATGACTAATAAGATTTTGAGTATATTACTTACGGCCATCAAGGTGTTCCAGCATGCCCAATACACTTTTTTGAACTTCATCGGCATTAATCAGGGATCAGACGCCCTCATTTTTTATCTATCAACTATACCTAGCCAATTAACGCTTATGGCTATATACTCACGTCTAATGTTTTTGCCAAGTACTTACATGCAAACTTTTGAAGAGGCATTTTTCATAGGCTTTTTTGAATTAGATTCAGAAATTTTTGCAAAATTGTCTTCAAATCTTACTGCAAGACTGGTGGCCTATGAGTTAGGTTTCTTTGTGGATCATAGATAGGCACCAAATGACGGGGTCAAGTCCAACCAATGGAAAGAAGTCATGCTAGGTCATGCCAATCTGCTTAATCAACGAGAGAAAAATGTAATCCAGACATACTCACGTCACCACAAAAAGCATGTCAGGGACGATAGAGTTCAGGAGGAGGGACCTGTGGAAGGGGAATCGAGCAAAAAGAGAAGAAGAAGAAAATCAAAGAGTAAAACGGCTGAGTAAAGAACAAAGTCTATGAAGAAAAAGAACATCTCTCTGCCCAAAGCCCCACAGGGGCATGCATCAGGCGACAACACCAAAGAACCAAGTCCTGAGGATTAGAATTAAAGAAAGGTAACAACCAAGACATTTCATGGGAGGTTGCACACAGCTTCCTCATCCACTAGGAGCAGGTGATGAAGCAAAACAAGCTGGAAAGAGAGACACCACACGAAGGATTCTTCATCGGATAAGATAACCAATTGTCTAAAGGTCCTACATGCCTGCTCATCCACTGGATGCATGCGGTGGAAAGAAATGAATGAGGTCCTAGAGGATGACAAAGAAGATTCAAAATTAGGACCTTTAAAATGTAATGCCCACTCAAAAGAGAGTAGAGGTCACCAAAGTGAGGTGTGCAACAAGAAAGAAGTAGACAGGCTCCAAGCAATACAATAGGGTCAGATGTGTGAAGACAAAGACATACAGAAGACCAAAAGCTAGAAAGAGGTAGAGTCTGAAAAGTTGAAGAGAGTGACTAAGAACATCACATTCTTAGCCACTGAGGGCATGCGTGGCAGCCTTATTTAATGCAGCAACCCAGATTTATGAATGTATGGAATACCAAGGGGATTATAGAAGCAAAGGACTAATTTCAGATAAAGTAACAAATTCTCTGACAGTCCTTATCGCTTCTTCGATCACTGGGTGCCTGTATTCGAAGCCTTACACAAGCTGCAAACGAGAAGCAAAAGCCTATCAAGGGACGATAGAGACAAAGAGGGGGGGAGTGTTGCAGAGAAAATAAGCACAAAAGAGGAGCCCCAAAATTTTCAAATTAATGGCATGTTTTTTTTCTTCAAAATCCTAGAAAATTCCCTCAAAAGCTATGTAAATGCACTAGAGGATTCCTCTATAAACCCAACTCTTTGTAACATATTTCTTGTAAAATAGTAGGAAATTAGAGATTAGCCAATAAAGTGTTGTTCACTTTTGTGAAAGGACCATTTTAAGGCACAAGTATATAAGTCACTTTGTGACTCTTTGTAAAGACTTTTTGCCATTGTGAAGGAGAGCTCCAAAATTTCGAATTTGCTTCTTTCCTGCAGATTTTCATCTTCTCTATGATCTTTTGTGTGTGTGTGAAGCTTGGAATATGTGTGTAGGACTATTGTCTACCCCTCCCCATCACTTTTGAACTGTTGTAGTGTGTGTGTGAGCAAGTACGAGTTGTGGAGTGAGTGAAGGTGTTTCTTGCCATTCACTATTTTGTCCATGACATGAAGAGCGGTTGTCAGATTCGATACCGCCAATAGATGCGTCTCATCGAGAGCTTTGAAATGAACCCGCTATTGGCCAGTTTGGAGCTAGGAAAAACATTCGAATTTGTGTTTACTGTTGTAAGTGGTATCGCGGCAGACACTTTCAGAGATTAAGTGAGTTAGAGAGGTAGTTTAGTCTTTTCTCTTGCATTTTAGGTGAACCAGTTCATTTTTCCATCACGTGTGCACATGTCCTCATACACTTGGCTAGGTCGGTTCTTCGAATTGATAATTAAGTGTGTGTCAATCCACCACTATACATACTTGTGTGGCAAATGGGATTTAGTCTCTTTGACACAAGTCCCTAAGACCTCGTGACTTAGGTACACAGTATGTGAGCCACCACGAGTTGCGGAGCGAGTGTTGGTGATTCCCACCATTCACTCTTTTGCACATAACTTGAAGAATATTTGTCAGATTCAAGTGAAAATACCATCGATAGATGCGTCTCATTGAGACTTCAAAATAACCTGCTATTGGACATATTCAGAGTTCGGAGCTGGGAGAAACATTCAAATTTGTGCTTACTATTGTAAGTGGTATCATGGCATGCATTTTCAGAGATTTAGTGAGTTGGAGAGGTAGTTAAGTCTTTTCACATGCATTGTAGCTCAGCCGCTTCACTTGCCATCATGTGCACACGCGTCCTTATACACTTGGTTCATGTGGTTCCTCACATTGATAATTAAAAGTGTATTGATCCACCACTATATGCACTTGTGGGGTGATTGAGATTTAGTCTCATCGACACAAGTCCCTAAGGCTTCACGACTTAGGTACACACCTTGGCAGACTTGTTCTGCATTATGAGGTAGCATTCGATGGATGTAATACAGCCAAGTGGTCATTGATGCCAAGGTTCATTTTCCAAAGAATATATTTGAGTGGATATGATCCCTTAGTGTGAATCTCACAACATTTGAATCACGTGCGTGACCAAAAACTTTTCGAAGTAGAACTGTTTGCACTCATATTCAAACTATAGTGATAATGACTTCATGAGTGATGTCTTAGCAATTACCCAACAGTTCATAGGTTTGCCAGGTGTACCAATCATGTATTTATGTGAGGGCAGACAGATGAGTTGTTTCCAAATTCTGACCCCCCCATGAAGAAATTGAGTTTCATGAACTTAATAATGGTTTAATGAGAACCAACTCTTCCAAAAAATCTCATTGGTGCCATCTGATTAAAACACGCAAGCTTCACGTGAAATGGTTAAGTACAAATTTACGGCTAAGTATTTGCATGCTTGCATGTTCCTCCTTTATTTTTTTTTATTTTAAAATGGAGGTTCGGCCGAGGCCTAATCCTCCAAGCTTTAACTTTGAAATTGCAATTGTACAAGGAAGGGCATAGTACCCATGGGACCCCCCTTATCCCACAAGAACAGGGATTTACATAGCTAGGTTAAATTGCGGTCACAACTACCGCGGGGCAGGACAAACAGTGGCACATCAGCCAGAAGATACAACTTTCCATATTAAACACCCCTTACATGGTGCTGGTGGGGGTTGAACCCTCACCCTCACCTCAAGAGGTGAGAGGCCCAACGACCCCGACAAGTGGCCTAGGACCTTTCTCCTTTAGTTCCTAAACATCATGCGTTACAGATTAATTTAGATGCAAAGTTTTCCACGTATGCTATGGCTATTATAATCGGTATAGTAACACGCATAGACGATTCAATGTTTGATAATCTGCCACCGTTGCCTGCATCGAAGTGATTAGCAAATTGTGATCCAGAAAGATCTCTCTTTCTCTCTCTCAGTCTCTCTATCTCCTATAGGTGACCCGCTCAAAAAAACTATGTGGCCGCAACAGCTTTTGGTCCTACTTGCATTCTTGGTTTCATTCTCTAGAGTTCTCGAAGAGGTGCAAGAGATGGTTGTAGCCTGTAACCTTCCTTTTCACTCTTTCTCAGGTCCAGCACGTCGTCAGTAGGTAATAATCGGTGAATGAACCTGCACAACACATAGAATGTAGGCAGATGATAGAATTAAAGCATGGCATATGATATATGCATGTTTTCCTTTGTGTGCTACACAGATGCCAGCCCAGATGCGCAGCACCAGGGATATGTTACAACAGTGCATAGTGCAGGCGCTTTCTCTCCTCATTGTCGCTCTATCTCAAAGAGCTGCAAGCTATGATCAAACAGAGATGATGTCTAACAGAGAGCTATTTTGTTGTAGATTATTCTTTCTCCATGTATCTCTCCCCCACTCTCTCTGGCTACTTTCTACTCTGAATTTTCCATGGCTATGGCGTTAGCTACACACATGTCCTGGGCATCCTTCGCTTCTCTCTCGCGTTCTGTCTCTCATGAAGCAAGACAGAGATGCTGAGTGACTCCAGTCTCTGTTGTAGGACTTACAATGCTCTGTTCTAATGGTGTCTCCCCTTAATGCCACCTTGTCGGTAAGTCCCAAAAGCAAATTTTGGGTGTGACATTCCGTTTCTGAGTAAAAAATGCAACAATAATATATTGTAGCATTGGATAGCAGAGGAGACACCTTAGCATTGAGCTGGCCATTTTATGGTGTTATTGGAAAGCTAATAAGGTCTACTTATCAACTCTGAAGCATCAAAGGGCTGGTACAAAGCAGGATTTAGCAGTACCTACTCATCCTCTTGAAGTATTCATCCATCTTCCCAATAGTGGTATCAGAGCAAAGTTAAGGTAAAATGGGAGATGGTTTTCCTTCATTTATTGATAAATTGGACAGGAACAACTATCAGGCATGGTCTCTAAGGATGAAGACATACCTACAAGGAAGGAGTCTTTATGGATACATCTCAGGAGATGAGGAATTGCCCTCATTCAAAACCAAAGGACTACCAACAAAGGACGAACATGAGAGGCTCAACACATGGTGTGCCAAGGATGCATTATCAAGGTCCTACTTACTCAACTCCATCTCTGATTTTCTTTTGCCATATATTAGAAACTGTAAGACATCCCAAGAGACTTGAGAAACCTTGTCATTCTATTTCTCTTCCAACACAAGGGCCAAAAAAAACCAATTGTGGACTGAATTCACCACACTAAGGAAGCAACCTAAGCAGGCTATTTCAGAGTATGTGACTAAGATTAAAGATGTAGCAGATCAGTTAGCAAGCATAGGAGAAGAGATTGAAGAAGAGCAGATAGTAAGGCAAGTGATCAATGGGATTAAAGCTGCTTACAAATGGGAAAGCTTCACCACTGCCATGGACCTATACATGGACATGCAAATTCCAGATCTTACCACTCTCATGGGGCAATTGTTCACTCATGAAGCCAAGCTCAACAAGAATGGAGATTCATCCAAAGGTAATAGCTCTTCTGCCATATACACTGATAAAAGTAAGTCTAAAGATAAAGGCAAAAACAAGAAAGGAGAGGATGAAGGCACTACCTCCCAAGCCAACTATGCAGGGAGAGGTAGATCATCAAGAGGAAGGGGCATAGGAGGTAAGCAAGGTAGGGGGAGATCCTATAACCCCTCACCATGCAACATTTGTGGTTTATCAAATCATACTACAGATGAGTGTTTCAGGAACTACAAGAATCAGAGAGGAAGAGGATATCAAAGAGGTGGATACTCACAGTCAAGAGGCAGATTCAACCATCATCAAGGGTACAACAACAACTACTACTACAACAACCACACTGGCAACTACCAAGGAGGATACAAGTCCAGAAAGGATTACAACAACTACACAGAAGAACAAGATGATTCTCTTCTGATCATGAACATGACTTCAAAACCAGGTAGAAATGATGACCATCTCTTCTACATTGACTCAGGATGCTCAAATCACGTGGCTGGCAATGTAGCTCTTCTCTCTGACCTTGAAGAACCAAGAGGAAAGCATCAAGTACAAACAGGTGATGACACCAAGCACTCAGTAGTTAAAGTTGGAAATGTTAAGACTTCTTATGGGAATCGAAACTTGTTGAGTAGGGTACTATGTGTACCAACTGTTGGAGAAACAATCACTAATTGGACATATATTTGAACGTCAAATCTTAGGAAGAAAACCCCATACCTATGTGAAGGGACAAATTCACAAGTGTATCATATTTGTAAAGTTAGTTCACTTTAGTTCTAGAAGTTTTTTAAAATCACGAGAATACGAAAATCTATATAAGTTAGTTTGTATCAACTGACGCGGAGTGAGAGAGTGAGCGAGAGAGAGAATAGAGAGAAAGAAGAGAGAAGGAGTTCATTTTATACGACTGAGTATAGTCGGGCTTCTCTGAGTGAGAAAGCATCTGTAAAACTTCTGAGTTTTCATAGCTGTGAGAAAGAACTGAGTAAAGTTTTGTGTATGAGTCTCTCTCCACCATCTCCATGCTTGCCTACTGTGTGATGAATTCAAAAGTTCAAGTTTTCTGAGCAATTCGATGCCTGGCATCGAATCTTGGCTGATAAGTCATTGTTTTCATTCTCTGTGTGTTACCTATTGTTGAATCTTCTAAAACATGAAGTTTGTGGAGCAACTCGATGCCTGGCATCGAGTTTCAGCATAAAGTCGATGCCCGGCATCGACTTCTAGCATACAAGTGGTGTTCTTCATGTGTGTGTAAAAGATAGTATTTCTGGTGCAGAAAAAGAGCCTAAAAAAGCTCAAAGTCGATTCCCGGCATCGACCTTGACTGAAATTCGATGCTAGGCATCGAATTTTTTATTTTTAGACACCCAGGAATACTAAAACAGGCAAAATTTCTAGTTTTGGAAGGTCATACAGGGTCATCTTGTGAAGGCCATAACTTGAGTTGTAGAGATCCGTTTGATGGATATGATAGCTTGTTGGAAAGCTCTACTCTTTTAGTTTTAGCCTAAGAAGTTTCATGGAGAAATAATACTTGAGCTGGGAGAAATTAGCAAAATACTGAAGGTATGTCATTTTAGTGACTAGGAATTTCTGTAGAAGCAAAGTTCTCACTTTAGGCTATCATTTCTCAAAGTTTGGAGTGGCAATGAGTTAATGGTGACCATAGAGGTGTCTATTCTAGTGTCACATTAATTCATTTCTTGTGGTGTTTTATACATCAACAAGTGGTATCAGAGCAGAAAGATTCTCGAGAGCAGAAGACAACAAAGGTACAAGAAGTTTTGTAAAGTTTTCCATTAAAGTTTGAAAGGTGAAGTATTTGAAGACACAAGGCATCAAAAGGTTACTTCAAAAGTATCCTCATACAAAAAGAACTTCAAAAGGTATTATCATTTATCCTTTAAGCTCACAGGTTGCAGCAGAAGGAAAGAACTATGGCAGATCATATCTCCATTGACAAACTGGACAGAGATAATTACCCCGCATGGGTAATGAGAATGGAAGCCTTACTTATGAGTAAGGATCTCATGGTATATGTAACAGGTGAAGAAGAGAAGCCAATATTTGAAGATGAAAGCCGACCAAAGAAAGAGGAACTTGATGCTTTAAAGCATTGGCAGAAGAAGGAACTTTATCTCTGTCATCCCTTGATAGGATTTGCTTCATGTCTTCATTTCTTGTGTTGATTCGAGCTGCCACGCATGCATCCAGTGGCTAAGAGTGTGATATTCTTAGTCACTTGTTTTTGCTTCTTAGCCTCTCCCTTTTCTAGCTTTTGGTCTTCACATATTGCTTTGTTCTCACACATCTGACCTTGTTGTATTTTTTGGAGCTTGATTACTTCTTTTTGCTGCCCACATCACTTGGTCAACCTTGCCTCTCTTTTAGTCCGGTGTTCGTTTCAAAGGTCCTGTTCTTAATTCTTCTTTTACATCCTTTGGAACCTGATGCATTCTCTTTAGACTGTTTATTTCTTTCCATCACATGCACCTAGTGGATGAGGAAGCATTGTGCAACCTCTCCTTGAAAGGTCGTGGTTGTTGTAATTCTTTGTTTCCACTCTTCGAGACCTGGTCCTTTGGTGTTGTAGCCTAATATGTGCCCCTACGTGGCTTTGGGCAGAGGGTGGTTCTTTCTTATTGTGTTGTTTTATTCTTTGATCTTCTTTTTCTTCTCTTTTTGCTCGATTCTCCCTCCACACGTCTCTCCTCCTGAACTCTGTCGTCCCTGATAGGCGTTTTGTGGTGACGTGAGTAAGTTTGTATTACCTTTTGCTCTTTGTGATTTAGCAAATTTGCTTCACAAACCATGAGCTCTTTCCAATGAGCTGACTTGACTCCATCATCTAGTGGCCTGCCTATGGTCTGCAAAGAAACTAAGTTCGTATGCCACCAGTCATGCATTTAAATTGGAAGCTATTTTTACAAAAATCTCGGAGTCCATTTCAAAAAATCTTGTAAAGAAATCCTCTTCAAATGTCTGCATATATGGACTCGGTAGAAACATTAATCTCGAGTATATCGCCATAATGGTTAGTCGACTTGGAGTAGTAGATAAATAAAAAAAGATGGCATCTGCACCCTGATTAATGCCGATAAAATTCAAAAAATGTATACTGCATGTGTTGGAATACCTTCAGAATTGTAAGGAGCATACTTAATATTTTATTGGTCATTTTGATGGCTAAATCAGGTACTGTTGCATATCTTGATAACCAAAACTCTATGGTCCGCACCATGTATTCTTTGATCGGTAGATAATTGCGTGGTGGACTAGGTAGTAGTGGATAGTTTAGCCATTGATTATTTAAATTAACCTGGTGTTGTGCTTCCCAAAATTGCATCCAAGTGCTTCTTCGAAGTACTGGGCAAAAGGATGGATTAACCTATAGCACATATGGTGTTGATTCCCAGTGTACCCTTAAGGTTGGATTCTTCTCTAAAAACTTCCACCTCCACACAGGATCGGCCTTGTCAAACTCTTCTTGTGTATATGTAAATGTGTTCAGGTTGAACTGCAGATCATGATCAGGTTCTTTGTTTGTAGTTTTCTTTATATATTGTCGAGTCTCCTCTTTTAGCAATCCATAAGGTATATTAAATGGCTTCAAAATTTTTTCCAGGCTTTTGCTTTCAATCTTCGCTTCTTTGCTGACCTTCACCACTTGATCTTCAAACTGCTTTGTAAGTTGGGACACCAGTAGTGCCCTCTCATGTCGGCTTAGTTCTGCAATAGCCCGATTACGACATTCAATGCTTGGCTCTGCATCCTCCCTTATTGGTGAATGATGCATGGGGGGAGAAAGAGGATGTACCTCAGTCTCCATAGTAGCTGCTTGGGAGCTTGGAACTATTGGTGTCCCCGCTATAACTTGTTATGCTATTTGAGCCTTTAATTTTTCAATGATTTCGTCCTTGTCCTTGATCTCACCGGTCGCTTTTGTTAGTGCTTCCTTGGTGCTCAAGAGTTCTTGTCCTATAGCAGAAATTCAATCGACATCTTCATTATATAGCACGAGAAGTTTGTCTTCTACCATTTTCCACCTTTTCTTGAGTTCATTCGTGTCATACATGTACTTCTTTTCCCATTCTTCTCGTAAGTTTTGCTCTTGTTTTAGTTGATTTTCATACTTTGCAATTTGTGTGCTTCCAATGCTTGCATATTGTTTGTTGACACTTCTTGTGCTTCTATGGGTTGGTTGCACAGGATGGCAGTCATAAGTTCTTTATTCCTATTTCTTAAGTTGTCAGCTTTCTCTATGTATACCTTTATTTGTGATTCCAGTATGGTTCTTGTGTTCATCCATGCTTTCTCAACTTCACCGGCTTCGTACTTACTTCGCAGCTCTTTAAGCTAATCTTGTAGTTTCGGATTGTCAGCTGTTAGTGCATTGCATTTTTCCATGGTTTCATTAGCTTGTTTCTCCTTGGCACTAAGTGCATGTTGAACTTCTATCACTTGTGTAGAGAGTTTTTCACTTATTACCTAAAATTGGTTGCACTCCCTTAGAGCCTTGTCATAATTGGTGTCTACTTCTATCAGTTGTTGTTGAGTGTCCATGGCTGTCTTTATCATCTACTTCACCATGGGCTTGAGTTGAGCCACATCCACATTCAACCATGTTTTGGGAATACTCGATGTTCCCTCGTGAGTACGTCTTTGCCCTTATCCAGGTGTATTGTCTCATTATGTGGTTGTCAAATTTGAAGATGTATCTGATTTTATTTTTCTTCTTCTTCTTGTGTTGGAGACTTCGTAGCACTTCCTTGACATGTAACGTACAGTGGAGAAGGCTTTGCTACAACCCTGATTGGTGTGAATGGTTCTTGTTCCTCCATATCTTCCTGGTCTTTCTCTTTCTTTGGCATCCTTAATGTAGTCTCTCCATCCAAGTGAGTCTTTGTAATTTGGATCTTTGTCTCTTCGTTCATTTTGATTATGTGGACTTCTCCTTGAGATTATCCTTTCTTTGGTGTATCCGTGATTGTGTTGTCCAACATTTTTTCTATGTTTGCACCCTCCACTTCAAAGGAGTCCATGACTTGATTTAACTCATCCCATTTTCCATCATCATTCGATTCACTTTTGAAGTCCGTATTCATCAGTGATGGTTCTTGATCTTCCTGAGTGTTTGAAGATGAACTAGAGTTAATCATTCCTAGTTCTCTATATCTATGGACTTTAGTTAACCTCTTTCCCTGCAAAGTTTCTTTATGAGATTGATGATAGTGATGCCCTTATACTGGTAGATTCACTTGTCCTTCCATGTGTTAGTGAGTAGCTTCCATTTCTTCCTTAACTCTTCTTTCATAATGGGTTTGGTGTCTTTGATTTTTGTCCTTGGAAGTACGTGTATTCTTTTTGAAGCATGAAGTGCTTCTTTTGCCTTTAACTTTTCCCTTAATCTCTTGGTTCCTCTCATCCTGGGTTGAGAGCTGGTTCCTGCCTCTTCCATCACTTTTACTCCTTTGTTTTTACTTGGGACAGTGGCTATCTTTGCATATTCAGCCATCTCTGTTGATGAAGGCATCTCTTTATGATACTCTCGAATGCCTAAAGCATGGTAGATCGGGATGGTCAATGCTATACTTCCATCCAAGAACTTCTTGTGCCCCCATTGCTTCTTAGCTTCGAATAGATGCTCTTGAATGTATGGTGTCATGTTCACTTGATTACCAATCTGTTTGGTTGCATGAGATAACAATTGTACTACGATCTCTTGAGGTGTTGCATAGTGGTGCATGTTCAAGAAGCAAATCAGAGGGACCTCCTCTTCAATATCCTTAAGATTAATGTCCAAAAATGTTCGAGTCTTTGTTCCTCGACTTTCATCCTTTAGGTCTGTATTCTCATCCTTTTCCCATCCAAATGCTTCTTTATTTAATTCGTGAGTGAATTGAATAATCACCCATTCTCCTTTCGTATCTAGAACTTTTGCTTCTGGCACTAAGAGGTTATGTAAGGCTGGTTGAAGAGTGATCACCTCAGTACATCATTGAAATTATGGCTTATAGATGGGTAACTCGAAATATTTTTGAACGCCTGCCTTTGTCATTACGTCCACGGTTGATGGGAGTTCATGTAAGACTTTGAAATCCTGGGACATGATCGAGAACTGATGATCGGTGTCCATGATCTTTATCGTCACCAAGAAGAGATGTTCTCCAACAAGCTAGTCTTCTCGAAACCAATGACCTTTAGCTTTGGTGACACTTTGTAGTGGAAATTCCAACACCTCTTCTTGAACGATTGCCTCGGAATCCTCAAAATCCATTTGCACTTGTAATAAGGAAAGAATCAACTTCTAAGAGAAATCAATTCTTGTGTTTTACGTCTGGTTCAGTGATATGTCGTTTCTTTCGTCGCTCTATTTCCCCTTGCTTAAATAAGTAAGGTCTCTTACCACACTTTTTTTTATTTTTAATCCTGAAAGAAAACAAAATTAGATCTAGTCAAAGCACTTATCTATTTGCAATGTACGGTCATTCCTATGGCAGTAGAATCTAAGACCTATTCCAATGATGGAAATGTGCACCACTACTTTTTTTGAAGAGATAATGTGTCAAATGCATGGCCTTGTAATGTGGCCCTATCATGCATACTCTACGTGCAATGGACTCTTCATGAGTGCAAATAGAATCTCGTTGAGTTTGTTGTTCCTATCCTTGCTATCTTTTTGGTCTCCATATCCACTTGGTGTCTTGTGCTTGAGGCTCTCATTTCCGATGAGCTCCTTGTTCTCTGGTCCTTGTCTCCTTCTCACTTGAAGTCTGAGTTTTTGATGTCGTGTTCCTTTGGTACCCTTGATGAGTCTTTTTGGACCTATTTGCTTCACTTTGTAGGCATGATATCTCGTTAAGCCTTTCTAGTTCTTGATTTGTAGTCTGTCTGACCTTCTTCGGGATCCATATACATTGTTGTGCCTTCTGGGCCTCTATTAATGACTTTGGAAGCCACACACGAAGAAGTCTTTGGTTATTTGATTGCAATTGTGAGTGGTGGTTGGTTCCTCTTGTCCTCAACGAATGGCTGATCTACTTTTGTGTCAAGTTGTCTGGTTGGGTCCTTTGGTCCTTTTGTATCCATTATAGACGAGTACTACATGGGTGTGATGTTCGAACAATAGACATCCATGTGGGTTTTTTGTAGATAGATTCAGAGGGAATGTCCTCACACTCTCTCTTAGTTTCATTCCTCATGGGCAAGGTGATCACATCATCATGCAACACTTTTTTATTTGTAGGCAATTCTAGATTAGGGCATTCTTCAGATATACTCGTTAGTGATTCATTTTCTTCCTCCTTTTCTAAGTTTTCTTCCGTAGGTTTGGTGATTCTGTGAATTTGAGATAGCCTGTCTTCCAGTAAGCTAAAGATTTCCTTGTGGCCTATTTTGGCTGATATATATCCTTGTGCTAGATGAATACTCACTTCGTTCTCAATAATCAAGTCTTGCCCCAGGATTTGGGCTTCTCCAACACATTCTATAACTTGGCCCCCAATTCCTATCATGCATCCTTTAGTAGCACTTATGGTTGTTTGGAGATGCATAATTAGTGACACTCGTATACTGCTGAGAGCTGCTCCTGAGTCAATATGAGCATCTACTAGCTGATACTCTTTGGTTCTGATTCCTAGGTTTAAGTATGGTTGGGAGATGCTAAGGCTCTCATTACTAGCATTACTGACTTGGTAGTTGTCCATGGGTATAGGTTCCTCTCCCCATAGATATCGTTTATCCCTTTGCCTTATCCATTTTTTTCGTTTCTGGATATGCCCTAAGGCTTCTTGGCATGCTTCTTCTCTAATCCTCTCCTCTTCCTTCTTTTGATTTTGTGCTCCTACGAGTCGTGCTAACATCTGGTCCGTTAATGGATCCATATATCGTTTCACTCTACATCCACTTATGTAGTTGGGGAGTATGTCCCCATCTAATGTGGCTAGATTCACTGCTCCACTCGTTGAGATTCTATTGATCAATAATGGTCCGTATCTACATTGCTGTAGTTTCTTGGCATGTTGTTTCAATGTATATACAAGGACTAAATTGCCTTCCTTTAAGCCTTTGTCTTTGATATGTGCATCATAGTATGCTTTCTGCCTCCATTTAGCGGCATAAATTCTCGCGACTGCTTGTGGACTTGTTTGATGTTATTTCTCAATTTACTCTAATTGCTTGAATAGTTCATGTTTTGTCCACTCATACTATTGTGCTACACGTAGAGTAGGTACCAGAAAGTCAATTGGTAGGATCACATTTTGCCCATAAACTAGGTTAAACAGAGTAGTTCCAATGGCCGTCTTATAAGCCACTCGGAAGTCCCAAATTGCATGATGCAATTGTTTTTTCTTTTTTAATGTTGTGAACTCTAACCATAAGCTAGATTGCCTAGCGTTTGTCATATTCTTTAAGTGATCCTCTAATGCACTCCACATCTCTTCTAATAATTCCAAGCCTCTAATGTGTGGCAGCAAATGATCTGTGATTGTGTTCTAGATATATGCCCTTTTACTTGCATCCTTCTTTTGCCATAACTTCAATGCATCTAGTTCTTCTCTTTTAAGATGACTAGCATCCTCAAAGATAAGGTTTTCTTCTTGACCTATCATGTAAACCATGAGATCCTTACTCATAAGTAATGCTTCCATTCTCATTACCCAAGCAAGATACTTGTCCCTATCCAATCTATCAATTGATATATGATCTTCCATGATCTTCTTGCTTTTGTTGCACCTGTGTGTCTTAAAGTTGAAGATTGTTACCTTATGTATATAGTTATACTCCAAAATGATTTTGTAGTAGCCCTTTGATATTGTTTAATGTTGAATGCTTCAAACTCTAGCTTCTCAATGAGAACTTCCATGTCTTTGTATGTCTACAACTCCTTTTGTACTTTCTAAGATCTTTTTGCTTTGATACTATTACATGTGTTCCTCGAGTAGCTTTGATGTGAAACTTTTTCCCATACATGGGAACTTTTTACTCTACTCCTAGCTAGAGGTTTTTTTCCCATGTTACCACATACATGATTCACTCATATGTAGTCATACTTTGTAGTTAGGGATATCATTTAGCTCTTACTTCAATCCTGATCATTGTCAATAGAGTGAGCTATTGTAGCCATCCTTCTTCTCCATGTGTCTCGCTACATTTGTGCTCCTTGTGTGTGCTTCTCGTGTGTCTCATGCACTTCTACACACACCCAACAGTGGTATCAGAACATGTACAAATCCTTCTCAAGTTTTGATTTTTTGCATTGCGGCACACGTGCACTTTTAATAGTGCAAATTGTCTTCGAAGAATAGATCAGTGATTTTTAGCAGCCATTTGTGCAGTTAGAATCTCCATTAGAGTATTGGATTGTGAGCTGAAATTTTAGCACCCATTTTACCTTTTGTTAAAGTATAGATTTTATCACATTCTTTTACTTTAGTGAAATGGCGGGCAACAATGACTTGTTTGGCATGCTTCAAGCTGAAGATAAGCTTGATGGGACCAACTATCCAATGTGTTTTGACATTATGAAACATGTTCTTGTTGCAAAACAACTATGGAACGTAGTGGCAGATGTAGATCAAAGACTCACAGGTTATTCTACTTCACAGTCTACTATCACAGATGGAGCTTCTTCTTCTTCTAGTATAGTGGTTAATCCTTCTCCATCTACACAAAAGCAACTTATATGGGATGGAAAAGATGCTCAAGCTCATACATTGATTGTGCTTTCTATGAAGTGTCATATATTTCCTTACATTCAATTATGTTCTACATCAAGACATGCATGGGACACTCTTGCTTCTTTGTATGTCATGTGTAATAAATCACATAATGCATACTTGAGGAAGCAACTTGAGGATACATGTATGGCTGAAAATGATTCTATGGATGTGTATGTGACATGCATCAAGGACTTGAAAGAGCAATTGGCAAACATAGATGAGATTATTCTAGATGCATCACTCATCTCTACATTGTTGAAATTATCATAATCTTTTCAAAGGTTTACTACTACATCCCATTTGGTTTCAAAAGGAATCCAAATATGTATGCATTTGATGAGGTTATGTCTCATATTTTGCAAGAATAGCAACCTAGAGTTAATGGGTGTGGTTTGATTGGTGGGAACGCAAACACTTGCTATCTCACAAAAAGGGAAAAGCAAGTATGGTTCAACTTTGGGTTCATCAAAATCAAGAACTAGACCTTCCTCTTCCACTCATTCCTCTAATGATGTGCATTTGCAAAAGAAGAAGAGATGAAAATATTTTCGAAAGGCTGGTCATATTATTGATGAGTGTAGAAAGCTTGCTAATCACAATGAAAAGAAGGAAACTAGCATGTCTGAATCTGAAAATTCTTCAAATGCAAAGAATGATGAAGCTAACATGGCTCAAAATTTTTGGGCATGTGTTGCTACATGTCATTATGATGGATCATTGCATTCTAAATGTATGGTTGTGAGTGAGGCTGATTTGGATTGGTTCTTTGATAGTGGTGCTTCAAAGCACATAACTTCATGCAAAAGTTTTTTTTCATCTTTGAAAGATGCACCCAAAGGAGGACATGTGTATAAAAACAATGCCTCTTATCCTATCATTGAAGTAGGAGAAATTGAGCTTACAGCTTCAAATGGAGGTGTGATTCTCTTGAAAAATGCATTGTATGTACTCGATATCAAGAAGAACTTAAGTTCAGTTTCGTTGATTGCCAAAGTTGGACATCATGTACAATTTGTTGATAATAAGTTTATGGTTCATGATTTCCGCAATGGTGATATTATCATGATGTCTGATACATTATGTTACTATTTGTATCATGTGGATACATACAAGAGGACTGTCTCAAATGTCGTGGTTGCTCATACTTCTTCCATGGTTGAAATGGAGCTTTGGCCTACTCATTTTGTTCACTTGAACTTCAATAGTTTTCTTTACTTGCAAAAGAAAGACATGGTTACTGGTTTTCCAACACTTGAGTCCATTGAACAAGATGCATAGGTTGCATCCTTGAAAAAATGCATGGTGTTTCTTTTCCAAAAGATAGTCATACACACACTACATGAAAATTGTGGCTTCCTTATAGTGATGTATGTGGTCCTGTCAAGACTCCATCTTTTGGGAAGCATGTATATTTTGTTCACTTCATTGATGATGCTACTCACCATACATGGGTGTAGTTTTATGCATGAACCAAACATATTGAGGTGCGTTATCACTATGTGAGAGAGCACCTTCATGCAGGAGATATTGATTTGGTATATGTGCCTACAGAAGATATGTGGCATACATATTCGCCAAATCTCTTCCATGGGAAAAGTTTGAAGCCATTCACAAATATTTAGGCTTATTGCCTAGTGGGGGTTGATCTATCACTCCCTGTATGTGTTCACATCATTCACTCCAGGTAGGTTTGTTACACTTATGTGTTCCTCGAATAGCTTTGATGTAAACCTTTTACCTATACATGGGCACTTTTTACTCTAGTGCTGGTTAGAGGTTTTTTTTTCATGTTACCACATACATGATTCACTCATATGTGGTGGTATGTTGTACTTAGGGATATTATTCAGCTCTTACTTTAGTTTTAATCTCATCAATAGAGTGAGCTATTCCAGTCATTCACTCCATGTGTCTCGTTGTGTTTGTGCTCCTTTTGTGTGCTTCTCATGTGTGTCTCGCACTTCTACACATGCCCAACAGATACCACTTCTTGATGTATGAAACATCACAAGAACTAAGCTAAGGTGATATTATAAGTACTCTATAATCTTCGTTGGCTGAGAAATACTTCAAAATAGTTACAATAACGAAATAATAGATAGAATCAAAAGAATACACAATACACTCAGGATTTGAGCAAGACTCTATGCTAGTGCCTAAAGCACCATTAACAATAACATGGTGTTCATGTGTGTGTCTCGTCATTACTGAATCATTCTATTAAGTCCATCACTTTCAAGGGGTCGCATCCCTAGTTATAACGCTTCAAGTAGTCTTTTGGTGAACATTATCATATAAAAAAGTTTAAATACAATACAGAGTTTTGGTGTCCGGTGACCTTAACAATAGCATGCTTGGATGACCTGAATCCTACTAAGAAGTGGTCAAAGAATCAGTGTCATCATCATCAAATGGAGCGATATCATCCTATACAATAACTTTGAAAAGATCACAGGCTATGACGGAAGTAGTGCACACACACCTTTGAGTTGTCTTTAACAAGGTCCAAAATTTATTATGATCAAGTAGAACAAGTTTGGGTTGCTATGAATAGGCATTCATACTATCATACAACAGATATTTGGCTTGCACCTCAACGAGCTACTGACCTATTTCCTCCTATACATAGAAATCGTGGTGAAGGGTGGCACAGCTAGTATGCGTTGTAGACTTCATCTCGATGCATGCACTATTGAGAGCCTCAGTGGCATGTTGATGATGTTTTTCAACATTATTAATAGTAATAGTGACTCAAGTGACCTTAGTAACTAGGGTAGAATTACTGAACTATATATCGATGAAAAGGTTGTGAAGGTTATCCTTTCCTTGTTGAAATTACATCAAATTATATGAAGTCTCATTTAACAGTCTATAGCCCTTCACTTTTCTTGATCAAATCTTCAATGGTTGTTTGATGAAACTCATTTGCCTCATGAAAGTTTTGGATCCTTCAAAGTACTTCATCCTATTCACGAGTAGACTGCTCAAAAAAATATTTAAAATACATGGCTTGTTGCTTCTCTTGCTCATACAAAAGCGAGAAATTTTCACATGCAATGACACAATTCAGTAGGCTAGTCTGCAATTCATTAATGTGACCGTGCAAATGATATGTTCTTGCTGCCAAGGACTTATTCCAATGTAAAAAATAATCAGCCTCATGGACAATCATTTCTTAAGCATGCACAAGAAACAAGCCAATGCCCATGAGTTCCTGAAGTCCAAAGTTTCAATTGACCCCAAAGGACTAACACAAAGAATCAAGTTCGGGCAGCGTGGGATACCAACCTATAGTCGGTCCTAGAGGAGTGTCCCATGGATGGATAGAGGGAGAAAGTTGTGGTGATGGAGGTGTACAACTAGGCGTTGGTGGGTGTTGGGGGGAGGAGAAAGGGCAGGCCAATACACCAAAGAGGAATAATTCGAATGATGGGAAGTTTGTTCACCACTTGGAGCGGGGTGTTGGTTCACATCATTGGCAAGGTTAAGGCAATCGATAGCAGATGCCAAGGGAGATGATGGACAAGAAGGAGGTTGCATAGTAGTATCCACAGGAGGTGGAGAGGGAGTTTGCAGATTGGGTTACACTGTTTCAAGAACAGGCACATAACTGGGACCAACATCATCCTTGAGTGGAGGAGGGGATTTTGTAGTTCCTATGAGGAAGAATTGGAAGGGATCACATCATGGAGCCACTTAAGGGCACGTAAAAAAAGAAGGCCTACACTTTCATCTTCTTCATTAGAAGTGGAGCATGTGGTTGAAGAGGAGGAGGAGCAACAAACCATGTTGGAGTTTGGGGGAATCAAGGTGACTCATGATTGAATGGGAAAATCACTAGGGAGCAATATTCGTCCTCAACCATGGTTGATATCTTGAACCTTCAATCAAGTGACACCCAAGGTGTCTCAAGCCTTCACATTTCCTAGCTAACTTAGTAAAAGCACATTTTTTAGAGGCCATTGGATCAACCCACCTTTCCCAATCCTACTTCCTAGGATTCGATACCAATGTAATGAACTATAGTAGATTTGAACTCAAAACTTCATAGTTAGGAGTTTTGATGGGCTATAGGAGTTTTGATGGGCATGGTTGAGGATTACTTCCTAATGCTCCCTCGTACGGTGTAGTTTAAACATCCCTTGCCTATGAAGGATGTAGTTCAACCATCTCCTACCTATCACTTTATTAAACTTCAAGCCCCCTTTGGTTTATCATTGTCCTTAATGATCTGCTCAAGTATCCCTCTAGCCCTGGTGGTCAGCTTCTTGACTCCCCAGGCACCCTTGAATTGATGTCTTCAACCTTGCATAGTTTCTTGAACCTTGTTTGCAATCTTGGTTTCTTGAACCCTTTTCTCAACCTTAGTATCTTGAACCTCGTTTGCAAACATGTTTGATTTCTTGAACCCTCAATCAAGTGCCACCAAAGATGTCTCCAGGCTTCACACTTCCTGTCTATCTTAGTGGATTTGGAAGGTTTGTTCAGAGAGCTTTCCAACAGCATCTCACATGCCTTCATTCAACCTATGAATCGAGAGGTACAATCCAATCTTTCTTGGGTAGAAATGTCAAAGTGTTGCATCCCCCCTTAGTACCATTTCACATGATAGAGTGTTGAAGCACCTTTTTTAGAGGCCATTGGGTCAATTCACCTTGCCCAATCCTATTTCCTAGGCTCTATACCAATGTAATGATCTATAGGAGATTTGAACTCACAACCTCCTAGATGGGAGTGTGATGGGCTAACCACTTGCTTCAAAATCCATGGTTGAGGATTACTTCCTGATCCTCCCTCTTAAGGTGTATTTTAACTATCTCCTACCTATGAAGGATGTGGTTCAACCATCTTCTACCTATCACTTCATTAAACTTCGAGACCTACATTTTTGTGCATTCCTTTGAACTTCCTTACTACAAATTTTGAGTCCAAATATTTGTTTATTATATATGCTTTGTATGTGATTGTGATAAGTTTTCTCATATGCTTTCTTTATGAATCATATGGTCCTCAGTTTCATAAGTACTTGGAGCTGCATCCACTTTAAGGTATTAGTTATGGCCTTGTACCAATTGTTGGTACACAAGTTATGTTATTTTGAGGGCGGGTATGCTTTTATTTCTTTTACATAACTGCTATGGTGTTGGTTAGTTCTAAATACAATTTCAAAAGGTCGCATATTATGCATTTTGATGGGGTCTTGTTTGCCCTCATGCCATTCATCCCTTTCTAGGGATTAATACTCATTTCTTGTGGGAATGGAGTGAATATTTCATGCTATCATTGTCTATTCACTAAACATTGGTTTTGCACCCAAAATTTCTTGGACTTCTTTTATGGCTACCATGCAATATTTGCTTATATTAATTTTTCTTTTGCACATTAATTTTCATATGATGACACATTCTAATCTTCCTACATGTCTTACACATGACTTGGTTACACTATGAGGACACATGCCAATATTTGCGTGCTACATATATGAATGCTTTATGGCCTTGGGCCTTGTGATGCAATATCTGCTTCAATCTCTTCGTCTTTTTTATAGTAATTTGCATCTGGTGACACATTCGAATCTTCCTACATGTCTTGTCAATATTTGTGTGTACATTCATGAATGTTTTATGGACTTGGGCCCATGAACCTAATGCCATCTCACTTCACACTATTATTTTGGGTGATGAAAAGCATGCTAGTACCAATTATCTCGATGATGTTTTCATTAATGATACTTATGATGTACATGTTTGCTTTGACCCCCATGTTGTGAGAATTCTGTTGATTTTCATGATGATGATGATGATGTCATTCTTATCCCACCTTTGGATCATGTTGTTACACCGCATGATGATGCTCCATCTAATCTCCTTACGGATGATGATGACGATGACCATGAATTCCCTCATATCAAAGATTTTACTTCTACTTAAATTAGTTCTTCACTTATCTTTGATGAATTATGATGATGATTGATGTTGATATTCCATCTACGATCGTTGATGATGTTTGCGATGATGTCAAATGTGTGAAGTTTGTTTGTTTATTGCATGATGGTGATGATTATTTTAGTGATAATTGTGATGGCATGTTGAGTGATGATGGTATGATATCTTTGGTTGATGTTTGGTTGTGTCTCGTGATTGTGTTCTGTTGTTGCGGGGAAGCATTTTGCTTATCTTGTGGCTTTGTTTTGCATTGGATGTTCATGGGTTTTGGATTGAGACTGAGGGAAGGGAACTCATCACCTCACGGCACACCAATTTTGATGTTTGTTGTGTGTTGTGGGTTTTGGATGGAGACTGAGGGAAGGGAACTCATCACCTCAAGGCACACCAATTTTGATGTTTGTTGTGTGTTGTGTATGGATCGTGGGAGGGACATCAACCTCTATCTCATTTGTGTTGTATTGATGATTTGATCTGAAGTTGGATTGATGATTGTTGGAATGATAGTGTGGATTGATACATTGAATTGTCTATTTCTATGTACTTATGGTTTGGATATTTTTGAATTTGCTACTATTTTTTGGTGGAGATATGTTTTTTTGTAGATCCTTTGCATGATGGACTATGCATGAAGTTTTCTTTTAGAAGATTAGCAAAGATTGGATGAAAGTTATGGATGCTTTCAATATTATGGATGCATATGAGGATTTGAAGGCTTTTCAAAGCTTCACAACCTTGGTGATACTTGGGTGGATGTTTTCAAGCATCTCTTCATTTCATATCAAGTTTTGTACTCTCTCATATGGGTAATGATGTATCTTCAAAAGCATTTTTTCCCCACCCATTCCATGATGATGTTGTCTATATGAACCAAGAAGACAACTCCAAACAATAGTTTGTTTTTATCTTATTTCATTTAGCAAAGGCAATATGTTATATGTATTGAAGGCATTTGTATATCTTGATAACTCTACCAAGCATTGTACTTGTTTTCTCCATATGTAATATGCCCATATTTTTATCGATTTTTCTTGGCCTTCCATACCATGAGGGCTTGCCATGCACTTCGGTTGGTGAAATAAATTTCCATGGGGTAGTGCATTTAGCTAAGCCTAGTTTAGAGCATATTGTGTGGATTCAAGTCCTCTCTGCATGCTAAGTGTTATCTCTCAACATGACCTTGCCTTAGTGCATTGCTTTTTTCTGCAATTAGAGGCCTTAGAAAATATGAAATATTAAAGTACATTTACATAGGTTCCATGGGAAGCTCAAGAGTCTCCTTTCTTTATGTATAATAAGAAGGGCTCTTTGGCATAATGCTACTATAGTGTTGTTTTCGGATGATAGAGCTAAAACGTGAAGTAAACATTTATGCTAATATGTTTACTTAATGGTATTAGCCTAAACGTGCTTATTGTGCATCTAAGTAAATGTTTTTTGTTAGAAAACTCAAGTAAACATAGATACAAAATTGTTTACCTAATAGTAAACGCTTCTACAATAGGTAAATGATTAGTTTACATTTACCGCTATAGTAAACATTTAATCATGTTGTTTTCATTTTCGTTTAAGTTAATATTGGTAACCTGTTTGGGTTAGTTTACTGGTAACATTATTAGCGTAAACTATGTTAGTTTACATTTACCATTCCCTTCGGGCCTAATCAATTAAGTTAATATGTTTGAAACATGTAAACTAATGCTCCTAAAGGATTTGTAGGATTAAGCATCTACTATTCACCATTACGATTTTCTAAGCGCTGGATTAGGAGTGATAATTTACCGTTAGGTTTCGTGTAAAACCATTTACCTTGCATGCCTTTAAGGCTTAAGCGTTTTCTTTAGCGCAAAATCAATAGGTGGGAAACCATCTGGTCCTTTAGGCTCAAGCTAATACCTAATAGTAAACATTTTCTTTAGCCTATTTAGGTTTTGTTTTCTTTAGCGCAAAACCATATGGTGGGTAGCATTTCTCGTTAGGGAAATGACTAAAGAAAACAAAACCATTATGGACTATTTATTGTTGGGCTTAAGCTCACTTAACTTTTAGGTTTTGGTATTCTTTACTTTCTCTTTGCTTAAGCCTAATCAAGCTTTATGGAGGGATAAGTTATCAATAGGTAAACGGGCAACAGAAAACTAACAGTGAACATAAACATAGATAGAAAACCGCCAAAAAACTAACATTTTTGCTTCTATGTTAGGTAAACGATTTTAGCATAATTCTTTATCCAATATTAGCTTAATTAAGCAAGACAAGACCTTAATGATCTTTTATTCTTTACTTAATGATCTTCCCTCCAATCCTTAATGGTTAAGCTAAGGTAGCACCTTTAGGTTACACTAATACCTAAAGGCTTAAGCAAAAACTTAAAAGGCCTAAGCGATAACTTAAAAGGCTTAAGCAAAGGCCTAAAAGGCTTAAGTGAAGACTAGGCTTAAGCAAAAGCCAAAACCATTAAGGCTTAAGCAAAAATGTTGTGCATAGACACTTAACCCGTTAGGTCTCGTCTTGCCTTCTTTAGCCCGTTAGGTCTCGTCTTGCTTTATGCGCAATGCCTTCACTTAGCCTATAGATAAGTGCTTAAGCAAAACAATACAAAACAATACAATACAATACAAAACAATGCCTTCACTTAGCCTATAGATAAGTGCTTAAGCAAAACAATACAAAACAATACAAAACAATACAAGTCTAATATGTACACATTTGTAGTCTCTCTCTCTCTCTCTCTCTCTCTCTCTCTCTCTCTCTCTCTCTCTCTCTCTCTCTCTCTCTCTCTCTCTCTCTCTCTCTCTCTCTCTCTCTCTCAACACGCTATTGTTAGTTATTAATTAGTTCTTGTTTTTGTTTCTTGTATGTACATATGCATGATCTTCTTCTCCACCCTTCACCTCCCCCTTGAGTGGCAACCCACTTGCTATTCAAGACATGGATCGAAAGCCCTTGAAGTGTACTAACTTTAGCAAGTTAAATCTCTCAATTTGGGTATGTGAAGTGAGTTATGCACCAAAATGTGAAGTGAGTTATGCCCCAAAATGTGAAGTGAGTTATGCTTCCAAATGTCCTTTTCTAGAGAGGAACATGAAGAAAATAGGCTCCCATGACATGAGAATGGCAGACACGTTCTGGAATCACCCCATAGATGAAGTTTCTACACAAAAAGTGGACTCTTATACGTAAAGTTTCTATTAGAATGCAAATTGGCACAAAAGTTTCTATGCTAAACTCTCCCCATTTAGAAAGGTTCACTTGATGGCAAACATTTGGTCTTTCCATACTATACAATCAAAAAGCAGTCCTCTTTTGCCCGAAAATTCAAGTGCTAGAAAACTTGAAGAAAACGCCATGAATTCTGAAATATTCACTTCTCTAAACAGTAAACCCTCTCGACTTTCTGGTCATACTCAAGATACATGAACTCTCGCAGGCCCCATAATATTCCATAATGAGCGAGAAGATACCAATTGCTCAAGAGTTTAACAATCTTCCATATGCCAAAATGACCAAAATGGTACCTCAGATTAATTTCAATATCTTACCGGTACGCACAGGGACCCAGAGAGCTAAGTATTCAATTCTCAGAACAGTAAAGTGGCCACCACGCGTTCTGTTCATACATCAAATTTTCTGAATTGGTGGAAAAAGACGTGGGATACATCAAATTTTCTGAATTGGTGGCAATCTTGTGATTGGTGAAAACCATATCTGGATAAATACTTCACCTTAAAAGTATAGACGAGCAAAACCTAACTGGCAAAAGCTGACGTGCTCTCTACCCGGGTAAGCCCGCTTTCCTTTCGCACAAACGGTTTACCGTTCAGCTAAAGCATGCTTGGGAAAAGGGACAGACTTAACAGGTAACGAAATTGGCTACGAGAATGAACAACAGGTTTCGACATCGGATACTGTGAAGACCAAAGCAAACATGTAATAACATATCAAGTTCCAATTTCAGATTAACTTCACAATGAAGTTCATATACAGCCAGTCCTTTTTCACCACACCTGCTCACTAATGCCAAGCATTTCACTAATGCCAGTCCTTTTTCACCACACCTGCTCACTAATGCCAAGCATTTCACTAATGCCAGTCCTTTTCCGATTGTTGGACTTCGCACATAACCTGCTGAATTTTTCGCTTTCACTGCACTAATGCATTGTATATAATGTTAAAAATGTTGTTGGTATATAAATCTTCAAAAGCAATAACAGATATCAATGGATAGAACAAAATGCACATGCGAAGGTAGATATTTGAAAAATTTTGTAAAGAAAACTTGCAATTTTTCCTTTATTTACCAAATCAGTCATAACAATTGTAATTAAATGAGCCAATAGCAGAGGAGAAATGCAAGAGCGAATAGCAGAGGCCTGCTGTTCCTACCACTTAGATTCAAACAAAGAAAAAAAAATCAGTTTCTAAAAAAAAGAACAAAAACCAAATAAGTATCACCAATATCAAGTTGCAAATTTCCTAGATCATTGATGACTCAAGATAAGTAGAAATGGTGAAGTTTGAAGTATCACCTTGCTAATAATTGCTTCAGATGAAAACTACAAGATACGCCACAGGGGTACAAATGCAGAAGGGTTGAATCCCCCAATCGGCAAAACTGTTAGACCACACACGAGATGCAAGATATTATCCCATGATGTGAGCAAAAACTCATATCCCTACAGTAGTCAGTAGCAAAAACTCATATCCATATTCCATGTGAAAACCTTGCTAATAATTGCTTTAGATGAAAACTACAAGATACACCACAGGGGTACAAATCAGAAGGGTTGAATCCCCCGATCCGCAAAACTGTTAGACCACACAAGAGAGAATGGCTACAGCATAAATTTTTACCTATAATGCAAGATGTAGGTTGACACAGTGAAATTATACCATGATGTGAGCAAAAACTCATACCCCTACAGTAGTCAGTGTAGTATCCATATTCCATGTGAGAATCCAAATCCATCACAGCATGTAAAGATTGTACTTGATACAGGCAGAAGTGAGGCTAATAAACTCCAAATTTACTCACTCCCTCCCTTCCACCCTCACCAGACTGGATCTTAGATTTATTTACCAACAAGCCGATAAACGTGAATACAAAAACAGTTGTAGTTAAACAAATCAATGGTACATAATATCTCACGTGCAATCAAATTGCCATGATTCAGATATAAAATTCAGCAGACAAATAATGTCATTTCTCAAGCATCCTTCTCAAGGAACTCAAAAATACTGATCAGAAACAAATCATATAAGTATTTTAGCAATACTCAGCAAATACTGCTTACGCCTTCTCAGCCTTGAGGGGTTTAACAATCTCCCATGTGAAATCAGGGTCATCCCTGCCAAAATGACCATATGCCGCAGTTTTCTGGTATCGCTTGTTACCTCCTCTCCTCAAATCAAGGTTAATAGCAATCATGCCTGGACGGAAGTCAAAGGTCTCCTTGATGATTTCCAATATCTCAGAATCTGGTATCTTACCAGTTCCATAGGTGTCAACAAACACAGACAGGGGTTCTGGCACACCAATGGCATAGGACACTTGCACAATGCAGCGTCGGGCAAGCCCAGCTGCTACCACACTCTTTGCTGCTTGCCGCACTATATATGCACCACTCCTATCAACCTTTGTGGGGTCCTTGCCAGAGAAAGCACCACCACCATGAGCACCCCACCCACCATATGTGTCAATGATGATCTTCCTTCCTGTAAGGCCTGCATCACCATGAGGACCACCAATTACAAATCTACCAGAAGGGTTCAAATGGAAAATTGTCTTCTCATCTAGGTACTTTTCTGGAATAACTGGCTTGATAACAAATTCCTTGAGATCAGCAGCAATCTTATCATTTGTAACTGTCTCATCATGCTGAGTTGAAATGAGGACAGTGTGCACTCGGAGAGGAACCATAGCACCATCCACATTCTTATACTCCACCGTAACCTGAGTTTTCCCATCAGGCCGAAGCCATGGGCAGGTCCCATTCTTTCTGACCTCTGTGAGCTTAGCCCCAAGTTTGGTTGCCAATACATGACTGAGAGGCATAAGTTCCTCAGTCTCATCTGTCGCATAACCAAACATGTGACCTTGATCACCGGCACCGATTTCTTCTGGCCTCTTTGTGAAATGACCATGAACCCCTTGGGCAATGTCAGGGCTCTGCTGCTCAATGTTCACTAGAACCTTGCAATGGTCCGCATCCAAACCCACATCATCGGAGACAAATCCAATCTCCCTGCAAGTATCGCGAACAACTTTCTCATAGTCAACAACCGCTTTGGTTGTGATTTCACCAAAAATCATGACCATGTTGGTCTTCGTGCATGTTTCACATGCCACTTTGCTTTCAGGGTCCTGCTCCAGACAAGCATCCAGAATTGCATCAGAAACTTGGTCGCACAGCTTGTCAGGGTGGCCTTCATTCACAGATTCAGAGGTGAAAAGGAAAGTCGCCATCTCTAAATGCAAAGAGTTGTTGACAACCTGCACAGACCAAATGATACTAAGACAGACATCATAATTGAAGAATTCATTACCATTATTCATGACAGACATCCCCACAACATGACAGGACTTACAGACCTCCCCATACAATAAGGATCTTCAGGACATACATGAGAACATTTTCTTTAAAGAGCTCAGAGGAGGTAATTGTGCTTGAACATGCATGAAGATAAAATGATAAGAGCACTAAAGGGGGTTTAAGCTGACAAACGGCTGTGTACTGTACAGAGTTGAGAATGCTAAACAGTAAAAAAACTAAAAAGAAGCACAAATCAATTCTTAAGTTAGACGTCATTCAACATAATCAAAACCCAAACAAGCAGAACATGTAGAAGATCATAAACAAAGATTTCCATCGTCAATATGGTATGCAGAAAATCTGTAATCTATTTATGCAGGACATTCAAAACCTTTCCAACTCCTTTGAATTTCCAAGCTTCCTAACATTAAGGATTACTGTACTAGGAAAGTTGCAATCTCTAAATGCAAAGAGTTGTTGACAAGCTGCACAGACCAAATGATACTAAGACAGACATCATAATTGAATAATTCATTACTATAATTCATGACAGACATCCCCATACCATGACAGGACTTACAGACCTCCCCCATACAATAAGGATCTTCAGGACATACATGAGAACATTTTCTTGAAAGAGCTCAGAGGTAATTGTGCTCGAACATGCATGAAGATAAAATGATAAGAGCACTAAAGGGGGTTTAAGCTGACAAATGGCTGTACTGTGCAGAGTTGAGAATGCTAAACAGTAAAAAACTAAAAGAAACACAAATCAATTCTTAAGTTAGACGTCATTCAACATAATTAAAACCAATACAAGCAGAACATGTAGAAGATCATAAACAAAGATTTCCATAATAAATATGGTATGCAGAAAATCTGTAATCTATTTATGCAGGACGTTCAAAATCTTTCCAACTCCTTTGAATTTCCAAGCTTCCTAACAAGAAGGATTACTGTACTAGGCAAGTTGCCATCTCTAAATGCAAAGCGTTGTTGACAAGCTGCACAGACCAAATGATACTAAGACAGACATCATAATTGAATAATTCATTACCATAATTCATGACAGACATCCCCATACCATGACAGGACTTACAGACCTCCCCCGTACAATAAGGATCGTCAGGACATACATGAGATCATTTTCTTGAAAGAGCTCAGAGGTAATTGTGCTCGAACATGCATGAAGATAAAATGATAAGAGCACTAAAGGGGATTTAAGCTGACAAACGGCTGTACTGTGCAGAGTTGAGAATGCTAAACAGTAAAAAACTTAAAGAAGCACAAATCAATTCTTAAATTAGACGTCATTAAACATAATTAAAACACATACAAGCAGAACATGTAGAAGATCATAAACAAAGATTTCCATCGTAAATATGGTATGCAGAAAATCTGTAATCTATTTATGCAAGACATTCAAAATCTTTCCAGCTCCTTTGAATTTCCAAGCTTCCTAACACGAAGAATTACTGTACTAGGAAAGTTGCCATCTCTAAATGCAAAGAGTTGTTTACAAGCTGCACAGACCAAATGATACCAAGACAGACATCATAATTGAATAATTCATTACCATAATTCATGACAGACATCCCCATATGATGACAGGACCTACAGACCTCCCCCGTACAATAAGGATCGTCAGGACATACATGAGAACATTTTCTCGAAAGAGCTCAGAGGTAATTGTGCTCGAACATGCATGAAGATAAAATGATAAGAGCACTGAAGGGGGTTTAAGCTGACAAACGGCTGTACTGTGCAGAGTTCAGAATGTTTAACGGTAAAAAAAACTTAAAGGAGCACTAATCAATTCTTAAGTTAGACGTCATTAAACATAATTAAAACCCATACAAGCAGAACATGTAGAAGATCATAAACAAAGATTTCCATCGTATATATGGTATACAGAAAATCTGTAATCTAGTTATGCAGGACATTCAAAATCTTTCCAACTCCTTTGAATTTCCAAGCTTCCTGACACGAAGGATTACTGTACTAGGGTCAACATTATTACATATAAATATGAAGCCTCAAACAATCTATTCCGTAGCTCCATAACACATACTTACCATTAATAATACTTCCCAGACAGATCCAGTACAGATGGTGTGCATCTAGACTTCAAATCTCAATTCCGCACTACGAATCCAAGAGAGATTAACGCTTCCACAATGTTAAATGTTAAAGGTAACCAAACATATTACCGTCGTTCCCAATGTCATGGATCGATTGCAAATGGGGACGTGGTAGTACAAATCGGAGCTAATGATTCACGATTCATGCAATAAAAAAGAGAGAAGAGGTGCCGCACTATGCAGGAAATACGAAAAGGAAAACGAGTCGCATGAAAGGAAGGTGTCATTCATTGCAGGTAAGATACAGATCTGATAATGCGGAAGACCAGCACTGTCAAAGGAATTATTCAGATTCAGAGACGCGTAACAAAACCAAAACCATGCACATTAGCGGGCAGCGATTCAGCAGCAAAAGTCTACGACCTTCCGATCGCCCCACGAAATTGAACCATGGACAAGATGGCCATAGCAGGAGTTCGAAAACGGTTAGACGGAAGCAGCGCTAGAATACATGCGTTAGATGTCATTCCATCACCCAGGAGAAGAGAACTGACCTGATTTAGGGCAAGCTCGGGAAACGCTCCAATGCAGAGCGCGAAGACCAGAAAGCGAGAGAGGGGGAATGGCGGAGTTTGGGAGAGATTTTATACAGATTTGTAAATTCGTATGGTCAATTCGTAAAGCCCATCATAGCATATGCACTGCACATAGCCCAATTTTTGGAAGGTCACGTTCACGCGATAACTAAAAGCGTGCTCTCTATAGAGTCACTAAAGTTCATCGCACAAGTCCTAGGCCGCTTGTTGGGGTGGTTGGGCTTTTCACCTCTTGAGGCGGGGGCGAGGGTTCAACCTCCATCGGCAATATGTAAGGGACATCTTATCATGGAAAGTTGTATCTTGTGGTTGTGCCACCGTTTGTCTTGCTCTGTGGTAGTTGTGATTGTAGTGTAACCCGGCTATGTAAACCTCTGTTCTTGTGGGATAAGGGGAGTCCCATGGGTATTATGCCCTTCTTTGTACAGTTGCAATTTCAAAGTTAAAGCCTGGAGGAGTAGCCCTCGGCCGAACTTCCATTTAGAAAAAAAAAACTTCATCGCACATCTTTTTTTCATACCCTGCACAATGTTTCACAATAGAACATGTAAGTATCAAATCGGGCCTTCAGGCTACCCCGTTCAAACAAGTCCTCTCGTCCGACTTTAGGGTTGCTTCTTTTCTAGTTCTACCCCAACGAGCGTTCAGACTCTATATCATCATTGTGCTAGGTGTTTAACCCCTACTTTGTGGGATACGAGGGTTTCCATGGGTGTTATGTTTGTCATCACTCGTACTTTCAAATACATATGACATAATGCTATCGTACAGATAAAAAATGATATCCAAAATTGGTATGATGGTGGCAATTCATCAAGATCCATCACTCCAAGAAGAAGAGATGGTGGCATTGCCTCTATGTGAATACACCCTAAGATCTCACCTTCTAATGTCATTACCACCATGCTGGAGTGCTCTTAGTTGAAGGTTGTTCAATGGACCTTCAAAATAGTCACCTCAAATCCAACTACCTTAGATGACCTAAAATCCCAATAAAAAAATACTTTATTAGTTTGAAAATCCTTCTAGAAAATGAATCTAGTCATATAGCCACCATAAAATGAATATGAATGTCTTCATGGATCATTAAGCAAAGACCATAAAATAATGAATATGAATGTCTTCATGGATCATGAAGAAAAGAACAAAATGCTTAGATATTTTAGATGACCAAGTACCAAATAAAGTGAAAAGTTACAAACGTTTCATCCAAGTTGGTATGATGGATCCATTTGCTACTTATTTGGGTGAGAAAAGAGTGATGGGAGGTGTGATGGGAGGTGGACCACATGAATTGGCTCCCTCACACCTTTGTTATGCTCTTATTTCTTCACCTCCAAGTTAACCAAGTGTTTTGGTCCTTGGTGTTATTTCCCCTCTTCCACACCACAAATTCTTCATTCCACATCACACATTTCACATGTACATATGTTTCAATTGCCAAAGACTTTGTCCTCTTTTTGTCCTTGAAAATGGGTACCCCACATAGAAATCTAAGGTGTAAAGGAAGTTTCATGCCCTTGAGAGGAAGGCTTGGAATATGTAGCCCATGTACAATCTTCCACATTATGACAAGCATGAAAGCAATGTCAGGTAAGATTCTGACATCACAAGGTGTGCATGACTCAAAAGACATTGAAGAAAATGTGAGTCATTGAAGAAAATGTTTCTATAAACACTCATTTCATAAAAAATCTTGAATATAAACCCTACCTTCTTTTTGGTTGCATCATTTTCTACGTTAGCATATCTATCTTAATTAAGAACAGCACACTATTTGGTCATGTTTGTTCTAGCATAATTTCTCAATTCTATGATATTTTATCTCTTATTTTCCATGGTAGAAAATATATAAATATTTCCATGTATTCTAGAGCTTTAGGCATAAAACGTTATTTCTATTAGAGAAAAAAACTCCTAAAGCAGCATACAAGTGACTTCTAAGATTTGAGCTATGTAGTGATGTAAGATGTGTTTAAAAACACAAGTCATGGGAGTTGAATAGAAGACTATAAACATGTCAGCTAAGAGCAGTTGAATAGAAGACTATAAACATCAGTATATGATGGTCTTACACTTGCACACACTTCTCTTCGCTTCCTCTTTTTTTTTTCTCTTCTCTTGGAGTGGACTTACATCATGTGATATTTTCAGTAATATATTTGCAGTTCTGCATTAACACTTTAATAGTCTTTCATTAACACTTTAATAGTCTTTCATTATGAGGTCCAACTTTAATAGTCTTTCATTAACACTCTTACATCGTCATGTACTCCATGTGTTGCTAATTAAGTTTAGAGGTCTGCATATGAATTGCATAGATTTAAATGTAAACTTTTGTATTGTCGTTTGGTCATTTTGACTTCACAAATAGTTCAACTTTGAGCATGTTGAATAGAAATGTATTGTAATATATATGACATCTATGTTCGGTTTCTCATATCATCGCATAATTTCTATGATGATGTACTCCAACTTTATTGGGAAGCAGACACTTGCTATCTCATAAAAAGAGAAAAGCAAATATGGTTCAGCTTTGGATTCATCAAAACCAAAGCATGAACCTTCCTCTTCCATTGATTCCTCTAATGATGATTGTTTGTTTGATAGTAGTGTTTCAAAGCACATAACTTCATGCAAAATGTATTTTGCTTCTTTGAAAGATGCAACCAAAGGACAACATGTGGTGTGCGCAAACAATGCCTCTAATCATATCATTGAAGTAGGAGAAATTGCGCTTACAACTCCAAATGGAGGTGTCATTCTCTTGAAAAATGCATTCTATGTACCTGCTATCAAGAAGAACTTAATTTCATTTCCTTTCATTGCCAAAGTTGGACTTCATGTACACTTTGTTGATGATAATTGTTTGTTTCATGATTTCATCAATGGTGATATTATCATGATGCCCATTACATTATGAAATGGTTTGTATCACTTGGATACATACAAGAGGGATGCCTCAAATGCCATGGTTGCTCATACTTCCTCCATGTCTGAAATGGAGCTTTGGAATGCTCATTTTGATCACTTTAACTTCAAAAGTTTGCTTCACTTTAAAAGAAGGACGTGGTTATTGGTTTGCCAACACTTGAGTCCATTGAAAAGTATGTATGTGAAGGTTGCATTCTTGGAAAAAATGCATTGTGCTTCTTTTCGAGAAGATAGTTATACACACACTGCAAAAAAGTTGAAGCTTGTTCATGGTGATGTATGTGGTCCCCTCAAGACTTCGTCTTTTGGGAAACATGTATATTTTCTTACCTTCGTTGATGATGCTCCTTGTCATACATGGGCATATCATATGAAAGCAAAGAATGAGGTATTTCCTTGCTTCAAAGCATTTTTAGCTCTGGCTGAAAATTTTTCTAGAAATAAGCTTTTGAATCTACGCACAAATCATGGCGGTGAATACATGTAACATGAGCTTAATGCTTGTCCTCATGAAAGAGGAATTTCACGCCAATGTATGGTGCCATATACACCTCAAAAAATGGTGCTATAGAGCATAAAAATAAAACACTCCTTAAAATGGCATGAAAGCACCTTCGTGAAAAGTTTTGGATGGAAGCGATCATGTGTGCAAACTATGTGTTGAACCATTACCCTACAAAAGCATTAAGAGTCATCACTCCTTATGGGGCTTGGAATTGAAATAAACCTATGGTTATTCATATGTGTGTGCTTAGTTGTTTGGCATATGCTCTTTTGCCATCACAATAACATCACAAACTTGAAGACAAGACGAAGAAATGTATATTTGTTGGTTATAGTATTGAAAGTAAGCGATATCATTTGTACCATCCATTAATAGACACAATAACATCACAAACTTGATGACAAAGCAAAGGAATGTATATTTGTTGGTTATAGTGCTAAAATTAAGGGATATCATTTGTACCATCCATTGATAGAAACAATTATTGTGAGTCAAGATGTGGTATTTTCTGAAAATTCAATTTTCCCTCTATTTGAATGCAAAAAACAGCCAACAACTAGCTTCACAAGATGTGTTTGATACACTCATGCCTTTGTTCCAAAGTGGCGCTCTTGACTATGGCTTTGTAGACAACTAAGTGAACTTCATAGGGCTGAGAAAATCTAGCAAAATAGAGCTAAAAATGTAGAGGATTTCCATCCAAACATGGCTGAAACTTTCAAACAAACATGGCTAGAGTTGTTGGAAATTTCTAGCCACGCATCATTGAAAATTTGCGACTAAAAATGGATCAAAATGAGCATGAAACTCAACCCATGCATGTTATACATGTTGATGATGTATTGTATAATGAACACATGTCTATCAAGAATGCACAAACTATGCCAAAGTGGTTGCAACAAACTTTGGAGGGCATCAAAATGAATGCAACTTTAGTTTGGTAGAACAAGATCAAGCTCTCTCCATGCATAAAGTATTTTTGTGGATTATTATCTTATTGCAACAACATGTAACAAAGAACCACTTACGTTTGAAGAAGCATGTGCTAATCCACATTGGATGAGTGCGATGCAATCAAAAATGGATTCCATACATAGGAATGGTACTTGGGAGTTTTATGAAATGCCAAAAGGAAAAAAATGTCATTGGTACAAAGTGGGTTTACAAGATTAAGAGAAAGTCAGATGGTAACATTGATTGCAACAACATTATATTGGTTGCCAAATGATATGCACAAAAATATGGCATTGATTATGGGGAAAATTTTGCACCTACTTCACGCATAACTACAATTCATATCGTGGTTGCATTGGTTGCCCAATGAGGTTGGAAGGTACATTAGTTGGACATAAAAACAACTTTCTTGAATGGTGAGTTGCAAGAAGAGGTTTTTGTGAAGCAACCTCCTAGATTTGCCATGAAGGGCAAGAGCATATGTTTTGTTGCTTGCATAAATCCTTGTGTGTTGTCAAGCAAGTTGCACTTGCATGGTATGACAAAATTCATAAGCACTTTGATTTGCTCTTGGATTCACATGTAGTCCCATCGAAAACACACTTTATGTATACAAAGATGGGCCTTATCTTATAGTTCTTGTTCGTCATGTTGATGACATACTCCTGATTGGGTCATATGATTAAAACCTTGAAATCTTTATGGCTAATTTTCACAAGCAAAGTATATTGAAAAACTACTTCATCATTTTGACTTTGAGGCTTGCAAGCCATTTTGCACACTAGTGGAGACATGATTAAGGTTAATTGAGAATTCCAGTGATGCATTTGACATTTCTCTTTAGCAGCAAGTTGTAGAATCTCTTATATAGGCATGCAACACAAGACCGGATATATAGTGTGCAATTTCCTAGTTGAGTCGATTCATGCATAGCCTTTGGCACTAGGCACTGGTAAGTGATGAAACATTGTTTAGATATCCCAAAGGACTTTGATTTTAGGTCTCTTTTATGACACATATATTTAGCCATGCTTTCATGCTTTTATACATAGTGATTGGGCTGGTTGTTATGATACTTGCATGTCCACTAGTGGTAATTTCCTTTTCCTTGGAGACTCATGTATATCCTAGTTGAGTAAAGCACTTACAGTGGTGACATCGAGTTGTAGAGCTGAGTACAACACAATTCTCATAGCTATAGTGGAGTGTATACGGTTGAGATGCATATTGATGGATATTTGCATGGAGATTGATGTTGCTACACATATTCTCACTAATACTCAGAGTGCATTGGCTATTTCATGAAATCCAATGTTTCATGCAGAGACCAAACATATTGAGGTGCATTTGTGAAGAGATGGATTGATACTTGATGGAGATGAAGTGGTGCTACAAAATCTTTGCACTACACTAGACAAATGAACTCCAGAGATGTATGGTGGGCCCTTTTAGCTTGTCAAAGGATGTATTAGACACGCTATGTACCTTAGAAGATAAATCTCAAAAAGATGAATCAAAATAGACAAGTTTGACCAATAGTCACCATGAAGAAACTTTTTATTTTGGTCATATATGCTTCAGTATTTCACTCAATGCTCATTCTCTTGTCAAAATTGACCATAGAGATTTTGGAGGAATCTAACTAGGAAGAAAAGCAACATATTGGGAGTTATTTCATAAAAAATGATTGACCATACTAAGAGAAATTAATTTAGCAAGTCACATATGAAATCCCGACTATTCAGGAAGAAGAAGATGCAAAAACATAGGTGACTTCTAATGAATATTTCTCACAATCGAGGAATCCAAATGCAACAAAACTTTGGGATCTTAAAGTAGACTTAGAGAGCTAAGATTAGCAAGTTAAATCACTGAAAATCATCCACCGTGCTCAAAGAAATCATCTATGCAATCTGACTGAAAAACTAAAATTTATGATAGTGAATAGATCACTCACATAGGTATGAAGTTATGAGACCATACATGTATGAAATCAGATGTATATTACATGGGAAATATAGTAGACTTACTGATACATATATGAGCTATAGGATCAAGCTCAAATCTGGCATAACGCCTTGCAGTAGTGTCTCTTCTACTCGTGACTAAAATGATGAGTCACACTTACATAGAGTGTGTTGGAGCCATAGTTTGAATTTGAATTATCTCTCACCTAAGGTTCTCTCCTAATTTGTAGAGGTAGATGCTTTTATGATTTTGTGGGATTCTAGCCTACTCATCAAGTGGCTTCAACCACTTTTTGATTCTTCTACTTTTACATCAAGTAAATATTCAAAAACTTACAAGAGTGAGTTCACAAGAGAACTCATCATTACCCCATAATTTGTGGTACTCAAGCCATTATAGGCTTGTCAAGAATTTGTGCCAACAACTATCACTATGTGAGAGAGCACCTTCATGTAGGAGATATTGATTTGATATATGTGCCTACACAAGATAATGTGGAAGACATATTCACCAAAGCTCTTCCATGGGAAAAGTTTGAAGCTTTTTCGCAAAGCTTTAGGCTTATTGCCTAGTGGGGGCTCATCTTTAACTCCTTGTATGTGTTCACATCATTTTCTCTATGGGGGTTTGTTACACTTATGTGTTCCTCGAGTAGCTTTTATGTGAACCTTTTCCCTATACGTAGGCACTTTTTACTTTAGTGCTAGATAGAGGTTTTTTACCCATGTCACCACATACATGATACACTCATATGTGGTGTTACTTTTTACTTAAGGATATTATTTAGTTCTTATTTCTTATTTTAGATCAGCAATATAGGGATTTGTGTCCTACCTTCTTTGTAAAATTTGAAACACTTCGGTGTATATTGGTCTATTATGGAATCAGAAGTACATACCCTATTAAATCAATGTTCTATTTGCATTACGAGATCCCCAACGGAGCATGAAACTCTCTACCATGTCTATTTGACATCAAAATAGAGCACTCTATTGGCTCATTTCTTGAAATCAGGAACTTTTCTTGAGGATGCAACCTTAGCATGACAACTAAGTTTAGCACAGGAAGTTCAAGGTTGCACTTTGATTGGCGACAATTTTTACAAACAAGGTAGATATGACTATTTATAACTATGTGTAGATGCGAGTGATCATTTGAAAATCCTAGAAATTGCATAAAGTGGTGTTGCACGTGAACACTTTGGACCCGATCGTATGATCACAACTATTTTGTTCTTCTTTAGTGGCCCATTCTTCACATGGATGCCCATACCTATGTGAAACTTTGTATCACTTGCAAGATAACACAATACCCTATTAGAAGAGATGAAATTCATTTAATACCAATGATGGGAGGATGTGCTTTCTCCAAGTGGGGTATATATTTTGTAGGACCCATCAATCCCCCTACAAGAAGTCCACACGTCAAGTACATAATTGTAACCCTGGATTACTTAACCAAGTGGCTAGAAGTAAGAGTTATACACAAGAGGGATGCTCAAACGACCATTAAGTTCTTGTTTGAGAATGTATTCATGAGTTATGGACTACCCATTGAGCTACTAACCAACTGAGGCACACATTTCTTGTATCTACTTCAAGAGTTCATGGTCATACACAAGTCATCCCTTACCATCCACAAGAAAATGGACAAGCAAAGAGTATGAATAAGATCCTATGAAATATATTGACAAAGCTCATAGATAACAAATTGACTGGGGCAAAAAACTTCACCATGTTATTTGGGCTTATCAAGTGGCCTCTTAGATGATACTCAATACCACCCCTTTTCAAATGGTATTTGGATAAATCATGGTGTTACCCCTAGACTTCTTCATCCCTATGTTGAAAGCAACAAAGGAACATTAGTGGGAAGGATAATGAGTTATCTTCAAGGATCATGGATCTAGAATGCTTAGGAGAGATGAGATTATGAGTAAGAACAGGGATATATGCAACCAAGAAGATGTAAAAGGATTATTTTGATGCTCAAATTAAGGAGAAAGATCTGAAAGTTGGAGACTTAGTATTGGTTTATACATTGAACCAACGTGCCCATAAGTTGGAAATATATAGATATGAATATATAATCATCAATAGGATTTCCACAATTTGGGTTGTTCAATTAGAAATGTTAGAAGGCAAAGGATTGCTAGTTACATCAATGGATGTAGAGTTAAACTCTATGAGGAACCCCTAATGTAATGGATGCTCACACAATTGAATAAGGCCAAGAAGCATAAGGAATTAGACCAAAGAGTTAGAGAGGAAGCACAAGAAAAGTCTATAGAGAGAATTAGAAAAATCAAGATAAGGGGACAAGGTTGCTACTCAATCCCAACATCCCTCATTATCACATGGTGATGCCGAATTCATACGAATACCAATCCTAACACTATAGATAGAAGACCATTCATTTTAGTCAAGCTAGGACTAGGTACTACAATCAAGATGATCCAATCCTTGATTGATTTAAGAGTTCCCACATGTTAGAGTTTAGGGTCTCGGGAAGCATGTGAACAACACAAGGAAGAAGAAGAAACTTGGAGCACAACACACAATATTGAATGTATTACCAAGAATGTACAAAGGTAAGTGACCCATTAGGGCTATAGGCGTATACATAAGTCGGGGGGAAAAACCTCCTAAAGAGGGAAAAAGTGCCCTGACGGTCCTAGTGTGTTCACACACATCACTACCTAAATATATCAACAAATCACTCCTAGGAGTGATGCGGTGAATGAGGAGCTAGCACTCATGTATAAGGAAGTGCCAAGCTATGTGGAATCAATCCACAAAAGGAAGTAATCTGAAAGCTTTACGGAAAGCTTCAAACTTCCCCCTAGGCAGAGCCTTTGTGAAAATTTTGCATGTGTGGGCACATATGCCAAACTGGTCTCTCCAGTAGAGAACCTCTACTTGACATGATGATAGTGCACCTCAATGTGCAAACATACACTTCTTCATGCAACTCACCATTCAGAAATGCAATTTTAATGTCCAACTGATGTATGTTCCAACCATGATGAGCTACAAGTGCACATATGCTATGAACAATAGTCATTCAACATGTAGGAGCAAAGGTCTCATCAAAATCAATGCCTCTTTCTTGACTATAACCCTTTGCAACAAGTCTAGCCTTATACTTGTCAATTGTTCCATCACGCTTATTCTTTAGCTTGTATACCCACTTAGTGCCAATGGGTTTCTTGCTAGGAGGCAAGTCACATAATGATCAGTCACCATTTTTCATAATAACATCATATTCTGATTGCATAACAATCATCCAATTTTCTAATTTTTGTGCTTCATCAAATGAAACAGGCTCATTCTCATCACAAAGACTAGAGGTAGCCATAGCATAGCAATCTGATGCAAAAGAAGCACTATGAGAGCCTAAATTAGTATGATATGAGAGAGGTGCATCTCATTTGCTATCTTGCAAAGTCTACACCAGCCATTTAGGCATAGGTTTTGCCTCCTCCATATCAATTCTCTCATCAATAAGTGTGCATCATGTAAATCTGCATCAGAAATGGAATGATCTATATCATCATGAGAAACCTATAAAGGCTAAGAAATTGCCTCATTTGGACTTGCACTAGACTGTCCACCTGTAAAAAGAGTTAGCAAAGTTTCATACACATATTTGGAGCTAATTGATGTCTCCTTAGTACATGAAAGTAATGGTTGAATAACATCTTCCACAAAAACAACATCATGGCTAACCAAAATGCATTTAATTTGTGGATGATACAGACAATAGCCTTTGTTTTTAGAACTGTACTCAAAAATTGCTCATGGCACTAATGCATATGCTAAACAACCAAAGACACACAGGTGAGCAACAGATGGCTTGCAACCATGGCAAACCTAGTATGCAGTGATAAAATCCAGTGCTTTATCATCCAATTTCTTGTGTTGTTGTTCTGGCACTAATGCATATGCTAGACAACCAAAGACACGCAAGTGAGCAGCATATGGCATTATCATCCAATTTCTTGCATTGTTGTTCAGGCACTAATGCATATGCTAGACAACCAAAGACACACAGATAAGCAGCAGATGGATTGCGACCATGGAAAGCCTCATATGGAGTGATAGACTGCAATGCTTTATGTTTATATATTTAGGTAGTGATGTGTATGAACACTCTAGGACTCTTGGGGCACTTTTTTCCCTCTTTAAGAGGTTTTTTCCCTCGGCTTGTATATACCCGTATAGCCCTAATAGGTTACTTATCTTTGTACATTCTAGTGGTAATACATTCTGCATTGTGTGTTGTGCTCCAACCTTCTTCTTCTTCCTTGTGTTGTTCGTGTTTCCCATTAGGCTAAAGCATAATTTCGCAGACCTTGAACTCCAACAATTGGTATCAGAGCAGGTCATCGCTTCATCTAGGGCATCATCGACACCCCTCCGGTCACAATCTTAGAATCACATGAAATTTGGTGAGCATACTCAAGGTGATTAGGAGATCAAGACAGCTTTGGTATGTGGTGGCAAAATCGTGATCTGAGCTCGTTTCGGCCTCCAAACGCATTATCGTAGTGGTTATGCAGGCAATTTCATTTTTTTGTGTCAAAGATATATACAGGTTTTGGTTCGCCAGTGTAAATGTCTCAAAGTCTGCTATAGGTTTAGTAGAACTCATCAAGGTAGTTATGTTCAACTTTTTGAGATACAATCATTTCTTTTCATCAAGGTATTTTAGTCAGTGGCCATGGCTGAAAGCAGTGATGTATTCCATATGTTGGCTATTGAGGATAAGTTGGATGGTACCAATTACCCATTATGGGCTTATATGATGCATCATGTACTGGTTGCAAAAGGATTGTGGAATATTGCATAGGGTGTTAAAAAATGTCCTATACAATTGCAAACACAATTGCTAAAGGTGATGTAGACAACATTGAAGATGATGATATTCTTCGTGTTCTTGTTCGTGTTGTAGTTCCTGCTACACCTTCTATAGATCAAATTCGTTGGGATGGTAGAGATGCTCAAGCACATGCATTTAATAGCCCTGTGTGTCAAACGTGCCATTAGTCCTCACATTTGCTCTTGCAGAACAACTAAGGATGCTTGGGATACTCTTACCACTTTATACCAGGCAAGGAATGAGGATCGTGTTCCTTACCTCCAAAAACAATTGGAGAGTGAGCACATGAATGAAGGTGATTCCATGTACAATTTTTTTAACAAAGATCAAAGATTTGAAAGAGCAATTGATTTTTGCTGATGAAGTCTCGCTTGATAGTTCACTTGTGTAGATTGTTTTGAATGGTCTTCTTGATTCATATAAGAGTTTTGCTTCTACTCTTGAATTAGTGATGAAAGGCAATCCACATGCCTTAACATTTGAGGAATTGATCTCTATTCTATTGCAGGAAGATCAATCTAGGTAGAACAGGTCCATTATGCATGTTGCAGATCAAGCTTTCTTGGTTAGGCAAAAGGGCAAAGGTAAATGGAGCTCTTCTATTAGTAAGTAGAAATTTGCTAATTCTGCACAATCGAAGAAGGATGACAGAGACAAGAAGAAAACAGAAAAGCAGAAATTGTTTTGCAAATACTGTAAATCAAATGATCATGTCATAAAGAAATTTCTAAAACTGGCTGCTAAAGAGGCGAGAAAGAAAGAGGCTGGAATGGTTGTTGCAGAGGCCTCCACACCTAAAATAGAGTCAGCTAATCTTGTGTAGAATGAAGAATGGGCATTTACTATTGTTTGCCGTTTTGACCCATCTTCACATGAATAGTGTATGTCTGTAGTAGACTTAGATGTTTGGTACTTTGATAGTGGGGCAACCAAACATATTACCTCGCAGTGCAGTTTCTTCACTTCACTTGAGCCTTCCTCAATAGGGAATACTGTCACATGCACCAACAACTCCTCTTATCCTATTATGAGAGTTGGCAAGATCATTCTGACTACTGTTGATGGTAGTTCTTTTACATTTTTAGATGCTTTATTTGTGCTCGAGATCAAGAAGAATCTATTATCAGTTTCAGCTTTAGCCAAGATTGGCTTGGTTGAGAAATTTGTTGATGATGGATGTATAGTTCATGATATGTCAAATGGCGATGTCATTATTGCTTTTGGCATTTTATGTTGTGGGTTGTATAAGCTCATAGACTATGAAAAATCTGTGAATGATTCAGCATGTGAAGTACATGATTCTCAGGCTTTGTCAGATGCAAAGCTTTGGCATGCATGCTTTGGTCATCTGAATTTTGCTAGTTTGCTATCTTGCAAAAATCTAAAATGGTATCCTCTTTGCCCAAACTTGAGGTACCTAGTAAACATGTATGTGAAGGCTATACTTTGGGCAAAATGAAGCATTCCTTCTTCCCAAAAGATGGTTCAATTCGAGCTACTAAAAAATTGCAGCTTGTTCACAGTGATGTTTGTGGTCCTATGCAGACATCCTCTTTTGGGAACTATCTTTACTTCGTGACTTTCATTGATGATTTTTCTAGGCATGCATGGGTATATCCATTGAAAGCAAAGTCCGCAATGTTTATGTGCTTCAAGTAGTTTTTGGTTTTGGCTGAAAATATGTCAGCATGTAAAATGGGCACCCCCCATTCTGATCGAGGGGAGGAATATATGTCTTCTGACTTTAATGCATTTTTGGTTGAATGTGGGATAAAACATGAGTGTACAATGTTGTATACACCTCAAGAGAATGGAGTTGTTGAACGAAAGAATAGGTCACTCATGGAGGTGGCGAGGTGTATGGTCAAGAGTCAGGCTTTACCACATAGTTTCTAGCTTGAGGTTGTCATGTGTGCAGCATATGTACTTAACAGGTGTCCCACTAAAGCATTCTAGTCAATCACTCCATTTGAGGCTTGGCATGGTCGTAAGCCATCTGTTGCTCACCTTCATGTTTTTTGTTGTTTGGCATAAGCATTAGTGCATAAACAACAATGCAGGAAATTGGATGATAAAGTAGTGAAATGTATTTTTTTCGAGTATAGTTTTGAAAGCAAAGGCTATGGTCTGTATCATCCACAAATTAAATGCATTTTGGTTAGCTGTGATGTTGTTTTTGTGGAAGATGCTATTCAACCATTACTTTCATGTATTAAGGAGACATCAGTTAGCTCCTAAGACATGTATCACACTTTGCTGCCTCTTTTTATAGGTGGATAGTCTAGTGTTGGTCCTAATGAGGCAACTTCTCAGCCTTTATAGGTTTCATGTGATGATGCAGATCATTCCATTTTGTATGCAGATTTACATGATGCACTTGTTGATGAGAGAGTTGATATTAAGGAGGCAAAAACTATGCCAAAATGGCTAGTGCAGACTTTGCATGATAGCAAATTAGATGGACCTCTGCCATATCGTACTCGTTCAGGCTCTCATAGTGCCTCTTTTGCATCGGATTGCTATGCTATGGCTACCTCTAGTCTTTGTGATGAGAATGAGCCTGTGTCGTTTGATGAAGCACAAAATTCTGAAAATTCAATGGCTGCTATACAATCAGAATATGATGCTATCATGAAAAATGGTACATGGTCTTTATGCGACTTGCCCCGTGGCAAGAAGGCCATTGGTATTAAGTGGGTATACAAGCTAAAGTGTAAGTGTGATGGAACACTTGGCAGGTATAAGACTAGGCTTATTGCAAAGGGTTATGTGCAGGAAAGAGGCATTGATTTTGATGAGACTTTTGCACCTACATGCCAAATGACTACTGTTTGTAGCATCTGTGTGCTTACAGCTCATCATGGTTGGAATGGACATTAGCTGGACATTAAAACTACATTTTTGAATGGTGACTTTCATGAATAAGTATATGTTTTTCAGCCCCATGGCTTTGTGTAGAAAGGGTGTGAAAACCAAGTGTGCAGATTGAAAAAGGCATTATATGGTTTGAAGCAAGCACCACGTGCTTGGTATGAAAAGATGCATGCCTATCTGATTGCATATGGTTTTGAGAACATTCCAACTCAAGGCACCTTATATGTTAAGCATGCAAATGATGTGCATCTGATCATTGTTGTGTATGTTGATGGCATGCTCATCAGTCCTGCTTATGAGAAGCATATTGCTGATTTTAACGATGACTTGCATGTCTCATTTGAGATGTCTGATTTGGGGCATTTGCATAATTATTTGGGCATTCAATTTATGGAAGTTGATGGTGGAATGACTTTGTGTCAAGGGAAATATATTGACACATTATTGCAACATTTTGGCCTTGAAGACTGTAAACTTATTGCCAGTCCTATGGAGATAGGTTTAAAATTAAGTCTTCATGATGTTGGAGATGCATTTGATGTTGTTCTCTATCAGCAGGCTGTTGGATGCTTGATTTACTTATGCATTACTCGACCAGATATTCAGTTTGTTGTCTCACATATGAGTAGGTTTATGCATTGCCTACGTGTTAAGCATTGGTAGGCAATTAAGTGCATCTTTCGCTACTTGACTGGTACATGGCTACTTGGATTGTTTTATCCCAAGGGGGGATCACTACCACCAGATTTACATGCTTTTTTTTACTCTGACTAGGCTAGTTGCTATGACACTGTGTCCACTATTGGTTTTTGCTTCATGCTTGGTAGCTCATGCATATCTTGGTTGATCAAGAAGCAGCCTACTGTGGCCACTTCTAGTTGTGAGGCTAAGTATAGGACAGCTTTCACAATGACTGTTGAATGTGTATGGCTCAGATGCCTTATGGCTGATTTGGGTGTTGGTCAGTCTTCTACCACCACCATCTTCACTGACAGTCAGAGCACATTAGCAATCACAAGGAACCCTGTGTTCCATGCTCACACTAAGCACATTGAGGTGCACTATCATTATGTCAAGGGGAGGTTCTTTGCTGGAGAGATGAGTTTGGAATATGTGCCCACACAAGAGAACATTGTAGGCCTTTTCACAAAGGCTCAACCTAGGGAGAAGTTTGAAGCTTTCTGCAAAGCTTTGGGCTTACTTCCTTTTGTGGATTGATTCCACTAAGCTTGACACTTCCTCATATATGAGTGCCAACTCCTTGTTCACTGCATCACTCCCAAGGGGGATTTGTTGATATATTTAAGTAGTGATATGTGTGAACACTCTAGGATTGTTGGGGCACTTTTTCCCCTCTTTACGAGTTTTTTTTTTCTCGGCTTGTATATACACCTATAGCACTAATGGGTTACTTATCTTTGTACATTCTAGTGGTAATACATTCAATATTGTGTGTTGTGCTCCAAGCTTCTTATTCTTCCTTGTGTTGTTTGCATGCTTCTGTAGACTTCGAACTCCAACACTTTAGTGGGACACCTGTTAAGTACATATGCTGCACACTTAACAGCCTCAAGCCAGAAACTATGTGGTAAAGCCTAAATCTTCTCCATACGCCTCATCATCTCTATGAGTGGTGTGTTCTTCCTTTTAGCAACTCCATTCTGTTGAGGTCTATATGGCACTGTACATTGATGTTTTATCCCACGTTCAACCAGAAAGGCATTAAAGTAAGAAGACATATATTGCTCCCCTCAATTAGAATGGAGGGTGCCCATTTTACATGCTCATAGATTTTCATAAAAAAACTAGAAATTGTTTGAAGCACATAAACATATGAGACTTTGTTTTCAGTGGATACACCCATGCACGCCTAGAAAAATCATCAATGAAAGTCATGAAGTAAAGATAGTTCCCAAATACATCACTGTGAACAAGTTGCATGTTTTGAGTAGCTCGAACTAAACCATCTTTTGGGAAGGAGGAATGCTTCATTTTGCCCAAGATACTACAGACATTTTTACCAAGTGCCTTAAGTTTGGGCAAAGAGGACACCATTTTTGATTTTTGCAGGCATAACAAGCTAGTGAAATTTAGATGACCAAAGTGTCCATGCCAAAGATTTGCATCTGACATAGCCTTAAAATCATGTACTACACATGCTAAATCACTCACATATTTTTCATAGTCTATGAGCTTATACAACCTACAACATAAAATGTTAGAAGCAATAATGACATCACCATTTGATATATCATGAACTATACATTTGCCATCAACAAATTTCACAACCAAGATGGTCTTGGTTGATGTTGAAACTGATAAAAAAAATTTCTTGATCCCTGGCACAAATTAAGCATCCGACAATCTAAAAGAACTACCATCAATAGTAGTCAGAATGAGTTGCAAGGTAATATGTTTGGTTTCCCCACTATTGAAGTGCCAAACATTTGAGTCCACTGCGGACATACATTGTTCATGAGAAGATCCCTAGCACGGATTAAGCATCTGACAATCTAAAAGAACTACCATCAATAGTAGTCAGAATGAGTTGCAAGGTAATATGTTTGGTTGCCCCACTATCAAAGTACCAAACATCTGAGTCTACTACGGACATACATTGTACCAAACATTGTTCATAACTGCAAATAGTAGTAAATACCCATTCTTCATCCTGCATAAGATTAGCAAACTCTCTTTTAGGTGTAGAGGCCTCTACGACAACCATTCCAACCTCTTTCTTCTTTGCCTCTTTTGCAAGGAGTTTTGGACAACTCTTTATGACATGATCAATTCCTTTACAACATTTGCAAAACAATTTCTACTTTTTTGTTTTTTCTCATCTCTATCGTCCTTCTTTGATTGTTCATCTATAACACATATAATGGACCTATTCTGCCTAGACTCATCTTCCTGCAATAGAACAGAGACTAACTCCTCAAATGTTAAGGCATTTGGATTGACTTTCATCATCAATCAAAGAGTAGAAGCAAAACTTTGATATGAATTTGGAAGTCCATTCAGAATAGTTTGCAAAAGTGAACTATCAAACAAGACTTCATTAATAGAAATTAATTGCTCCTTCAAATCTTTGATCTTTGTCAAAAAACTATCCATGGAATCTCCTTCATTCATGTGCTCACTCTCCAACTATTTTTGGAGGTAAGCAACACGAGCCTCATTCCTTGTCTGGTACAAAGTACTAAGTGTATCCCAAGCATCCTTTGTTGTTTTGCAAAAGCAAATGTGAGGAATAATGACACGTTTGACAGACCAGGCTATCAATGCATGTGCCTGAGCATCTTTTCCATCCCAACAAAGTTTATTTGCAGTAGGTGCAATAGGAACCACAACACGAACATGAACATGAAGAATATCACCATCTTCAATGCCATCTGCATCAACTTCAATAACTGTACTTTTAGGTGTAATAGGACATTTTTCAACACCCTACACAATATTCCATAGTCCTTTTGCAACCAATACATGACACATCATATAAGCCCATAATGGGTAATTGGTTCCATCCAATTTATCCTCAAAAGCCAACATATAGAATACATCATTGCTTTCAGCCATGGCCACTGACTAAAATAATTTGATGCAAAAAAAATGATGATATCTCAAAAAGTTGAATAGAACTATCCTATTGAGTTTTGCTTAACCTGTAGAAGACTTCAAGGTGCTTATACTGGCAAACCAAAACCTGTATATGTCTTTGGCACAAAAAGATGAAATAGCCTACACAAGCATTGTGATAGTGCATTCAGAGGTCAAAAGGAGCTCAAGTTAGGATTTTGACACGACAAAGCAAAGCGGCTTTGAATGCCTAATCGCCTTGAGTATGCTCACCAATTTTCATGTGATTTTGAAACTATGAGTGGAGGGGTGTTGACGACACCCTAGATGAAGTGGCAACTTGCTTTGATGCCAATTGTTGGGAGTTTGAGGTCTGCAAAAGCCCACGAATGGCACGAGGAAGAAGAAGAAGCTTGGAGCATAACACACAATACTAAATGTATTACCAAGAGAATGTACACAGATAAGTGAACCATTAGGGTTACAGACATGTATACAAGCGGAGGAAAAAAAACCTCATAAAGAGGGAAAAAAGTGCCCCGGTGGTCCTACTGTGTTCACACACATCACTACCTAAATAGCAACACCACAAGTGCCATCAAGTATTATTGTTGTCAAGATATGGACATACACATGAATCCAATGGAGATCTATCTTGTTGGATTAGGAGGTGTGGAAACCCCTTTGCTTGGGTGAGGTGGAAACATGGCATCCCCTTGCCTTAAGGTTCCTTTGATATATCTAAGAACTCCTTTGACCTACAACCCAATGTAGATTGTTGGAAAGACACTTTTTGTAAAAGTGAAATGGAAAACCTTGTAATATAGCAGTTTACAATACTCCATTTATTGTAAAAATGAGGAAGAGTCTTCCTCATGATCAGATGTAAATTATATACTTTTTGTAGAATTTTTAGAGCTCTCAAGTGAGTAGATTTTTTTAGTATAAGTTTAGAGGACCTATTTTGAGTGTGAAAGGGGAAATTTGAAAAAGTATATGTCATTTATGACTCATTTGTAAGGAATCTTGTATTTTTTGATGATCAATAGAACTTGAGAGCTCTATATTCTTCTTATTCTTGTCATCAAGCTTTAATGGTGATTTCAAGTTGCTTTTCTAAGTGTTTTTCATGGATTTATCTTTGTGATCATTAGTTCTTTGAGTGTTTCATGCTTTCATAGGTCTATCTCAACCTTCGAAGCTCCTTTGATCCTCCAAACTATTGTTTCATCTTGACTATGTGAATCCATAAGAATCTCAATTCTCTCATCATTGGGATATAGATAGTGAAATTTGAATTTGATGTACCAATATCTTTACTATGAAAAGTAGCACACTTTAGGCACAAGAATCACCAGAACAAATTATTGTTGACTCAATCTACAAGGAATAATAGAATTATCCATATCTTTCTGAAACTCTGATGAAACTAACCTTGTGATGATACATATTGGATTCCATTGATGAAGAAGGGTCTAACATCTTAGCATACTTCCTGGATTGACAATTTTATGTGCTTGAGATTGTTATTCCTTCATACTATAATGATTGGATAGGACAACTCCAAAGTATTCTAAACATATTTTGGTTCCATTATCAAGGAACATTGAAGCAAAGCTTTGGACCTTGCTAGATCTTCCAAGTTGATGGTAAAAAATACTTGCTCAAAATTAATTTGAATCATCAAGTGTAGCAAAGATGAAAAGATGAGTGTGTTTAATCTTTGAGAGAGACATTTCTTCATTCAAATTATTGATATAATGGTGTGAAGAGTTGTATGTTGTTCTCTAATTTCAAATATGAGATCACAATCTTTCTTTACAAGCTTTTTGGATTATTTTTTAGAAAACCCTAAACAAATTGTTTACTATTTGTTTTTTAACAAAAAAACAAAAAAAAAGAAAACAAGTGTTTAATTTTTTTGTGAATAAATATCAACAGAAGGAATCATCAATACTGAGAATAGGAAGAAAAAGGTGTGGAAAAAATAAAACGAGAAGTTGAAAAGATCTTGTTGTTAATTTGAAATAGTCACTTACTTTTGAAAAATCATAATTTACTTGGATTTGCACGCAAAGAGAGAAGGAAGAGTATTTTGGATCTCAAGTCAAGATACCACATCAAGAGAATTGATAAAAAAAACTCAAAAACAAGAGTAAATGCAAAAAGGATTCTCTATAGAGAATCGTGATTCTCTATGGAAGGTAAGGTCATAAATTTTCTTTTTAGGGAGACGAAGGAAGGAGAGAAAACCAAGGCTTAATTCAAGGTAAATTCCAAATTTTCATGAAAAAGAGTGAAAATCATGATTGTGAGAAAAGACTATAAAAGTTTGACTTCAAAAAATTATTGTTCATTGAGTGAGAAAGTGAGTGAGAAAGAGCGTTGCGAATTGTGATTTTGAGAGTGAAAAAAAAATCAAGCATTTTCATGATTTTCAATACAACCAATTTTCATGTATATCTTTTTGATATTTTATTATCATTGTTTTGAAAAAGTTTTTGCAAAAAAGTGGTTAAAATCAAGTAGTTCCAGAATCTTGACTTTTTGATTCTTGTGTTTCAATAAGAAAAAAATAATTTTTGATGGATTTTCTTCATTGCATGCTAATAAAATTATAAGCCACTTCTAATGTGTGTGAAAAAATCATAAAGAAAAAACTCATATCAAAATTTCACTAAAAACAATGATTGTGAGCAATCACAATTGTGACAGAGAATCACGATTTTAAGGTTCAAACTTTCACGATTTTGACCTCACAATCACAAAATATCACGATTGTGTGAAAAAATGATTGTGAGTAAAAATATGATTTTGAGCACTTGAAAATTACAATTTTCTCGGATGTTGATATATTTAGGTAGTGATGTGTCTGAACACACTAGGACCACCGGGGCACATTTTTCCCTCTTTAGGAGGTTTTTTTCCCCTGGCTTGTATATATGCCTATAGCCCTAACAGGTTACTTATCTTTGTACATTCTAGTGGTAATACATTTAGAATTGTGTGTTGTGCTCCAAGCTTCTTCTTCTTACTTGTGTTGTTCGCATGCTTCTGTAGACCTCGAATTCCAACAATTGGCATCAGACCAGTTTGCCGCTTCATCTAGGGCATTGTTATTGGAGGAGATGGTGGATAGTCACGAGATGAAGTGGTGTAGCTAGATCCTGCTTCACACCTGCTAAGAATGATGGTTGGAGAGTGTAGTGGGCCTCTTTATCTTGCTAGTGAACACACATAACCATATATGTTGTTGTTGCAGTGTAAAGAGGCACAAAAGAGCAGCCCCAAAAATTTCAAATTATGGGCATAATTTTTATTCTTCAAAATCCTATGAAGTTCCCTTGAAGCTATGTAATTGCACTAGAGGAGTCCTCTAGATGCATAAGCCCAAATCATTGTAACATAAATCTTGTAAAATATTAGGAAGTTAGAGTTAGTCAATAAAAGTGGTGGTCTCTATGTGAAAGGAACATTTTTATGGCACATGTATATAAGTCACTTTGTGACTCTTGAAAAGAACTTTTGCCATTGTGAGCTCTGAAGAAGAATTTCGAATTTGCTTATTTCCTGCTGATTTCCTCCTTCTCCATGATCTTTTCTATGTGTGTAATGCTTGAAATGTGTGTGTAGAACTGTTGTCTACCCTTTCCCATCATCGTTGAGTTGTTGTAGTGTGTGTGGGAGCCATAGCGAGTTGTGGAGCGAGTGTTGGTGTTTCCTGCCATTCACTATTTTGCTCATAGCTTGAAGCTTGTTTGTCATATTCAATTGAAAACCAGTAGATGCATTTCATCGAGAGCTTCAAAACGAACCCCCTATTGAACCTATTTGGAGTTCGGAGCTGAGAGAAAAGTTTGAATTGGTGCTTACTGCTGTAAATGGTATTACGACATGCATTTTCAGAGGATTAGTGATTTGGACAAGTAGATGAGACTAGTCACATGCATTGTAGCTTAGATACTTCACTTACCATCATGTGTGCACATGTCTTCATACACTTAGTTCATGTGGTTCCTGGGATTGATAATTAAAGGTGTATTAATCAACCACTATATGCACTTGTGGGGCAATTGAGGTACAGTCTCATCGACACAAGTCCCTAAGTCTTCACGACTTAGGTACACATATTTTTGGCACCGTTGCCAGGGAGAAAGAATCTAACCAAGATTCCTTCTTGATGATTATAGCTCTAGAGTGAAGGAATCGTACTTGTAGAGGTGAATTCATTTAGTGGCAAGTCATTAAGTATTCTAACACTTGTCACTTCACACCCTTGGAATGTGTCTTATGAGTTTTTAGGTTTAGGGTTAGCAGTGAGGAAGTAAGGAAAGAGTTAGGGTTAGATAGGAGAGAGGAGTAGAGTAGGGAGAAGTAGAATATCTCAAGAAAACCCAAAAAAGTTTTTCAAATTTAGTCCAGTTTAGGCACTTGGCAAACCAAGGCTATAAAAACCAAAAAAATCAGTTCATTTAATCACTTGTGTGAACAAGTATCGTGGGAGAGAATTGATCGGTATCATCGAGTTAGTATCATGTTGAGCAATCGATTAAGTGACCTTGTGAGCACAAAGCTTGGTTAAGGCATCCTTGAAGGTGAGTTCTTCAAATTGAGTATCTCAAAAACATCACAAGAACAAGCACACACGAGATTAAAGTCGCATTCGGTATCGTGGGGTAGAACAGAGAATTTTTTAGAAGCTTTTAAGTGATACAGGTGTTCAAGAGTGAAGGGGAGAGAGAGACAAGTACTTTGCACACAAAATTTTTTAGTTTTGATCAATTTTGGTTGTAGTATCGCGATCAGTTGAGTTTTGGTATCGCGATACCAAAATTCCCTAGTATTGCGATACTTGCCTAGTATCGTATCATGCATGCCCACTTGAGGTATCATGATACCGTCAAGGTATCATGTATCGTCAAGTGTTGGTATCACGATCGCAGTCATGCAGTGGTATCATATTACTGTCCACCTGGTATCGTATCGTGTTGGTCATGGTATCGTATCATTGACCGAGCGGTATCATATCACGTGCATGTTTGTATCATATTGCCAACTTGGTATCGTATTGGCCCCAAAATTCCTATGTATCGTATCAACTCTTATTCTGGTATTGTATTGTGAGGGGTAGTATCATATCATGTAAAACCTGGTATCGTATCGTCTAGAGATTTTTTGCTATCGTATCGTTTCTATTGTTGGTATTGTATCATGAGGATTGGTATCGTATCATGTATGGAGCTAGTATCGTATCTTCAACTACTTTAGTATCATATCGTGGGTTACAGAGGTGTCATATGAACTGCAGTTCTAGTATGTATTGTGCCACCTAGTGGTATCATATAGTCGTAGACCCTTGGTATCGTATCATGCCAAGTGTGGTATCGTATCGTCTGTGTGGTATCACCAAAAATGGTATCATCCAGAACGACTCAAGCTAATTGGAGGTAAAGTTTGAAGTGATTGAGGAGATAATTAAGGGGAAAAGGAGAGCAGATGTAGACCCACAGGGGTGAATGAGCATAAGATCAGGATGGGTACTAAGTAGTCGGAGAAGTGTCATTTCGTCGATAGGAAGTGCAGCCTGTAGCTCAGTGATGAGTAGCACCTCCTTTAATGTCAATCCGGGAAGACGTGAGGATGGTATGAAGACCTCGAGCAAGTGGCGGCACAAGTGCGTGAGTGAGAAGCACACAAGCATGCACACACATACACACACACGCGCACACACGGCAAGACAAAGAGAGAGAATCAATGGAGTTCTTTAGATTACTTTCAAAAGCTCTTACAAGTTCGTTTCAATTACAATCTAACCTCAAAAATGAGCTCTCTAGCTCTTTTTATAGTTTTTGACTAGCTTTGACCCTATCCAGACCTAGTGTCCGGCCTAGTTAAAAATTAGGTTCCAGGGCTTATTTGAGGGCTCAAACGAAGTCCAAAAATTATGAAATTTGGTACGATGGTACTTCTAATACTCCTCAAGCTCGAGGACTCCTCGGCTTGCACAAAATGGAGTCTATTCTACCAAAAACGGGATTTACAATGTTTGTGTAGTGATTAAAATCACTTGAGTTGTACATAACCCATGGGGAAAAATGCTCTGGCCTTGTTGCCGTATTGTGCATGATTCCTTTGTTGCTTTGTGTGCCAACACTCCCCCCTTCCTAGCGTCTGTCGCCCCTGACAGACCTTTGTTCTCGCGGGTGGTCGATGTAATATTGGATGACATTGGTGGCCAGTTCATGTTCTCCTATCCTTAAGCCTCTTGCTAGATCGGCTTCCAATGCCTCCCAATTTATTGCACCGGGGGTCTCTGGTTGCGGGGTGGTGTAGTACTCTGAATACATTGCTTGTTCACAAGCAAACAGTTGAAGCAGATGTGTCAGCTTTGGTGCGAAAATCTCCGAGTGATACTCCCAGAACCCTGATCTGAACATTTCTTCGAAGGTCTGTTTGTAGCAGGCGGGGAGGTATTTGATGCGTGCATGCCAAGCGTAAGCCACACGGATACTGGGGGTGGTGCTCATGTCATACACCAAGTCGTAATTTCCATTGCTAAACCCCGGAAGGCGTACCTGTGGTGCGGCTGCATTTCTAAAGGTCTTCAGCACTACTTGCATCATATCTAAGATTTTAAGCATCATTTGCGCGGCTACATCTTGCATGGGCTTCAAGCGCGGCATCCAGTGGCGAATGGTTCCCATCATATATGCTACCGATGGTGGTCCTTGTGGTGGCGCGATGTACGGGTAGTTCAGCCATTCCTTGCATTGCGCGTTGTTCTGTACCTTGATATTGAATGCCTTCCACGACCTGCGGCGGGGGACTGGACCGTAGCATGGGTTGTACAGGAGGTGCAACGGCGCGTTGTTCCATGTGCGTAGCATTTCTGGATAGGTCTCTAAAAGTTTCTGCCGCCATGTTGGTTGACGAATCTTGCCTTTTCGCACCTCTGGAGGAAGGTCTTCGGGTTGAAATTGGGTCGCAAAAGTAGGAATCTGACCCGTGACTCTTTGTATTTCTGCATTATAATTAGCCAAGATAATATAATACGGCCTGTATTGGAGTTCCGATGAGAGAATCAGGCGTCTCGATGACAAGTTCTTGAAGTAAGCTGATTGTAACACAGTCTCCTCTATGACCCTCATGGCCTGATTTTGCACTACGGTGCGCTCTTCATGCAAAGTCCCTATTTCCTCCACTTGTCGTAACCATGGCGGCCGTGGTGCCTCGAACGTGTCCTGCGCTTCTTCTGTTTGTTGGCCTCCTGGGAATGGTTGCGGATCATATTCTTCATCAAACGTTTGTTCCACAGGAATTTGCACAACTTCTTCGTCCGTGGGAGCCTCCGGAGGGGAAGATGGTCTCTCATATTGTAGTAGGCGTGTTTGCAATTCAGTTACCTGTTCCTGGAGAGCTTTTATGGCCTCTGCGCCTGTGAGAAGCGAAGCCGCAGAGGGGGTGGTTGGAGGGGCAGCTGTTGGTCCTTGTTGGTGTTCCTGCTTCAGTTGTCCGAGCTCCTCCGATAGCTTATCATGTGCTTCGAGCAGCATGGCATAATCTTCCAATATAATCTTGATATTATCGGGGGTCACTGCTTGAAACCTGGATGGGCTGATGGGTGCCCCCGGTGTGCTCTCAATAGCTGCCTCCAGGTTCTCTTGATTTTGTATTTGCAGACGTCTGTTCTCTTCCTGAGCAGCCGCAAGATGGCGTTTAAGTAGCGCCATATTTCGCTGAAGTTTTGAGTTGCGTTCCAGTTGTGTCCGTAGGTGACTTTCTACCACCTGCACCGCTTCCTGATCTACGTTCTGTAGCTGTACCTCCAATATATTATGGGCTTCTTGGAGGGTTTGGAACTGTGTGTGGAGGCGAGCGTTCTCCTCTTCTAGTGCCGCAAGGCGGTGCTGTAGTGTCGCTGAGTGCTCTTGCAGGCGTTCGTTTCGTTGTTGGAGCTGAATGTAATCTGTTCGTAAATTTGATATACAAGCCAACATGGTGTCCAATGCATTTCCTATAGATGAGTGTGGGTTGTTTATCGTGGGAGATGCATGGGATGGGAATTGGGGAAGGGAGACAGTGAATGATGTGTCTACGGAAGTTGTGTGTGTGGGTGAAATTGGTGGAGGGGGAACGGGAGGAGGTGAAACCGTGGGTGGAGGTGCCGTGGGTGGTGAAATGTCCATACCTTCAGGAGTGGGTGTTAGTGTGGGACCTGCCATATACATTGGTATGGTAGGTGGTGTGTGTGTGGAAGTGGTGAATAGATGTGAAGTGGGGTGGGGAGCTGAAAAGACAGGGAATGGTTGAGAGCCTGGTTGAAAAGCCCTAGCAAAGAGGTCATGGAGGGATTGTAGGAATGGAGAGAGGGATGTCGGGGGTTGAGGTCGTAAATTTGAGGAGGGCTGAAAGGGTTGCGTGGTAGTAGGGAAGCCCATGAATGTGGATCTAGGGTCAGGATGACCCGTGGCTGAGGGCGTTGGGGATGGTTGCCCGAGGGCAGGCTCTAGGAGGGGTTCAGCGGATTGTGTAGTGTTGGGGTTTGCTTCGAAGATTGGATTATCAGTGGTAGAGAATAGGGTGGCACTGGAGATGGGAGTACGGAAGATGAAGGTGGGGTCGGTGGGTTGAGTAGTCGATGTGGTTTCCACTGTTTCTCTTCTAGGAGGTGATGGTGGGGGAGTAGGTGGTAGTGGTTCGGTGGACTCCTCATGGGTGGCGGGGTGCTGTTGACTAGCTGTTTGGGAGGTTGGAGTAGTAGTTGGCTCTTCTGCAACTGTAACGAGAATTTGGATATTTTTACCTGAGCGAGGTCGTGTTTGGAACCTTCGTGGGTCATATTGAACTGAAGGCCTCTGAATGGTAGTGCGGACGGCTTCTACAACTCCATATGTTTCTGCCATCAATAAGAGACCTTCCCTGTACTCTGAGTCAACTCCCGCTTCTTCCAACAACTGAGTCATAAGTACTCTGCTGCTCTGTTCAGTGAGTAACTGCTGCGATCGCACTCTTTCCATAATCTGATACAGCCTTCTGAGTTCTGCTGTATATGCTGGGGCTTCAGTGGTCTCTTCTTCATACGCTTCTTCTTCTTCCGGGTGTCCGTGTTGTTGACTTTGCTGAGCGTCACTCCAATGGACATGTCTACCGTCTGTAGACCTCCTTCTTCTTCGTGAGGATGTGCCCTGCTCCTCTGCCTCTGAATAAAACTCCACATCAGAGAATTGTGTGCTTTGTAGGAATGCTTCGAAATCCTGGGGGTCCAGTCCTTCAGCCTCTCCAGTAGCAGCAAATTCGAATTCGGGTGTAACAGGAGGAGCCGATGGGGTAGGTTGTGTCGTAGTGTCAGATTTCGACCTGGGTATCCTAATGGTAAAGGGAGGTACAGTGCCCTCTCTTAGTGGTGATGCCTCAGGAGTAGTCAGGACTTCCCTTGTCTGGACACAAGGGATCGCGCCCCTCATGCGCTTGGACTGATGTGTGGACGTCTTGAGCCTTTTAAACATTTGTAATTGTGCCCAAGTTAAGGCACGTTCAATGGGGACATCATATGCTAGGCATCGGTAAATAATGCGTGTGATCGCACAGCATCCGTTCACCACTAATTTCCTAGAAGCCCGTTTGTTTGCTTCATACAACTGATCTATAATCCACACTGGTAGCTTAATAGGTAATGCACCTGCTTCTGCCAAGTAGAGAGCAAACCAGATCTTCTTGTGTGGTTGCGTGAATCGGTCTTGGCCGGGGAAGGCGAAATGTTGCATGCACATGCGGAGAGGGATGGACACATTTGGGGTGAGTGCTGCCATGTCTTTGAGCTTCACTAGTTTCCTGTCCTTCATGTTGGTGGGAACGAGAGCATCCTTTTCTGAGGGCACATGCGTGCCATGCATATTTAAAGCGTCGCTTACCAACTCCACAGTAAGTTCAAACCTCTTCAACTCGTTGTTGCCCAGCAATGAGGGGAGAACAAATGATCCGGGTTGGTCCTTATCTTCATTAGCTTGTAATGTGGAGACCAAATAGTAACATCGGAGGAGATCGGGTTTAGGGAGTGGGGCTTCAAAATATTCCGCCAACCCTGCTCGTTGCCATATGGTCTGGAGATCTTCGGTGTTCTGTAAAGTCTCGAACTCTTTGGAGAAAAATTGGAATCGCACCCATGATCTGTCATACTCGCATTTAGACTCCCAGATATACTTGGCCTCTCCTAATGGACCGGGCATGCCATTGAACCAATGAGAATTGGCATGGACTCTCTCCGTGATCCCTGTAGGTGGGTCTGGCACCGGGATTTGCTGAAGGTGTTGCATCTCCACTGGTCGTTCAGTCGGGGGCACGTTCACAGGTAGGCTATCCACATCAATTCCTGCAGTAAGTATCCCTACTTGTGAGCCCGAACCTGTCGCTTCTGCCATTTTTCTTCTTGCCTTCTGATTCTGTGAGAATATAGAATCATGTGTTAACATTGTAATGGACAGAATAAATCCGTTGTTGTCCCCGTTACAACATTAACATGAGGTAGATGGTGAGTTAGTGGTTAGTAAGTGCACGAAGACAGTGAGTGTAGTTAATGTTTGTGTATTCCTAGGAGACTAATGCCGTGAGTAAGTGGGGTGAATTTACAAATTGGGGTCGGGGGGTTTATTACAGGTCTTAGACTGCCAAATGCAGTGAATGGGCTTTGCTTTCGGTTTCGTAGAGACTCTAGAGAGCGGTCTCGGTGTCGCGGTTTGGGAATCGGGCCTTTTAGGGACCCACTTATAAGTGATTACATGCGTGCTCCTGGTTCTTGGTGTGTTCCTAAGTGTTGAGAGCGAGTGAATACTGGCTGTACTCGTAGTTGGGTTATGCTGCATCGGTTGTGGCCTTGGCGTAGCTACTTGTGCCCTTAAGCAAGCCTTAGGCACCCAAATTTGTCTTGATTGTGGGCTTGCCTTCATCGACTTCTTGGGCACCCAAATAGATTTTACTTTAGCAGAAGAGTTCCTGAAAGACTTCTTATTAGCGTCGTGTTGTTGGTTACTAATAAGAGGCTTTGCCCGTGTAGTTGACGGTGGTGCAACCGGTTGTTCGCCTTTCCGCACCCACACCTGGTTTAATTTCTGGGACATTCTGCTGCGCAGGTACTTTTGATCTCGGACATAGGTAGTACTCTGCTTCTTGTGCCTGTGATCCGCCTTTGGTTGTTGTCTCCTTCTGGCCTTTGGAAAAGAAGAGAGTTCCGTTGCATCCTTGACTCCTTTTTTGCAAATATCATTCCTCTGCAACACAGGGTTTTGAACAAGAACAGCATGGTCATCTTCATGTGTACCCCTGGAAGGACCAGGAGTCTGTGCCTTTTCTAGTTTCATGAGTGCTCCATTGTCCAACTCTACTGTAATTCGACTATGATTGACCCAAACCTGGAGAAGTCCACTTCTTAGGTTTAAGTTAATTGCTTGGTCATAGATCCAATCTTGACCCAAGACTAGAGGTTCAGTGAGATCCTCATCTTGACACACCAGTACTTTAACTGTCATTGCCTCATCATGAATGTAAAGGGGAAGTTCCGCCTCGCCCATGCAAGGGGTTTCCACTCCTCCCAATCCTATAAGATATGCTTCCACAGGATTGACAGTCAATTGTAATTCTTGGCAGTAAGACAATTTAACAGCACTAGTGGCTGCACCTGAGTCAATCAAGGCTCTTACGGTCCTTGCACTCTTTCCTTGTCCTATATCTAAGGTTACGAAAGGACGTCTATCAATTATCCTATGCGAGCTTGTTCCTGCAACTTCACACATGGCTATGGGAAATCCTTGGTCTGCATAGTCATTCGCTCCAGGCTGATCTCTGCCTTGCCTTCGTAATTTCATCCTTCTGATGTGTTCTAAAGCTTCAGCTTGAGCTTCTTCTCGAACTCGCTTTTCTTCCTCTTTGCGTTTCTTAGCAGTGTTGAGTCGACTGAGCATTTCCTCCGTGAGGGGTTCTTGATATAACTTGACTCTGTAACCGCTAATATAATTTGGGAGAACATCACCTTCTAATGTGGCCAATTGTACTGCTCCGCTCGTGGAGATCCTATTGATGATCATAGGTCCGTAGCCTCTCTTTTCTAGCTTCCTCGCGTGTTGTTTTAGTGTATAGACTAAGACTAGATCTCCTGCTTTCAAGCCTTTATCCTTCACGTGGGCATCAAAGTATGCCTTCTGTCTCTTCTTGGCTGCATATATCCCTGCAGCGGCTCTCAGTCTTGTTTCTCCTAATCGTTCAAGGTCAAAGATCCTAGAGGAGAGCTCATGACCTGTCCATTCGTGCTCTTGTGCTACTCTCAATGTAGGGATCAGGAAGTCCAAGGGTAGCACAGCGTTTTGGCCGAATACCATCTGGAAGGGGGTGGCTTGGAGTACCGTTTTATAGGCAACTCGGTATGCCCAAACAGCATGGTGTAGCTGTTTGTCCCAATCAGAGCGTTTAGTGTTCACTAGTTTCGTCAGTACATTGCATAAAATCTTATTAGTGCTCTCAGCTTGTCCATTAGCTTGAGGGTGATAAGGGGCAGACTTCTTGTGTATTACCAAGAATTCTTGGAGTAGATTTTCAATCACTTCGTTCAAGAAATGAGTGCCTCTATCACTTACAAGCTCTATAGGTAGTCCGTATCTCGTGAATACATTCTCAAACAAGAATTTGGCAGTTGTTTGAGCATCGTTCTTTGTCGTAGCCTTTACCTCTACCCACTTGGTGAGATAATCTGTCGCAACAATGATGTATTCCGCATGAGAACCCTTAGCTGGGGGATTAATAGGACCTACGAAGTCTATTCCCCACTTAGAGAATGCACGTCCACCCATCATAGGTTTCAGTGGCATCTCATCTTTGCGTATGGGATACTGAGTCCTCTGACAGACATCACACCGTTTCACATAGGTATGTGCATCCATGTGAAGGGTAGGCCACCAAAAGCCCGCAAATAGGATTGCCTTGATCACCCGATCCGGTCCAAAGTGTCCTCCTGCTACACCTTGGTGAGCAGTTTCTAAGATCTTAAGATATTCACTCTCATGGACACACAGTCTCAGGTAACCATCCTTACCACGTTTGTATAGATTATCACCAATGAGTGAGTAATCCAAGGCTTCTTGTTCTAAACTCCTTTTCCTAGCCAGAGTCATGTCTGGAGGGAATGTGTTTGTCCTCAGGAATGATACTAGTGGTTCGCTCCAATCTGGCACACTGGATACTTGATAGAGAGTGGCATGTTCCACAGGTGGTTTAGTGCAACAGATTGGGCATTCCTTGCACAACTTTTGGACATCCGCTTCCATAGTTGGCCAATGCACTCCGAATCTCTTTAGAGTCTGCAACGTTCGTTGCTTTGAATGGTGTTGCTCTAACGCACCTACATGTGCTAATTGCAACCATTTAGCGTATTCATCCTCTTCTACGCAACAAGCCAAGATCCCTTGATCTGTGTGCTTGTACATGCTTCCTGCCATGATATGGTACTTTTGGGCTTTTACGATCTCTCTATTCCGTGTGTTCACCACTGGATGATTAGGCCCGTATGTCAATACTGGTACTATTGGTTTGGCCCACTGCGGCGCCACTTCCAAATTAAACAAGTAAGCATCAGGAAGGTCATCTGACACTCCTTGTGGGGCTTCTCCAGATGTGAGTCTAGAGAGATGGTCTGCTCGTAAGTGAGTCCTACCTTTCCTTACCACAACCTCGAAGTCGTATTCCATTAGTAAGAGAAACCATCTTACTAATCTACCTGTATTGCATGGCTTGTTTACTAGGTACAACAATGCCTGATGGTCCGTAAAAAATTTAAACTTATTTGCAAGCAAATAATGTCTAAACTTTTTAACTGCATATACCATGCCTAATCCTTCTCGTTCAGTAGTGGTATAATTTTGTTCAGCCGCATTCAATTGTCTACTGGCATAGGCAATTGGAAGATCCATATTACCTTCACCAGTAGGTTGTGCAAGTACACATCCAATAGCATAATTGGATGCATCCACGTGAACATGGAATGGCTTATTCCAATCTGGTGTGGTCAAGATTGGTGCTGAACATAATCTTCGTTTAAGCTCCTGGAAGGAATTCTCACATTCATCCGTCCACTCAAAGTTTGTCAGAAGTCCGTACATGGGCTTTGCAATGACAGCATACATGTGTATAAATCGTCGGTAATAACCACAGTGCCCCATGAAAGCTTGTACTTCCTTGACATTCTTGGGCCTAGGTAGCTTTGCTATGGCTCGCACTTTCTCTTCGTCAGTAGATATGCCATTCTTTGACACTATGTGTCCGAGAATCTTGCCTTGCCTGACCATAAAAACGCACTTTTCTGGGTTCAAGCAGACTTGATATTCTCTACATTTGTCAAAGATTTGTCTGAGTTCAGGGATATGGGTTTGTCTAACATTGGAATGAGCACAGAGATCATCAACATAGACTTCTAAACTCTTCCTCAGGAACTCCTTAAACACATGGCACATCAGCCTCTGGAAGGTAGCTGGTGCATTGGTAAGCCCAAATGGCATCACTCTAAAAGCAAAAATGCCCCATTCTGTGGCAAAGGCTGTCTTATGCTGATCCTCTGGAGCTATGGCTACTTGATTGTAACCCGAAAATCCATCAAGGAAGATGTACACTTCCTTGCCTGCCACTCTTTCTAAGAGATGTTCTGTGATGGGAAGCGGATAGTTATCTCGAATTGTGGCTGCATTAACCTTTTTCAAGTTAATGCACACACGCAGCTTGCCATTCTTCTTGGGCACCACCACGATGGGGGATACCCATTCGGTGTGCTCAATTTCATAGATAAATCCGGCTTCGACCAGTCTATCTATCTCTTCCTTGATCTTAGCAGCGTAATTATCGTTATATGTATAAGGCTTTTGCTTAGAGGGTTTGGCATCTGAGGTCATGGGGATAGTGTGTGAGCATATGTCAGGGTCAACACCTTTCAAATCCTTGTAACTCCAAGCGAATACATCTCTGTATTCTCTTAGCAAGGCAATCAATTCATGCTCTTCTTCTTCTGTCAGGTCATGGCCTATATACGTGCATCTCTCCTCTCCTTCTTCTATGGCCACTACTATTTTCTTGGTGGTTTCTTTGTTATCATAGGCCTCTCCTGATTGTGCCTCCCGTTTAGGCATTCTTATCATAACTCTCCTGTCATCTATCTCATACTTCTTAAAATTTTCGGGGACCTCAAACAAAGATTCTTCCTCTTCTGGTGAGGCTTCTTTCTTTTTTCGTTTCTTTCCTTCTTCCTTCGGGGTCATATGTGTTGCTAATCTTACGTCATTTGTACCCTCTCCATGCTTCTGAGGTTGAAATTCCACTTCATGGAAATATTCTTCTTCTGATGCAAATGGTGGGTCCATAATGATTGACTCTAGATCGGAGTCACTTGCATCCTCAAATGCATCAGGGCTAGGTTCGCATTCTTCTAGAACTGCCTCTCCAATGATTGGCTCTATGGAGAAGACTGAAATGTCATAGCCATCCTCATCACAGTGAGGTGTCCATTGTTCTTCGTTGATGGCTACGTCCATTGTTGCTAAGATTTCTGCCCAACCGTGAGGTTCAAATTCTTCGTCTGGAAAAACTACAGGTGCATAGGCTGGGTCTTGGATTGATCTATGGGTTTCTTTCGCACCTACCTCTCTGGCTTTCTCTCTCTTCTCTTCTTCTACTGCCACCTTGCACATCCATAAGTGGGTGTCTTCATGCATCCATGAGGATCCAGACCCTATGGAATGCACCGATTCTGTATCATCTTTGGCTCTATGGATGGGATTCCACTGGATAGGAGGGACATCTCTATGAGAGTAATCCTTGAGATTAACTTTGGTTGTAACACCCAAGTGCTGCAGGTACAAAGAATTGGTTCCCCAATCCTGTACCACTTGCAACTGTCGCATGAATGGTCTTCCCAAAATCATCTCATAGGCATGATTTTTGCTGAAGTCACATATAGCAAAACTATGCTCAAACTCGACACCACAAGTGGTGAGAGTTATTCCTTCTAGCAATCCTAAGGGTCTCTCTATGTGACCATCGGCCATTTGCAATTTCATCCTCGTTGGCCTGAGTGCTGGCTTGCCCCAACGCTTCCATAAGGAGGTGGTGGCAATTGCAACTCCTGCACCTGAGTCCAAAATCGCCTTGGTGGTGTATTCCTGGTAGGTGATGGGAAGATAGGTGTTCCCTTCTTCACCTTCACACATATCTCCTATCTTATCCAAGGGAATTTCTGGCACTGTCCTATGGGATCCTACCTGGGAACGAGATTTTGCTATCTCTGGTACTTGTTTGGCTACATGTTTCCATAACTCAGGTCTAACCTGGAGTAGCTCTTCTAACTTGAGATTACACTGCACGTTAGTGTTCTTCACTACCTCTGTGTCCCTAGGTATGACTGAGTCGTCGTTCCTTACCATGATTGTGGGTGCTCTCATACATGTGGACTTTGCTTCCCATGGACCTGTGAAGTGGGGTAGCTCCTGTATGGAATTAGACTCAAAGTCCAATCTCTCATGAGACTGAGTACTCTCATGTTCCCCGTAAATGGATGGGATGTCTTGTGGGAATTGGTCGTGTGCATCATCCACAAGTTCAAAGGGAGGGGCGACTTCACTCTCGTTATCCCATTTGTCTTCTTGAATCTCTCGTAGGAAGTCTGGTGCAAACCGATTCATAGAAGAAGAAGTGTCTGACTCAGTAGAATTAGGCGCATAAGCAACCTGGGAAGGAGGGCTTATTCTTCCGTTGGTTCTCTCCTTGCTCTCATAAATGGCTGGAGCACAAGCTTCTTGGGGAGGATTGCTCATTCTATTACTTTTCCGGACAGGCTCATACGCTCCCTGAGAAGGAGTGTAGGCAGACTGTGGAGGTACGTGAGCTTCCGAGGGAGGCTCATCTGCCTTTTGGGGGGAAAGATAAGCTTCTTGAGGAGGCACATGGGCTTCCTGAAGAGGCTTGCTTATCTGATCTCTCGCCCTTTCCTTTCTTTGAGGGGCAGGTTCCTTTTCTGAGTGTGCAATTAGCCTCTCTATTCTTTCTAAGGAGGGGAAGTTGTCTGGTTTAGTGGAATTGGCCACATAAACTTCCAATGGGGGATGGTTCATGTTATTGCTTGCTTTCTCTCCCTCTTGATTTTTTTCTTCCTTGGCAGATCTTGCAATTATCCTCTCTAACTTTTCTAGGAATCCATCCAAGTGTAGTTGCGTTTTGGCTGAGCCCGAGTAATTGAAAAGGCGACTGGCTTCAAACATAGTCTGAGCCAGTGCGACCATTTTCGCGCACAGTTTGGTTCTTTCTATCTCTAGGTCAGCTCTAGGATAGCACTTGTCATGATCCGTGACGTTTGGCCCTTCTTGGATTCTGGCCTGATATGCCTTAAGCATCATGTCTATGTCTTCGGGAGTGGGATCAGCTAATACTGATCCTGTTTGGGGTGGTGGGTGGGTTACGTGGGGTGTCTTAGAGGATGGAGGGATGGAGAGTGATGGGGATGGTAGCGGTGGGAATGTGTGAGAGTGCGGTTGAGATGTGATCTCTATGATTTTAGCCTTGGTTTCTCGTAGACTTTCCTCAAGTTCACTCATCTTCTTTGCCCATTGCCTTTTCATGCGTTCGCGGCTATCTCTCCAAGCTCTTGTTCTCTTTTTAGTTTGGCTCTCAGTATCGCTAGTGTCTGGGCTCTTTTCCTTGCCTACCCCTTGGTTTTGCTTCACTGCTTGAGCTCTCGTGACTACCTGTACGGGTGCAGTGGAAGTAACACTTCCGCTGGAATCTACCACTAACTCAATAACATTGATGGGCGTGATTTTTGGCATATTACTGGGGTTCTTTGGGCAATCTCGTAAGAGATGCTCTTTTCCACAATCTTGGCAGAAGCCTTGGATCGTCACTGACTGGGGTTGTGTAGGTGGAGGCAAGGGACAATCACGAATGAGGTGATCTCCTTGGCATCTATAGCACGGTCCTCTTGGGAATGGAGGTCTTACCTGCCTAGATTGAGGCCTAGGGTTGGGGTTTGCATACATGACATTCGTGTAATCTGACTCCCAACTAGGTTCGTTTGTCTCTTCGCTATAATAGGACTCACCATGCTCAGGAGACTGCATGTAGTAGGCCTGGGGGCTATCAACATGTGTAGAATCAAAGCTATGGTCACTCGGGTCACTTTCAGAAAGCAAGGATGTTACAAGGACTATAGCTCTATTCAGGTTCTCTTCTGCAGCAGTATACTTTACCGGAATCACATTAGCTGGGACTGGGGGTTGTTGTGCTAGTACAGGCTGAGGCCTTTGTTGGTTTTGATATTGAGGTTGGAAATTTTGTTGTGGCCTGCCATATGGTTGTGGAGGGTACTGGTTCTGGTATCTCCCTTGTTGGTAGGGCTGAGGGTAGGGTTGCCTAACCGCCTGCTTGTTGTATGGGCAATCTTGTGCGGTGTGGTTGGTGTATCTCCGTTCTATGGTGCAGTACTGGCTACTAGGGTTTACTTGGGGTTGAGCCATAATAGGGCAGACACTCGCCATGTGGTCACCACTGCATGTATAGCATCTTTTCACAGGGGCAAACCTTGGGATTTGTTTGCTAGTTACACCTAATTTCTGAGCTACTTTTTCGGCCAGTTCCTCAATTGATGTGGCTTGTGTGGAAGATTGACTAGATGCACTATCTGAATCTTTGTAAATTTTAGACAGCTCTAGCTCTTCTCCTAGGTTATCTTCAATGTCAATGCACATACGTACACACTCTTCTATAGTCCTAGGGTCTTTCAGATACACGTAGGATCTCAATTTTGGACTCAGCAATCCGTCAAGGAATAAGGCTACTTGTTTAGCAGATGTGGGTAGCTCCGAAATAGGGCACCTTTCAAGATATTGTCTAAATCTTCTTCCTGCAAGTCTCACACTCTCTTGAGGGGTTTGTTTGAAGCTGTGAATCAGTGAGGAGGTGTTGTGTCTTATGCCACTCTTGGAGAACTCAATAATAAATGCTTCTAGGAGTTGGTCTATGCTCCTGAACTGGCGCTCATCCAATGGCTGAAACCATGTAAGTGCCGTATTCCTCAGGGTTAGACCGAAGGCATTGTACTGCGTGAATAGATCCTCAACTTGTTCAGCTCTCAAGACTTGCTTGAACTCCGCCACATGATCATAGGGATCTCCTGTGCCGTCAAAGTAATTCTTCATGGACTTAACTAGCTGGGTGGGTCTCAGAGTTCTTGTGTGCTCTCTAGGCCTTGGCAGAGGGAATCCATCTACATTTCTTTGGTTCCTGTGGGCTCTAAGCATCTCAGGTTCTACCCTATTCGTCTCCGTTCTCGTTCTTTCTCTGCCCACTGGATTGGCAAAACTTACTTCTGGTCTATCTTTACTTCTGTCTCTTTGTATACCATGAGCCTGGGATGTTCCAGCTCCAGAGTGACCATAGGATACATTTGATCTTGGTTGGGGGAAAATGAATTCGCCCTTCCAAGTGTAAGCATGCCTATCATTTTCTGTCACCACAAAGATCCTCTCCGAAGTGTGGTCTAAGTAGGTCACTCTACCTGGGCTATCTGGATCCTTAAACTCATAGATCATGATTGTTCCTATATCAATTGGGTGATCCGGTTTATACCTCCAAAAGGCTTCGTCCGTTTCTCGATTGAGAAGCAAATCTATGCACTTGTTATCTTGGGGGACCCACTCAGGCGTGATAATCCTAGTGAGAACTGATTTACCTCGAGGGGTTCTAGGTTCCACTCCCATGTTTCCTTGTTCCAAGTCACCTAAGTCCGCTTCTGAAATTACATTTCCAAATTCATCTGTCCTATCTGGATGACTGGTGACTACGTATATGGTTCCTTCCTTGTCCAGGTATGCACCGTTTTCAAACTTGACAGCTGGGTGCTCTAGTCCTATGGATTGGTCAGGGTTTTTAATCTGGACCACAGATCTTCCTAGGCCGTCCTCATAGATGCTCGCACCTAATCGGTTGGTCCTAAGGTATTCCAACTGTGTTTTGTAAGGGCCTTCTACCCTGTACAAGTAGGGCACACCTGAACTTCCCGTAGGTCTGTCCATACCTTGAGACATCCCTGATTCACTGGTATCAGAGCTAGGGTAATGAGAGTGGTGACTCAACTGTTGAGCCCAAGACCTTGCAGTGTGATTGACACTAGCCTCTGAAGACCTAAGGCTTTGTCTCTCTCTTACTAGGTGTCGTCCTGATCTAAGGTTCATATGCCTATCTAAGTAGCCCAATTCTTTGCCCAGAGTACAACCTCGTTGCCGATCAATTGGTACCAGTCACTTGATTCTTTTTAGTTATTCCTCGTGTTTAAAGTCTTGTCTGCTATTACGTCGTCAGGCATACTTGAATGTTCTTCGTACTTTCGGGTTGATCGTTCCACATTAGGTTCTTTCCTTTGTGTTGTCGACAGTACAGAGATTAAGTTTTTAGCTTGAACTTGAGTTTTTAGGTAGTCTTCAACTTGATAGTGGCCTATCGTCGCCCTGACTTACTCCTACTTATAATCGTTCTTAGCCTAAGCTAGGAATTGACGAAGAGGAGTTGAGAATATTCCGACCTTTCTTGCCGAACCTTGCTCTTTAGTGCTCGAGAAGTTGATTCTCAAGCGTGCGCCACGCCCTTGCTTGGATACTCTCAATTGCGTCTCAATAGACCTGCATAAGTCTCAAGATTAGCTCCAAGTAGACCTTTCAATTGACAGACAACTTATTTCAGACACTTTTTTAATGACCCTTGTTCCCCCTTTTGTATTGCTAGAAATTTCCTCTAGAGCTCCCTTGGTGTTTCTGCCCTTCTGTGTGTCACTTCCAATTATCCTATCTGAAATTCAACGCGTTGTTCTTATAAAAAACAGTTGAGGGTGTATAGTATACGTCACGAGCTTTCCGACAAGCCCTAGAGCTCAGGAAATGGATTTCGTATGCAAAAGTTATGACCGTTCAGGGTTTAGGGGGTTACTCGACAGACAGAACCTTTCGGGGGTTTTAATGCATTTTCTAAGGCCTTTGTAAGTATATGAGTACCTGAAAGTGCAAATATGCCCAAAATTTAGCCTAAATTTCCAAAAATTCACTCCTTAATTTTTTTGCCGAAAATGCCTGTCTATCGCGATAGACGGTGTCTGTCGCGATAGACACAATCTATCGTGGGGGCTGTCTGTCGCGATAGACGGTGTCTGTCGCGATAGACAGTGTCTATCATGGATTTCTGTCTGTCGCGATAGACGGTGTCTGTCGCGATAGACAGTGTCTATCGTGGATTTCTGTCTGTCGCGATAGACGGTGTCTGTCGCGATAGACGCTATCTGTCGTGAAATTCTGTCTGTCGCGATAGACGGTGTCTGTCGCGATAGACGGTGTCTGTCGCGATAGACGCTATCTATCGTGGATTTCTGTCTGTCGCGATAGACGGTGTCTGTCGCGATAGACGCTATCTGTCGTGAAATTCTGTCTGTCGCGATAGACGGTGTCTGTCGCGGGTCTCTGTCTGTCGCGGGTCTCTGTCTGTCGCGGGTCTCTGTCTGTCGCGGGTCTCTGTCTGTCGCGATAGACGGTGTCTGTCGCGATAGACTCTATCTGTCGTGAAATTCTGTCTGTCGCGATAGACGCTGTCTGTCGTGGGTCTCTGTCTGTCGCGATAGACGGTGTCTGTCGCGATAGACAGTGTCTGTCGCGATAGACGGTGTCTGTCGCGATAGACTGAAAAAACGCAAATTTTTGAAAAACTTCTAGTGATCTAGAGTGCCCTCAAGGTGTAGGTTACAGTGCTAATCATGCATTCACAAAATGTTAAGATTTTCTGTCTGTCGCGATAGACAGAGGTTGTCGTCCCGGGACCTGTGCAGAGCCTGTCGTACCTGCGCACACTGCTGGGGATGATGGTACAGCAAAAAACCTGCAAAATAGCTCAAGAAACATGCAAAAAACAGCGCATGCAAATTCGCTCTCTCGCTCTCTCTCACAAGTGAAATGAGGGAAATGAGGTGGAGATGGGGATATAGTCTAAAAACTGAAATTTTCGCGATGATGGAGATGGACGTGGGAGATGGTGATGATGATGATGAAGATGGTGAAGAAAGTAAAAGAAAACCGATGAGGGTGAAGAAAATACCTACAACTCCAACGCGTCAACTCTACGTCTTACCATCACACGCTCGTCCTCAAAGCTCGATCCCCGGCAACGGCGCCAAAATTTGGTGTAGCTCAGTGATGAGTAGCACCTCCTTTAATGTCAATCCGGGAAGACGTGAGGATGGTATGAAGACCTCGAGCAAGTGGCGGCACAAGTGCGTGAGTGAGAAGCACACAAGCATGCACACACATACACACACACGCGCACACACGGCAAGACAAAGAGAGAGAATCAATGGAGTTCTTTAGATTACTTTCAAAAGCTCTTACAAGTTCGTTTCAATTACAATCTAACCTCAAAAATGAGCTCTCTAGCTCTTTTTATAGTTTTTGACTAGCTTTGGCCCTGTCCAGACCTAGTGTCCGGCCTAGTTAAAAATTAGGTTCCAGGGCTTATTTGAGGGCTCAAACGAAGTCCAAAAATTATGAAATTTGGTACGATGGTACTTCTAATACTCCTCAAGCTCGAGGACTCCTCGGCTTGCACAAAATGGAGTCTATTCTACCAAAAACGGGATTTACAATGTTTGTGTAGTGATTAAAATCACTTGAGTTGTACATAACCCATGGGGAAAAATGCTCTGGCCTTGTTGCCGTATTGTGCATGATTCCTTTGTTGCTTTGTGTGCCAACACAGCCCAAAAAAGCCATCACTCGATCTACTCGGACGCCTCTAGTGACTCAGAGGAGGAACTACCCATGGCCTCAGAGGACATCCATGGTTCCGTTCCTAGAGAGAATTTTACATCAACCACAGAGGGTGAATACTGTACCTCTCTATAGTATGTGTCAACTAATCGGCAAGGAATCCCTATTTACCTTGATGGCATAAATAGGTCTGTCCGAAGAATGGAAAACTCTACCGAGTTAGCAATAGTGCCCAGACCCGCATTCAAGTACAAAGGAGGACTGTATATGGATAGGTTAGGTCAAATCTATGTAGTGATGGAAAACCCAGATCAAATCAACGAGAGAGAATAACTAAAAGGACAAGGGAATTTAGGTGGATCTAACCCTGAAGAACTTGTGACTACCCCAAGAGGCAATTCTATGGTGACTCAAGTCTTGAGACGGGATTTGATACCTCAACATGACTATGTGTTGGACGTATATCTGATTCATGGGTCAGACTTACTATTATAATGAGATTCACCCACCCGAGGGCAAGAAGTGAGCCCAATAACCATCTATGAGTTGAAGGATATGAAAGATGAGTCTAGAGTCACATACCTAGACCAAAACCAAAGACGGTATTGGCCGATAGATGAAGTTGATAGGTCTCAATTGAAATACATGGGGTTGCCTGTATTCCCTCCTTGAGAGCAGGCAACTACCTCTCATAACCCTTTCGGAACCCACCAAGGAACAGAGAATACAATGTTATGACGAACAGCTAGCAAAGTATCCCCAACCGAACACATGTGCAGTTCACAATGCCAGAAATACATTCACACAACCAAACCAACTCAGGGATAGGTAGCATGACTCAACCACTGATTAGACCAAGGCCACAACTAGAGATGCACCCAAGATTGCATCCAATTAGACCAACAATTCCTGTAATACCCAAAGCACCAGAACCCTGAGAAGATTGAGACCAACTCAAGTTGCTAATGTATGAGAAATCACTATGATGAAATGGGAGAACCATATGACCACATAGCAAAATTTAAGCAAGCATTGCGAGTTGAACAAGTTGATGACTTCTTTGTGCAGTATGAGTCCTTTGGACTAACCCTCACAGGAACAGCCTTGACGTGGTTCCAACCATTGGATCCAAATCATTTTGGAAATATTGAACAATTTTTCCAAGAGTTCATTGGAGAATTTACTAAACGAGGGATTAAACACAACTCGTCATCCTTAATTCATAGTTTCAAACAAAACCCAAATTAAACTGTAAAAACAAGTGCTTGAAGATTTAACCAATATATCGACAGATGCAACAAAAAGAGGCTCCCAACAAAAAATGATATCACTATTCTTAGATGGATTGACTAATGGAACCTTAAGAACCCTAGTTTATGTGAAACAACTTCAAAAATTGAGTGAGAGTCTTCAAGAATGCATTGATCTAGAAGATAATCTAGCTGATGACCTCAAAAGTACACCGAGCTCTACTAAATCAGAGGGCAATAGGAGTACAGTGAGAACTAGTTCTAGTAATGTGGAGGAGCTAGCAAAAATGGTAGCTAAAAAATTGGGAGTTCATGGACACAGAAATTACTAGAACCCACCAATGAGAATGCCAATGCTAAGGAGATGCAGCCTATGTGGTGGAGATCACCCATCTCATATGTGCACAAGAGGAAGCATGGGCATGTCGCAATCTTATCCATACAATAGGTAGCCACCCCAAGGACCCAACGTGTATTGTCACATTGATCAGAAATACACCAACCAGGCTACTTGAAAGTTTCTCATTTAACAGGTAGTCAAGGCTAGTGAATCAACCCCAGTATAGGCCTTACGGATACCCTCCCAGAGAACAAGGAAGAGAGATTCTGAGATACAACCCCTATACAGGCCCACAAGGAGCACCCAGACCTTATGAACAAGGAGGATATGGACAACGATAGCTAGTGTTATGACAACAACCACCCCTTCCACAGAATGTAGTGCTAGTCAAATATACTCAACCAGAGGAGAACATGGAAAGAGCCATAGTACCAGCCACACCTTTAGCTAGTGCAAAAACAACGAATCAGGTATATGAGAAAACTCAAGGAGAATACTATCCCTATGATGCCAGTCTTGTGGAGTATGACCAAATCTATGACCAACAATATTATGGTTATGAAGGATACGACAATCCCTATGGACCAGAGTATGCGAATTTGATGTACAATGCACCTAAGGCTCCAACACCTATGAGACCACCCACTAGAACGCCTGTGCCAAAAGGACCATGCGACCAAATATTGAGCAACATGAGAAACTCTACCCACAAGGGGAGTTAGAAAAGGAGAGATTGGTGATATTCAGAAAGCTCATAGAGGTAGCCCAAGCCACTCTAGAAAAGACTATCCCAATCCTCCTAGAAACAAGAATATCTGAGAATCAATTCAATGAATGTTTTAAAGAGAACGATAAAAAATTAACAAGAATACCTAAACAGGAATGTAGTGAGGAAGAACTACAGAGCACTCAAGGCAAACCAATTTCAATAATCCCAGAGCTAGAAGCCAATTGGCCACAAGATTTGTGGGCAAGGATCCAGGAAGACCGATGGAAAAAGAATGAGAGCTCAAGACCACCCTTTGAGGAACTAGACATTGAAGAGAACCAATCCACCCCAAATTTAGAAGAAGTATATGAGGAAGTTTCTATGTTAGAACGAAATAGGAAGGAAGTACACAACTTTTCCACTCTATCTAATTATACAGGAGAATACGAAAAAGTGTCGATAGTTTTCCACGCTCCCACAATTTGAGGCAAGGAAGATGGGTCTTTAGACAAGACTTCACACAACTTAATGGAGCTCAAGAAGACCAAGATACAATGCCTTTTGACTGTGGAAGAGTTACTACGAGTCAAACCATAATTATGGAATCAATTAGTGGTACATATGAAATTAGAAACTAAGGAGACTGATAAGGAAAAAAACTGAAGTTCCATCTGCCATACAAATCCCCGTTGACAAAGTCAAAGAATTTAGTGAAGGAGATGAGGGCAATACATGCTTAACCATCACATTTAACGAATACATGACTAAAGCCATTTTAGACATAGGAGAGCTTGTAGGCATAGCCACCAAAGAAATTTGGAAGAAACGGGGAAAACCAGCCCTACGACCAACTCGCATGAAGCTTCAATTAGTAGATGGCCATGTGGAGAGACCCCTAGGAATATTGGAGAAGATCAAGTTGACTACTTATGGAGTAGAATTCGAACACACTCTAGCTGTATGTCAATTTGGAAAGGCAAATAATTATGAAATGATATTAGGACGACCTTTCATGAGACAACTCAGGGTAGTACAAGACTGGGGAAGATACACTTTATACCTACAACACCAGGGGGCTACCACCAAGATAAATTTACATAAATTTTCATATAGGGACGTACCCCCACTACGATGGAATCCCATACACAAGGAAGACGATGATTTGTCAATTCACAGTGTAGGTTCAAGTGACCAATAATGGATGCACGAAGATGCTCAATTGTGGATGTGCAAGGAAGCAAAACGAGAGGAGAATAAGACTCAAATATGGCCTATTTGACATCCAAATTATGGCCCCATAGATGACCCTATGTATATGCCTCAAATTTTCTCGGATGAAGCATTCGAACCGCACGGTTGGATGGAAATTCTAGCCACCTTAGATGTGTGTGTAAATGAGGAAGTATTAACCATGAATGGATGTGTAGATGAAGAAGGGTATGATATAAGTTTTTACATGGTAGTCCTTCAAGAAGTAGGGGCAAGAGAATTATTAGAAAAGGAATGGAAAGAGGAGTATGAAAGCATAGAGATGGAGCTAGAATTTGATTTGGAGGAACGGTATTTAGAAGTAATTCATGCGGATGATAAAGAAAGAACACCCAATGTATTAGCAATAGAAGCAGCTAAGACAAGATATAACAACGAGGAAATGCTAGATAAGGTAGAACCAACCCCAACCCTTTTTGAAATCCTAGAGCACTTCAAAAGATACAAAGTAGAAGCAAGGAAGATAGCTATTCAAATGCCCAAAAGTGAGGCTAGAGAAGGAGAAGCTTGTGATAACAAGGAAAAAACTAAGAAAGTGATAGTGACCATGGAAGAGGGAGAAGAAAGATGTACTTATATTGGAAAAGATGTGTCACCAGAAGAGGAAGAGGAACTGATAACCCTAATCAAAGAATATCGAGATGTATTTGCATGGAACTACAAGGACCTCAAAGGTGGAGATCCATCCATTTGTTCCCATAGAATCCCAATGACACGTGATGCAAAACCATCAAAGCAACACCCTTATACGTATAATGATGTCTATTCGGCAAAAATCAAGGAGGAGATAGACAAACTGTTGGCAGTCGGATTCATTTATGAGATAGAGCACACCTAATGGGTGTCACCATTAGTGGTCATATCCAAGAAAAATGGAAACTTAAGAGTGTGTATTAACCTAAAGAAAGTGAATGCAGCCACTATTCGTGATAGCTACCCATTACCTATCACTGACCATCTTTTGGAAAGAGTTGCAGGCGAGGAGGTTTATAGCTTCTTAGATGGATTCTCTGGGTACAATCAAGTAGCTATCTCTATGGAGGATCAACATAAGACAGCATTTGCAACGGAATGGAGAGTTTATGCTTTTAAAATGATGCCATTCAGACTCACCAATGCCCTTGCTACTTTCCAAAGGTGGATGTGTCATGTATTGAAGGAATTCTTGAGGAAGAGTATGGAAGTATACGTGGATGACTTATGCACATAGTCAAATCGGAGACACGAACACATTCCAAAATTACAAAGAATATTTGAGAAGTGTCGGCAATATCGAGTGTTCTTGAATGTCGAAAAATGCATTTTCATGGTAAGACAAGGAAAGATCCTAGGACACATCGTATCTAAGAATGGAATTTCCACATATGAGAATAAGATTAAGGTAATCCTAGAGCTACCAAGACCAAAAAATGCTAAGGAAGTGCAAGCTTTTATGGGCGACTGTGGATACTATCGTAGATTTATCCACATGTATGCCAGAATTGCCAAGCCGCTATATGGATTATTAACCCAATTTACATGGACAGACGAATGCGAAAAAGCATTTAATGAATTGAAAAGACGATTAAGTACGGCTCCTATTTTGAAGATACCCAACTAGAATAAACCATTTCATATCCATGTAGATGCCTCCAATTATGCAATAGGATGCATCTTGTCTCAACCTGCAGATGAAGGAAATTAGACCACCCTATTGCATATGCAAGCAGACAACTAAACCAAGCGGAAAGAAACTATACGACTACGGAACGAGAAGGTCTATGAATGGTGTATGCAGTTATGAAATTTAGGCACTACCTTCTCACAAACAAGTTCAAGTTCTTCATCGACCATTAGGCCCTATTGTATGTAGTCAATAAGCCCTATAACACAGAAAGATTAGTAAGATGGTTTCTGTTGCTGATGGAGTTTGATTTCGAAGTAGTGGTCAAAAAAGGAAATATCCATGTGAGAGCTAATCATCTTTCTAGGTTAACAGATGGGGAACCCCCCAATGGAGTAGCAGATGACTTATCAGATACTTATTTTCTCAACATAGAAGTATGTCCTAAGTGGGCAGAAAAGTTGATTCCTATACTTACCCATGGACCACATCATAAAATCAACAAGGATGCTAGGAAGGGATTTCCACAAGCACGTAATTTGCACATTGTGGTAGGAAGTGTGTACTATAAAGAACCTAACGATGTGTTGTTGAGGTGTGTGGAAGAGGCTGAACAGAAGAACTTAATGGAACAAGCTCATGTAAATCAATGGAGAATACACAAAGGATATCATGGAACACTAAGAGAATTAAAACGATTGGGAGTTTATTGGCGATATATGCCAAAAAATGTTCATGAGTACATTAGCAGTTGCCCTAAGTGCTAAGAAAGTACTCCAGCTGACCACACATCATTCCAATTCTCTACAATAGCACCAGAATAGAGTAGGACATTGGTTAAGTTCTTAAAAACACGCGAGCATGAAGAAGGAGCAAGTCTAGCTAGGAAGGGATCCCCAGAAGAAATGAACAAGGACTACATTATAATGCGAAGGCAACTATTCGAAAGAGGAAAGGACAATCAGCTTTGGCTATTGGTATCAGAACCTAGGAAGTAGGCTTGGGAAAAGTGGATTGACCTAATGGTCTCTCAAAAAGGCGCTTGGGCATCCTCTATATGAAATGGTACAAAGAATGTGCACATCGCTTTCACAAGTTATCCCAGCAAAGATTGAGGTGTATCTCTCAATCCGTAGGTCAGATTGAGGTGTGTAAGATACCATTGGAAAGCTCTCGGATTGAACTTTCCAATGAGCTAGCTTGGAAGTGTGAAGTACTAGGGAAACCATGGGTGGAACTTGATTGAGGGTTCAAGATACCAGACATGGGTGAGAACAAGGTTCAAGACTGAGGTTGAGAACAAGGGCTCAAGACACCAAGGTTGTGAACAAGAAGGTTCAAGACACCAAGGTTGAGAGCAAGGGTTGAAGAGACCAAGGTTGCGAAGCAAGATGTTGTGAGCTCAATTCCTTACATTTTTGTTGGGTCCAATGCAACAATCTAATGATTACGACCACCACAAGCTAGAGAGATGACTCTCCTCCAAACCTTTTGCTTGTATATATAGCTGCTTAAATCAATGAGGACCACAAATGTACCTAGAGTCCATAAGTGCATGTGCAATCTCCTCCACTTCTTTCATATATTCTGCTAGAGTCTACTAGTGGCTAGAGTGATCTCGACCACTACTTTAGTACCTTCCACTAGAGTCTAGTAGTGGTAGTTATACTCAGCTCTTGAGTTAAGTCTCGCTGGACTCAAGTTAACTCACCTTAACTTGAGTTAGAAGGATCTAGAGCTCCTTGGGCAAAACTCTCTCCCCATGCTCCCCATGGGAGTTGAACCCAAGACCTCCTCCTTCACAACCTTGAGACTTAACCACTACACTAAGTGGATTACTTGTTACATGGACTTATGCTTAAGTCTAGCCTCGAGATCTTTGACCATATATACGAGTGACCAAACGGTATCCGATTTCAGTTCTGTCTGAACCGGTCAGATCCTTAGATCATAGACTTACTTTATTACATTCTTTCCCCCTTGGGAAAGATTTTCGTCCTAAAAAATAAAGCTATATATATAACTGTAGGCAACCCTCGAGCCTCATGTCCTTGAACCGGAAGAACATGGTCATGTTCTAAAACTAGAAGAACATGTCTCATCTCTGTGTTGGGATCCTTGTCCAAATGATTCAAAACACTATCCGGCTTTGCACTTTGATAAACTGGCCAAAGTACAAAGTAGTGGATGAATTATAAGGGTGGATCTAAAAACATTCCCAGCCACTTCATTGTTTCTCGATGTGCGATCTAGGCACAAACATATGAAATGGATGGATTCTAATTACTAGTCCATTTTTGGGCATGACTGGTGCATGGACTTTATTAACTAGGATGTGATTTGTATCCCAATCAAGACTTTGATAACTCTTGATTCACTTGAATTTGATTTGGAAAACTTGAAGTTTGGTTGATCCAAACATCTCACTTAGATGTTTGTAGAATGGTCAACTCCCAACTAACAGTTACCTGATTTCTACACCCAACTTGAGGACTACTTTGTCCTAAGGGCTTGGAAATCCTATGTAAATTGTATAAGAAAGTTTTCCATTTACTTTGGTTCAACCTTACTATAGCTTGACCAAGTCAAATTCAAAATGAAAAACATCCAACTTAGGACACTTTTCTCAAAGACTTTAGCTAAAAGTTCTTAAGAATTGTCAATCTTATGAGCAATTCCTAACTTCCTTGTTCTAGAGTATATTGAACTTTAGAAATTCATAAGAGGTTAGTAACTACAAGCGAACCCGAATGAATAAGTCAATCTTGGACTTTTCATCTTTTGAAGATTGAATAAGTTCTTATACAAAACATCTATCTAGGATGTTTAATTTAGTTATTTGGTTCCAATTAACTGACCCAAGACTTTTGCAAAAGGAATCAGATACTCTATCGGAGTCAATTCCAAAAGATTTGGAAAGCGGAAGGAAATAACTAAAACTCTATATAACTAGTTCAAACTTCTAAGATCTAAACTCGCTATGAGTCAAGTACTTGATGACTCCGGACTTTAACTTCTTGATGATCTATTTCAACCAGGTATTTGCAGCATTTTTTTTTTCTATCTTTAAGAGAAAGAATCTGGATTCTCAAAAAGATTCATAGAGTAATTCTAAACATAATCCAACCACAAGATACTAGTGTGATATCCAACATCAATGTGTCAACCTACTGAAGTTCTAGTGACAAGTTTTTACTCAAACAATGCTTCACTTAACACTAACTTAATGCATGTATTCAATCTTTATGACTCATTACCGGGAATGCAATTCTTGTGCATTGCTTTGAGTCAAAGAATTGAATTTACCAAGTTACACTAGGAACTTGACGCTTGACTTAGTCAGTCTATTCCTTAATCAAAAGGTTCAGTTCAAAGTCAAAGTCTTACTCTTTCAGAAATTTATCAAATACTTCCGAATCATCAACACTTTATCTTGAAGTGTTTCAAGAAGAAGTTGGAAGTTACTTAATTCCTATCTTCTTAGAAAATTGATCTTGAAGTATCTTGAGATCATACTTTTATCCTCCTTGAATTAAAACCTATCCTTGGAGGTTTTAATTTTCTTGAAGATCGGATCTAACTTCAAAATCCTTTCTGAGACTAAAAGATAATTATCATCGCATGGTCCGATGTCCCATATCATCTTTCCTACATCAATCTGAGAATAATATTTGGCATCCATACCACCCTATTTTATATTCACATTAATGTGTGCATGATATTTATCCTAAAGTCTAAACATCTCTTGATAGAGTACCTTCTCACTTCAAGAATTTTGAAGTTTCAGGCATTATCTCTAACTTGATATTCTAGGTTTTGAGTCCTCTACACAATCATCTCATGATCTCATGCTTTTCATAGGAAACTAGAAAACCTCTGATAGAATATCCATTCTTCTTTACTAGGATTTTCAAAAGAAAAACCCACTATCATTGCAAGTTCTTGCATTTATCAAATTCAAGTCTAATTGGTTATACTTGACCAATTTGTAGCGACAAGAGTTGTTGGCTTCTTGTCTTTAGATTCCTTTCTTATTGCAGCTTTAAACAGCTACCCTGGTCAGGACTTTACAAGAATCTCTCTACTGCATAAGTCTAAGCATCCGCTTATGCTTCTAGATTTCACCTTTAGGAAATCCCTTTAAGAATAGATAAACTTTATGTTTTATCTTCCATAGTCTTAATTATGGTTGATACGGTTGCATACTACATACTTGGAATATCTACTGTGTTCAAACTTGGAATAGCTTGCTATTTTGGCCAATACTTGGGCAAATTCCATGGTAGTTCCAATCACGATTCTTGGACAACCATAACCAAGATTGATCAAGTCTAGTTGATCTTGCAACTATAATAAAGACTTAGTCTTTATAACTAAGATCTCTTGAACTATCAAAAGCTTCTTTGCTTAACCAAGAGGTTGTGAGTTCAATTCCTTACATTTTTTGTTGGGTCCAATGCAACAAACTAATGATTATGACCACCACAAGCTAGAGAGATGAATCTCCTCCTAACCTTTTGCCTGTATATATAGCTTCTCGAGTCAACGAGGACCACAAATGTACTTAGAGTCCATAAGTGCATGTGCAATCTCCTCCACTCCTTTCATATCTTCCACTAGAGTCTACTAGTGGTTGGAGTGATCTCGACCACCACTTTGGTACCTTCCACTAGAGTCCACTAGTGGTAGTTGTACTCACCTCTTGAGTTAAGTTTCACTAGACTCAAGTTAACTCACCTTAACTTGAGTTAGAAGGCTCTAGAGCTCCTTGGGCAAAACTCTCTCCCCATGCTCACCATGAGAGTTGAACCCAAGACCTCCTTCTTCACAACCTTGAGACTTAACCACTAGGCTAAGTGGATTACTTGTTTAAGAGAGCAGTATGCTTAAGTCTAGTCTCGAGATCTTTGGCCATATATACGAGTGACCAAACGGTGTCCGATTTCAGATCTGTCTAAAGTGGTCGGACCCGTAGATCATAGACTTACTTTATTACACATCCATGAGTAGTTGAAAGAGGCAACCAAGCATTGGGAATCCAAAAAATTCATGAATGGATACTAGCTATTGACAAAGATTATTTATCATGTCCTTGGAATTGAAGACAAGCTTCTTTTGGCTCCAAAAGCACAAGTGTTCAGAGAAGCACTAATAGGATTAAGGATTCTAGTGAAGAAGATATTTGCAAAAGAGGCGAGGAGGAAAAGAAAAGAAATAGTTATGGAAGTACAACAAACTAACAAGAAAAGGAAATTGGATCCTAGGAAGTTGGTGCTAGAAGTGAAAGAAGCCACAAAGGAGGAGATGAAGCAAGAGCAAAAGAAAGTCCAAGCAAATAAAGAACCTCATTTTCCATAGAACATTACAGAAACAATTTATTCATACGTAATGTAGGAGAATGACAAGAAATCTATATATGAAGCTCAATACCAAAAAATGTTGGAGGACTATTCAGATAAAGACACTTATTGGACACAAGCAAATGGAACACTATGAAGAGCTTCATGAGCAAATGATGAATGTAGATAGATAAGTGGTCTTCATCAAGAGAGAATATGAACTCCTATCCTACTTTAAAGAGCTACAGGGACCTCTTGAAAAGAGAACCACAGTAGTGGTTGTTGTGAGGAAGAAAAGAAAAGAACCAAAGCAAAAAAAAAAGATGAAAGGATCCAAGAAAAAATTAAGTTGAAGAAGATGTAGCAGAAGAGGAAATAGCTTGTAGATCTATCTTGATCCATAGATTGGAAGTAGGCAAAGAAGAAGGAAAGATGTCAGAAGCAATCTAGGTAGTTACATCAAAAGATAAATCTGACACAAAAATAGATACACCTGTGGAAGGCTTCATCCTAAGAAGCTTGAACTTTCAGAACCAGATACTCCTAGCAAGCACATGGGAGTCCAAATTAAGGAGGAGAAGGATTAGCAAGAATCATGGATTATGAAAAGGAAAGCTTATGTTTTGAAGAAACCATAGAAGCTAAATAATCAAAAGGAATCATTTTACTCAATAGACCATGGTAAAAATAAAGAAGAAACAATGGAAGAAAGAGAATCTGAGGAAAGATAAGTAAAAGTTGCAGAGAGAAGAAGAAAAGCAACAGAACATAGTGGAAGATATCCGAAATATTATGGATGATATTTAGCATGAAGAAGGGATCATGATATAGAAATGACGAATGTGGCAATTCAAGGAGAAGATCAAGAGGAAAAAGACATAGGAAATGAAGAAGAGCACCAAAATGATTATCAAAAGATTTAGGAAAGCAACCATGAAGATCATGAAGATCAAGAGGAGGATCATGAGCATGAAGAAGATGATCAAAAGGAAGAACATTCATTAGAAGCGGAAGAGGATGATGGAAAGGAAATAGAAGAAAAGTAGACAGAATTGAAGAAACATGAATGGTTAGTGGGTTCAGTCAGGATCCCTAGGGATATCAGAGGGACATGTGAACTCATATTGAATCAAATTGAAAATTTTAGACCATCAAGTAGGATTATAATAATATAAGGGATATCCGCTAAATAAAAATTTATAAAAGGGAATAAAGTGATAGAATAGCACAGGAAAGAGCAAAATAGACTAGCAAAAGAGGTAAAGGAGCAGCAGAAGAAGATTAAGGCTTATCAAGAGAAAGTTATTAAACTAGAAACTGAAATAGTTCAAGGAGATAACAAAATCAGTTTCTTGGAGGAAAAATGTGAGAAAAACATCGAGACTATAAAGATGGAAGATGATGTCAGGAAGATAGAATAAAAAAATTAGAGTTCTACAGACCATCTATCAGATATTAACTAAAGCTAATGAAGAAATGAATAGAATCCTGATGGAGGAGAGTCACTTCAAAGCAGAAGCAAGTATGCCAAAGAATCAAAATGCAAAGTTGGAGTCATTAAAACAAGAAATAGAGAAGATTAAAGAAGAGATAACATATGCAAAATAATGGAGAAAGAGGTAAGTACACATGCTTCTATAGCAATGAGGGGTTACAGTAACCTAAGTGAAAGAATTGAAAAAGAAAGAGTTACTTGGCTACAACAGAGGACGTAATTATTAAAGGAAATTGAAAATTTGAAAGCCAAATCCATCATTCAAATAAAAGATGTTTTCATTGAAAACGTGGCTCAAGAAAGGGCAGAGGCATCAAAAAGAGTACCTTCTCCTGTACAAGAATATAATGTAGAAGATCAGAGGGTAGTTGAGACAAAATATGAAGACTCAGATGAATTTATACATTAGTTGCTCATTGATTGAGAAGCCAAGATGAAGTACATAAAGAAGATACATAATCAATATGAAGATAAAATTGTAAAATCTGCATTAGAACATGGAATCAATCTTGATCATCATCATTGGCCTGCTAATGGATTAAGAATTCATTTTTGTATGATTATAGAGAGTATAAAGAATTATCAAACTACTAGAGTTGGAACATAACCAAATGAATTCCTTGAATATGAAGAGAATATAGAAATAACCAAAGCATTGTTTGAGAAAGATAATCCTATTGATGCGTGTGAACACACTAGAACCGTCAGGGCACTTTTTTCCCTCTTTAGGAGGTCTTTTCCCTTGTCTTGTATATATGCCTATAACCCTAATGCATCATATATCTTTGTACATTCTCTTGGTAATACATTTAGGATTGTGTTTTGTGCTCCAAGCTTCTTTGTCTTCCTTGTGTTGTTCACGTGTTTCGTCAAACCTCAAACTCCAACAATTGATATCAGAGCCATTCATCGTTTCATCTAGCGTGTCATCGATATCCCTGTGATCATAGTCTCATAATTGCATGAAATTTGGTGACCATACTCAAGGAGATTAGGAGTTCAAAAAAGCTTCATTCTGTGGTGTCAAAGTTTCACTCTAAGCTCATTTCGGCCTCCAAAGGATATTTTAGTCAGTGGACATGGCTGAAAGCAGTGATGTATTTTGTAGTTTGATTGTTGAGGATAAGTTGGATGGTACCAATTACCCATTATAGGCTTATATGATGCATCATGTATTGGTTGCAAAAGGGTTGTGGAATATTGTCCACAGTGTTGAAAAATGTGCTATTACACCTACAAACAAAGTTATTGAAGGTGATGCAGATGGCATAGAAGATGGTGATATTCTTTAGGTTCCTATTCATGCTACAGTTCCTATTGCATCTACTATAGAGAAACTTTGTTGGGATGGCAGAGATGCTCAAGCACATGCATTGATAGCCTTGTCTATCAAACATACCATCATTCCTCACATTCGCTCTTGTAGAACAACAAAGGATGATTGGGATACACTTACCACTTTATATCAGGCAAGGAATGAGGCTCGTGTTGCCTACCTCTGAGAACAATTGGAGAGTGAGCACATGAATAAAGGAGATTCCATGGAAATTTTTTTGACAAAGATCAAAGATTTGAAGGAGCAATTGATTTTGGTTTATGAAATCTTGCTTGATAGTTTACTTATGCAAAATTTTCTTAATCGTCTTCAAGATTCATATTAGAGTTTTGCTCTACTCTTCAATTGATGATGAAAGGCTATCCAAACACCTTAACATTTAAGGAGTTAGTCTATGTTCTATTGCAAGAAGGTCAGTCTAGGCAGAATAGGTTCATTATGCATGTTGTAGTTCAAGCTTTCCTAGCTAATCAGAAGGGCAAAGGTAAATGGAGAGCATCTACTAGTAAGCAAAAATTTGCTAATTCTACACAATCAAAGAAAGATGACAGATATGAGAAGATAACAGAAAAGAAGAAATTGTTTTGCAAATATTGTAAAGGAAATGATCATGTCATAAAGAATTGTCCAAAAATAGTTGCAAAAGAGCCAAAGAAGAAAGAGGATGGAATGGTTGTTGTAGAGGCCTCTACACCAAAAATAGAGTCTGCGAAACCTGTACAAAATGAAGAATGGGCATTTACCACTGTGTGCAATTATGAACCATCTTCTCATGAATAATGTATGTCTGCAATAGACTCAGATGTTTGCCAGTACTTTGATAGTTGGGCAATCAAACATATTACCTCGTAGCATAGTTTCTTCACTTCACTTGAGCTTGCCCCTACAAGGAATACTATCACATGCGCAAAAAAATCCTCTTATCCTATTATAGGAGTTGGTAAGATCATTGTGACTATTTCTCATGGTAGTTCTTTTACATTGTCGGGTGTTTTATTTGTGCTAGGGATCAAGAAAAATTCGTCATTAGTTTCAGCATTAGTCAAGATCAACTTGGTTGTGAAATTTGTTGACAATAGATGTATAGTTTGTGATCTATCAAATGATGATGTCATTATTGCTTTTGGCATTTTATGTCATGGGTTGTAATCTCATAGACTATGCAAAATCTGTGAATGATTCAGCATGTGTAGTACATGATTTTTAGGCTATGTCAAATGCAAAGCTTTGGCATGCATGCTTTGGTATGCACGCTTTGCTCATCTGAATTTTGCTAGTTTTCTACACCACAAAAATCTGAAATGGTGTCCTCTCTACCCAAACTTGAGGCACCTTGTTAACATGTTTATGAAGGCTATATTTTTGGCAAAATGTGGAATTCCTTCTTCCAAAAAGATGGTTCAGTTTGAGCTACTTAGTGATTGCATCTCGTTCATGATGATGTCTGTGGTCCTATGTAGACCCCTTCTTTTGGCAACTACCTTTACTTTGTGACTTTCATTGATGATTTTTATAGGCATGCATGGGTGTATCCATTGAAAGCAAACTCCAAAGTGTTTATGTGCTTCAAAAAGTTTTTATTGATAGAAAATCTATCAACATGCAAAATGGGCACCCTCCATTTTGATCGAGGGGAGGAATATATGTCTTTTGACTTTAATGTGTTTCTGGCTAAATGTGGGATAAAACATCAATGCATAGTGCCGTATACACCTTAACAGAATGGAGTTGTTGAAAGGAAGAACATGTCACTCATGGAGATGGTGAGGTGTATGGTCATGAGTCAGGCTTTACCACATAGTTTCTGGCTTGAGGTTGTTATGTGTGCAGCATATGTACTTAACAGGTGTCCTGCTAAAGCATTGCAGTCTATCACTCCATAGCTTGGCACTTCCTTATACATGAGTGCCAGCTCATTGTTCACTGCATCACTCCCAGGGGGGATTTGTTGATATATTTAGGTAGTGATGTGTGTGAACACACTAGGACCATTGGGGCACTTTTTTCCCTCTTTAGGAGGTTCTTTCCCCCGGCTTGTATGTATGTCTATAACCCTAATTGAGCATATATATTTGTACATTCTCCTTGTAATACATTCATGATTGTATATTGTGCTCCAAGCTTCTTTGTCTTCCTTGTGCTGTTTGTGTGCTTTTGTAGACCTCAAACTCCAACAAATCCTTCTTAGAGGAATAAGTGGTTAGACAAAAATAAGGAATGCAGGAGGATTTGGACAAAAGCTCCTTTGAAATTAAAGATTAATCCAACTTTCTATCCAATAGCATGGAGAAGGGATTGGCCGACATTTTGGCAAAAGAGAAAAGATGGTAATATTTCAACAAAATGGTTTAACTTCCCAAAGATTGTAGGACCAACAATTGCATGGCCATCAAGAACCTATATATTGACCACATCTAGAGCAGTGATTGAAAACCTCAAGGATGTGAATGACCCATCCTTTATACTAATGATAAAAATTTTGAAATTGATTAATACTTGTATAGAAACATTCACCGATACAGATATCAAGACGTTGAAAAATATAGGATTCAACTCATCTTCACATGCACTTCTTTTTATCTGAGTGAGACTTCTATTAGAATATGTTTAATGGCATATCACAGTAGAATCATATGCATGGGCAATCATTATGTACAAATTTTTGAGGATGCCTGTGATTATGGATTTTTTGAACGAGACTCAGAGATATTTGGCAAGCCAACTACAACAATAAAACGGAGGAAAGCTCCTTTTTACATGGTGAATAATTTGAATGTTATGGAAAGAAAGAGTCATGATTTAGTGGTTCAGGTTTTATCGGAGAAAAAAGAGATAGTGATCAAGGACACTACAAAGTTTTATCAAGGATGAAAAAAGGCAAGGAGGGGGAGAACGTTGGAAAGCCACTTTCTGTAAAAGCAAAACGGAAAACCTTGTAATATAGTAGTTTGAAATACTCCATTTACTATAAAATGTAAATCTTTGTAGAATTTTAGAGCTCTAAAGTGAGTAGATTTTTTTAGTAGAAGTTTAGAGGACCTATTATGAGTGTGAAAGAGGACACTTCAAAAGGTATATAAGTCATTTATGACACATTTGTGAGGGATCTTGTATTTTTTGATGAGCAATGAGAACTTGAAAGCTCTATCTTCTTCATAATCTCTTCATCAAACTTTAATGGTGATTTCAAGTTGATTTTTTTAGTGTTTTTTCAAGGATTTATCTTCGCGATTAGTAGTTCTTTGAGTGTTTATGCTTTTGTAAGTCTATCTCAAACTTCCAAGATCCTTTGATCCTCCAAAGATTGTTTCATCTTGATAGTGTGAATCTATCATAATTGTGATTCTCTTGCCACTGAGGTACATGAACTAAAATTTGAATTTGATGTTACCAATGTCTTTATTATGAAAATTAGCACACTTATGCACAAGAATCACGGAAAAAGCTTAACTCAATCTATAAGAAATAATAGAATTATCCCTATCTTTTGTGAAAAATCTGATGAAACTGATCTTGTGATGATAAATCTTGGATCCATTGATGAAGAAGGGGCTATGGTCTTAGCATACTTCCCGGATCGACAATTTATGTGTTTGGGGTTGTTGTTCCTTTATACTATAATGATTGGAGAGGACAACTCCAAAATATTCCAAACATGGATCCTTGAGACAATAGGAGATGGTTGAACTATGCCCTAAGAGAGAGGATTAGGAATTAATCCTCAACCATGGCTTTTGGGGCAAGTGGTTAGCCCATCACATTCCTAACCAAGAGGTTGTGAGTTCAATTCCTTACAAGATGTATGGAGACATATCCACTACCCAGAAAGGTTTGGTTTTATCCTTATTGTTTAGCATAACCAATGTTACTAGCTTGCGAGGCATTTGTGTATCTTGGCAACCTTGGCAAACACAACTGAAGAAACATCATGATAGCTAGCTCCTCATTTGGCTTTTCTTTAAAGTCTTGAAACTTGGTATAGCCTACATAGGTTGCTGCACTCTTCTTCAAAAAGTTGACATCCACCTTTGTACCCATAGGATAAAAATTCAAGGCAGCCTTGATGTGCTCTGATTTGATAGTGATATCCACTAATTCTTTCTCCCAATTATTTACTTTACAAAAAAATTATGGTTCATTGCTTCTCTTTAATTCTTACAAAGAAGCCATGACCTACTCACATCTTTTAAATTCTATAACAAACATGGGTTCTTCCAGCAATTTGTGAAGCCCCATTGCTTTCCATCTTTTTTAAATCATTGTGGATCCCTGGAAGTTGTAAATCTCTTGGTAGAGCATTGAAAAAGATCATTCCCCTTATTGCCTTCTAGACCAATGGCTTCTCTAATATAGGAGTCTAAATCTTGACATCTTCTATAGTACACCATTTTTTGTTAATTGTGCATTGTTCAATCCTTCTATGAATAGAGACACTCTTTTAGGCATTGATGGCTTTTCTTTCTAAGGGCATGTATCCAAATATTGTTTGAATCTCCTAGTTGCTATCCTTACATTTTAATCATGTTTTTGCTTAAATGTATGAATCAATGTAGCAATACTATGTTTGATTCCAATTTTGGAGAATTCCCCTACAAATTCTTCCAAAAACTTATCCTCCTTAACGGTAAAAACCAATTTAAGGCAGCTCATGACAAGGTTAATCCAAAAGCTTCAAATTGGATCTTATATTCTTGTATCTCTTATGCTCTTAGGATTTTTTTTGTATTTAGCTACATGATCATGCGGATATGTAGATCCTTCATATTTATTTTTCATACATTTTGCCACTTGGTATGGTCTCATGGTTCTTCCAGGATTATTCCATTCATTTCTTCTTTGGATAGGAAACTCATGTATAGCTTCTCCTTCCCTTAGAAAAGGGTTAGGTGAAGTATGATGTCTCCTTTTTCTCTATGTCTCTACAGGAGTATGATGCCTTCTATGCCTTGGAATGTTTGGTCATTCTAGGTTTTGGTCCCAAGTCCCTTTCTCTGAACACTAACCCAAGTCATTTGTTTCATCTCTGTGACATGAATACATCCTTGTCTATCTTCATATCTTCCATCTTTAAATTGAGCCACTTACATCAAGTGTAAAGCAATTTCTAAGTTTCTCAACCTAATGAGTTTCTTAGCAGTCCATCATGATACACATAGGCCCCAAACCTATTTGTATACAAGGTATTTAAGGATGTTTCTATAGTCTCCTTGGTTAGATGTTTCTACTTCTCCATTTAGATTTTCCATATTTCTTTGTGACAAGTATGTATTTTTTTCCTCCCTACTTATGTTTTTTTGTGCCCAAGACTCCTTAGACCCTTGACTATATTTGTTAATAATCCCTAATCTAAATCTCATCAATTTCTATGTGATTCCTCTAAAAAACCCTAAATTCCAATGGTGAACTAAGGTTAGAATTTTCTTTACGTTAGCTCTAGTATTTATTCGCCAAATGAGTCCTTTAGTATGAGAAAAGGAGCACATGGGGAAATGTGCTTAGTCTATATATAGAACCTCATTTTTGTAAAAGGGGAGATCTTGGTTTGATGTATATATGTCAAAATTTTTGAGTTCTCAATTCAACTTGAAAAAGCACAATTTTGAGTTCAGAATTGCATTTTTCACAGAGAACCGTGATTTTCAATGTCTATGGTTGCTTTTATATTTTACTTTTTTTTTTAAGATTTTATAATATTTTGATTATTCAAGTATTTTGAAATTTTCTAAAAATTGTGTTTTTTTAAATTTTGAAAAATCTTTATTTTGTGTAGAAAACTGTGTTTTTTTTTGCTCAACATCATGATTTTGGGAAATCTTGATTCTCAGATGAGAATCATGATTCTCACACTTCACAAATCATGATTCCTGACGAGAATCACATTTTTCTCCCAAAAAATTATGATTTTGTGTTCAAAATTATGTTTTTCTCTATGAGGAGAAAATTGCAATTTTCAAGTGCTCAAAATTTTATTTTTACTCACAATCATTTTTTCACACAATCATGATATTTTGCAATTATGAGGTCGAAATTGTGAAAGTTTTGAACCTCAAAATCATGATTCTCTGTCACAATCATGATTTCTCACAATCATCAATTTATGTGATTTTCAACAAGAATCACATTTTTTAGAGAATTATAATTTTTTTTCATTTTTCACAAAATTGCAATTTTGTGATTTTTTTTAGTGAAATTTTGACGTGAGTTTTTTTTCTATGATTTTTTCACACACATTAGAAGTGGATTATAATTTTATTAGAATGAAATGAAGAAAATCCATCAAAAAATATTTTTTCTTATTGAAATACAAGAATAAAAAAATCACGATTGTGGAACTACTTGATTTTAACCACTTTTTGCAAAAAACTTTTTCAAAAAAATGATAATAAAATGTCAAAAAGATATATCTGAAAATTGGTTGTATTGAAAATTGTGAAAATACTTGATTTTCTTTTTACTATGAAAATTGCAATTCCGAACGCTCTTTCTCACTCACTCTCTCACTCAATGATCAATAATTTTTTGAAGTCCTACTTTTATAGTCTTTTCTCAAAATCATGATTTTCCCTCTTTTTCATGTTTGACCATGGTTGCAAAGAGATTGATTTCCATCACATCTTTTGCAGCCCTTGTTTGAGTTCCTATTTGACCATGGTTGCAAAGAGATTGATTTCCATCGCATGTTTTGCTTCTTGGGTATCCATTTAAGAAGAGTCCCATCAAAGGGAAAATTCAACAACACAAGTTCTAAAAAAAAGGAAGAAGAAAAAAAAGAAAAAGAAAAGAGAGGGGTAGGGCATCGCATTCTCTATCTCTTTTTGCCCAAGCCCAAACGTTGAGGCCAAGGTGTAGAAAATCATTGATAAATCTTCATAGAAATAGAGCAAATATGGTGCCTAGATTTCCAGAATTTTAAGAGGAATTCATAGGGATATGTGGAATTAATAGATCCAATAGCTTAGGATGGTGATAGTAATTTGCATGATGTGCAACCTTGTACTTCTCATGGTCTAATTTAGATGATGGATATTTCGATAAATTTTTTTAATGTGTAAAATAGTGCGTAATGAGTTCAGTGTAGATTTTTTTAAAGATTATTATGAAAAAGTGAATCTACAATACTTACGTTTTAATATGAGTATAATAGTTTTTACTGTAGAAAGTTGTGTTGAGTAAATTGGACCTTCAACAAAGAAAAATAATATTAAAAATATTATTTCCTAATTTTCATAATTTTGGCTTTTGTTTTGGGCTCATTCTAGTGTACTATAGGAGAGTATTATGATAAAACCAATAACAATGGAGCAGGCTGTAGTACTTGCCTTTTCTTCTTGCATACTTATTCTAACATCTTTTCACATGAATAGTGGCATGTAAAAGCTTGAACTATCGTCTTTTTTATTTGTACGGCATGTGATGGGTGATTGGATTGGATGAAGAAAACTTGGATGATTTGTATTGGAAATTGATGCTATTTTAATAGATGCTTTCTAATGTAAGACATTTACAAGGGTCTTTGGGTTTTTAAAGTACCATTTCTTGTATCATAAATGTTCTAAAGGGTTGTCTCGTAAAACATACATACGTACATACACACAACATACCTACCTACCTACATACATACGTACATACATACATACATACCTACATACATACATACATACATACATACATACATACATACATACATACATACATATGTACATATGTACATATGTACGCACGTACATATGTATGTACGTACATACATACATACATACATACATACATACATACATACATACATACATACATGCATACATACATGCATGCATACATGCATACATACATACATACATACATACATACATAGCTACATACATAAATATATGCATGCATACATACATACATACATACATACAACATACCTACCTACTACCTACCTACCTACCTACATACATACATACATACATACATACATACATACATACATACATACATACATACATACATACATACATATATTTATGCATACATGCATATATGTATGCATACATACATATATGTATGCATACATACATATATGTATGCATACATAATATGCATGTATGCATACATACATATATGTATGCATACATACATATATGTATGCATACATACATATATGTATGCATACATACATACATGCATATAGATACATACATACATACATACACATACATACATACATACATACATACATACATACATACATACATACATACATACATACGTACATACAACAGAGCTACATACATACATACATACATACATACATACAACAGAGCTACATACATACATACATACATACATACATACATACATACATACATACATACATACGTACATACAACAGAACTACATACATACATACATACATACATACATACATACATACATACATACATACATACATACATACATACAACATACATACATACATACATACATACATACATACATACATACATACATACATACATACATACATACATACATACATACATACATACACATATGCATACTTACATACATACATGCATGCCGACATACATACATACATATATACATACATACATATACACATATATATATGTGTGTGTATGTATGTATGTATGTATCTATGTGTCTACGTGTGTATATATGTGTGTGTACATATATATGTATGTATTTATGTATGTATGCATGTATGTATGTATGTATGTGTGTACGTAGGTATATATATAATATGGGGGGGAGAGAGAATGTGTGCAGATGCACATGTATGCATTTGCATATGTATGTATCATCCATTGTAATGGTTGATGAAAAAGAGAAGATTCTTGGAGTTGGAAAATTGGAGAAAGCCTCATCATCGCCTCACCTTTGAGCACTTCGATCAAGATCCATTCCATTTTTTCACCATTATTTTTTTGTATGCCTTCTTTAGAGTATGCATAAGATAGCATCCCATCATAAGACCGTGCATAGGCTCTTCTTTATTTTCCACAATTCACCCTTAGTCCCCACATGCACATAGACTAAGAAGAGATGAACTAATTTCATCTATTTGTATCTATCATCTACATTCCATCGTTCGATCCTTATACTCATCCATATTTCACCTTTACATTCCATTATTATTGTTTATATAAAAGAGAGAGAGAGAGACAGAAAAGAAAAGAACAACATTCTAGCATATTCTTCTCACCTACAGGAGGCAAAGGACCAAAAGATAAAAGGCGACCTACTCCACACAACATACAGAAAAGCAAGATAAAGAAAAGCAACAAAGCAATACACTCCAATGACACAAGATCGTGCACCCAAAATGACTACTACACACTCTTCCACAAAAGCTCCACACTCGCAATACTTATAACAACAGTAAGCACAAATTAGGAATTTTCTCTCAGCTCCAAAATCAAAATATGGTCAATAGCAAGATCATTTTGAAACTCGGAATGAGACGCATCTAGCTGGTATTTTTAGCCTAATCTGACAAATGTGCTTCAAGTTATGAGCAAAATAGTGAGTGGTGGGAAACACCAACTCCTGCTCCACAACTCACCAAGCTTCACACACACACACTACAATCGATTAAACAAGAGGGAAAGGGGCTAGACAACACTCCTACACATGCATTTCAAGCACCAAACACACATGTAAGCTCTTGGAGAAGAAGATACACACTAGAGGAAATGCAAATTTGAAATTTCAGCTTGATTACTCACAAGGGCAAATAAGTGTTTACAAAGAGTCATCAAGTGACTTATATAAATGTGCCCTAAAAATGGTCCTTTCACACAAGAGACTAGCACTTTTATTGAAAATCACTAAATTCTTACTATTATACAAGGCTAATGTTACAATATTCGCGATTCATGCAAACTAGAGGACTCCTCGAGATCATTTACATTTGAAACAATATCATGGGAAATTGAAGAAGAAAAATTATGCCCAATTTTGGAAATTTGTTGGCCTGCTTCTCTTTGCTTCTTTATTCTGAAACACTCTCCCCCTCTTAGTCTCTGTCATCTCTTGACAGGCTTCTGCGGGTTTCCCTGACACACAACAAGTGGTTGAACCTGTGATACATATGAAAAATTAGGCTTGCTATCCTCAATCGCCTCTAGGCAACTGATGTTGTATGCTTTATTGACCACTGCCAACAATCATGAAGGCCTTAAAGATTTAGAGGTTACTGATATCCTTTTTTAACTGCATCGTGGTCTTCCTCAAGATCGACTATGATAAAGCCTACGACAGGCTGGAATGGGACTATATTTTGCAGTCGCTCCTAGATCTTGGATGTAGTCAGAAATTCACCAAGATGATCGCAACCCTTCTCGGAAACGCATCAAACCAAATTAACATTAACGGCAAGCTTTTGAAGGTGATCAAACTCAGAAGATCTATCAGACAAAGGTGCCCATTGGCTCCCCTTCTCTTTGCCATTGCCACGGAAGGGCTTAGCAGGCTGGTGGAGCATCAGGTGGAAGCTGGTAATATCAAAGGCCTCCGTTTGCCTCATGACCACAGTCAGATCACCATGAGACTTTTTGCCGATGATATGAATGCGTTTGTTCACAATGACAGTACCAGCCTGGAGACATTATGGAGGTGTCTGGCTACTTTTTGTGAAGCCTCTGGATACACAATCAACCACTCTAAGACTGCCTTTAGAGCTATTGTTGGGTCACAGTCCGACCTTCTCATTGATCATGGCTGTCAAATCATTCCACACGGCCAAATTTTTCGGCTTCTTGGGATACCCTTGGGGTTGGCGTCTCTATGGAATAGCGGTGGAACTGGGTGCTGGCCAAACTCAAAAACAAGCTTAACTATTGGAGAGGTATGCAAATCAATCTTGCTGGTCGTGCTCTGGTTATCAACATGTTCCTCTTTTCATCTACCATTTATTTCCTTTCTTGTTGGAGACTGAAAGAGCAAGATCTGTCCAAACTGGATAGTATTTGTAGAAACTTCCTTTGGACATGCGACCACAATAGGAGGGGGTGCCTAAAATCAAATGGTCCATCTGCACCAGCCATAGAGATAGTGGGGGACTTGGTATCGTGGACATTGGGTGCATGGCTAACAAACTAGCGGCCAAATGGATGATTAAGGCTTGGTGCAATGGGGATGCCTCGTGGGCCAAGTTGATCTTCAAAAACAAGAACGAGTTGGCTCTCTTGGGTTTCCCAAATTGGAAGAATCTTGACATCTTGACCTTGCTGTTTTCCTCGATCCCCATCTTCTTGAAAGGCTCTAATCTCGTGTGCTCCCTATGGAAGAGTTGGAACAAAGTCAAAAGCTACACCATAATTAGTGAAGACTGGGAATGGGTTACCGGTATCAGACAAAACGACTCTATCTGGTTTCCGATCCATGGCATTCAGAGTGTGGAATCTTGGAACATTCAAAATGCCAAGAAGTTATGGAACAAAGGCTTCAAAAAAGGGAAGCATCTCTGGAAACAAGACACCAACCACTGGATCAACTTCGAGGATATTGACCCTTGCGTCAACATTTCGTACGAACAATGGTACACTTTGCAAAGCAGATGTCTCGCCTGGGACCGACACAAAGTTCGCCTTCTCATGGGACACGACACGTCGAGCTCGCTTGGTCTCAAATGGCACAATGGGAATAGCCTGTCAAAAATCCTGAACATCAAAGAAACGATTGACTATCAAGTTAACCTCAACAAGAAGTGGTGCCTATCATGGACGCGGCTTTGGTGGGACATGAAGTTCATGGCCATCTGGCACCCCCTCATAGAAATCAAAAAGTCAGTCCTCTTATGGCAAATTCTTCATCATGGAATCTGGACCAACCTTAAGGCTAGCAAATTTTGTGGGATTCCTCCCTGGTGCAAACGCTGCTACCAGTCTATCAAAGATGTTTCACACATCTTCTTTACGTGCCCCAACTCCAAAAGAATCTGGCAGACGGTTGGAAAGAAAATTAGACTTCAGAAACATCTCCCCCCCCCCCCCCCCCCTTTAGGCATCATCAAGTACTCCTTTTAATCAATAACAAGCTTAAACCCAAGTGGGCCCCTCATGAGGGTGATGAGAGGGTGATTAACCTTCTTTGTAATGCCATTTAAGCTCTGTAAAAGCTTCCCCTGGTTTGTGGGATTTGGGGGGTCCCGTGGGCACTAGTCCCCTTCTCTTGTACTTTTCTTTATTTAATTCAAGTCCGGGAGAGTAGGCTAATGCTGAACTTTCTTTATATTAAAAAATAAAACATTCGTTATATCAACACATCAAGGTTGCTGTATTAATTCTGGTTGCCATGCATGCACCCATCAATAAACATTGTATCTCTTTTAGTTTGGATGATGCTTCAAAGGTCTTGTTATAAATCTTTTTTTACATCGTTCGGGACCTTGCTTTGCATTGCAACCTGATGTGTGCCCTTGCGGGGCTTTGGGCAAAGAGTAAGTCTTTTATTGAGATGATTTGTGTTTTGATTTTCTTCTTCTTCTCTTGCTAGGTTCTGGTTGCCACACACACACACCCATCGATAAACATTGTATCTCTTTTTGTATGGGTGATGCTTTATCGCAGTGTAAAGAAACAACAAAGAGGAGCCCCAAAAATTTTCAAATTTTGGGCATAAATTTTCTTCTTCAAAGTCTTATGAATATCCCTTGAAGCCATATGCACTAGAGGAGTCCTCAAGATGCATGAACCCCAATCATTGTAACATAATCCTTGAAATATATTAGGAAATTAGAGCTTTTCAATAAAAAGTGTCGGTCTCTTGTGTGAAAGGACAAATTTTGGGGCACATGTATATAAGTCACTTGGTGAATCTTGTAAAGAACTTTTTTCCATTGTGAGAATTGAATTAGAACTTTGAATTTGCCTCTTTTCTACTGATATTTTTCTTCTCTAAGAGTTTTTGTGCGTGTGCAATGCTTGAAATGTGTGTGTAGGCTGTTGTCTACTCCTTCCCATCACTTGTGAGATACTGTAGTGTGTGTATGAGCCATAATAAGTTGTGGAGTAGGTGTTGGTGTTTCCCGCCATTCACTATTTTGGTCATAACTCAAAGTACATATGTTAGATTTGATTGAAAATACCACCATTAGATGTGTCTCATTGAGAACTTTGAAAGGATCCCAGTATTTACCATATTCAAAGTTCGGAGTTGAGAGAAAATTTCGAATTTGTGCTTATGGCTGTAAATGGTATCACAACATGCATTTTCAAAGAGTTAGTGAGTTGGAGAGGTAGTTGAGACAAGTCACATGCATTGTAGCATTGATACTTCACATACCATCACGTGTGCACATGTCGTCATAACTTGGTATGTCTAATTCTTTGGATTGATAATTAAATGTGTATTAATCCACCACTATATCCACTTGTAGGGTGATTGAGTTACAGTCTCATTGACACAAGTCCCTAAGACTTCATGACTTAGGTACACACATTTTTGGCACCGTTGGCACGGATAGCCCAACCAAGGTGCCTTCATGATGGTTATAGCTATAGAGTGAATGAATCGTACTTGTAGAGGTGAATTCAATCATTGGCAAGTCATTAAGTATTTTAGCACTTGTTACTTACTTTAGGAGTGTGTGTAACGAGTTTTTAGGTTTAGGTTTAGGTTTGAGGGAGTGAGGAAGGAGTAAGGTTTAGGCAAGAAAGAGGAGAAGGATAGGAGAAGTAGGACACCTTGAGAAAATCCCAAAAACTTTCTAGTTTAGTTCAATTCAAGCACTTGGTTAAGAAAGGCCATAAAATCCAAAAAATAGTAATTTCTCAATCAGTTATCCTAAGCAAGTATTGTGGAGAGCAGCGACTGGTATTAGGGGAGTCATCTTGTGGTGAGTGAGTGCATAGTTTATTGGAAATTTAGTAGGCCCATAACTAATACCACGGGTCCATAGTTCCATAGGTTTCCAAGATCTACAACATAGAAACCAACAATCTTCCAATATTGACAAAACATGTACATACCACACTTAATCATACAAATGATGAGACAAAGATAGAGAAAGATTAGACAACGTGTGTAAAGTGTTACGTAAGCCACTGCTTACTCACACTATCATATATACAAATGTCAATTTACAATGTGGGAGTCAAAATCTCAACCACTCTATGTGAACAGAAATAGATGGAAGAGTGAATATACAAATGTAACAAACATATTCAGATGTATGGACAGAAATCTGAATATATATGAGATGGTTGACCTAATAGGTTTTAGAAGAGTGGATATGAGTGACAGAAAGAGGAAGGATCACTCTAAAACTGATAATCAGCAAACCCTCATCTGATTTTAGGCTATGGAAGACCCTAAGTCAGATACGTGTGTGAAAGATCACATACTTACAAAAGTAGCAAAGAATGCTAACAAGTTTGCTATTAGAAATCCTCATACTCATGTGAACCACCTTCCCTAACACCTCATCTGAATGCATGTAGCATGCATGTATTGATTCTTCTTTAGATATGCCGAATAGGACTCCTCCTGATATGGATGCCACTGCCTCCATAAACTCCAAGTAGTACCTATGTGCATAAAGAGAATATGTACCTGAATTCTTAACATAAGATGCAAATCTTATATTAAGCCCCATCCAATGTCTTTGAAGTACACCGAAATCTTCATGTAGAAGACAATCTTCAAATACATCATGTAGATGGCTGTTCCACACCACCAAGCTGTTGATAGGCAAGTCCTCACCATAAACAAGAGTATGAGCACACCCTTCTCCAAGAAGAACTCCATAGCTACTCCTCAACATGCTCCTAGAGTGCACCATGGCTGCTCCATGTGTGCTAGAGCACCATGTCTACTGAGGAACCAAAGCTGTCATTGCAATTGGTGTAGGATACTAGATAATGAGCCAAGCATGTTCTTATATAGCTTTGTTTCTTTTGTGAAAAGCACCACATAAAACAAAAATGATGTCAGCAATTTGCGATCACTATCGAATAAAACTTCTACGAAAAACTCACGCGCTCGTTTTGCTTTATTTTAAAAAGCATGAATAAAACAAACTCTTTCCATGCTACTGCGGCCGACGGGAATCGAACGCTCATGGGGGCTTTGGGAGGACAACAACGTAGCCACGTTGCCTAGTGCCTTTTTCTACTATTAAAAACTTATAAAGAGCTTCTGATATGATAGCAGCTTTTGAGTTCTTGGACCATTGCTTGACATTGATTCCAACATAGCTGACATTGTGAGCACAAAGCTTAGGCAAGGTACCCTTGAAGGTGAGGAGTGTCATCTCATCAGTAGGAAGTGCACCCCAAGCAAGCCATCACTCAATTTACTCAGAGCCATCTAGTGATTCAGAGGAGGAACTACCCATGGCCTCAGAGGGCATGCATGGTTCAGCTCCGATAGAGAACTTTATGTCCACCATAGGGGGTGAATACCAGACCTCTTTGCAGTATGTATCCACCAACCAACAGGGAATACCTATTTACCTTGATGGCATAAATAGGTCCCTAGCAAGAATGGTAAACTCTACGGATTCAACAATAGTTCCAAGACCCGCAAGAAAGTACAAAGGAGGAGTTTACATGGACAAGTTAGGTCAGATTTATGTGGTGACTGAAAACTCGGACTAGATCAACAAGAGAGGGGAACTAGAAGGACAAGGAACTTCAAGAAGACCTAATCATGAAGACATTGTGACTACCCCAAGGGGCAAGTATGTGGTGACTTAAGTCTTGAGAGGGGATCTCATACCTCAAGATGATTACCTGTTGGATGTATATTTGATTCATGGGTTAGACCTACTTCTAGAAACCGATTCACCCACACGAGGAGAAGAATTAACCCCAGTGACTATCTAAGAACTAAAGGATCAAGTGGATGAGTCTAGAGTCACATACCTAGACCAAAACCAAAGAAGGTATTGGATAGTAGATGAACTTGATAGGTATCAGTTGAAATACATGGGGTTTCCTGTATTCCATCCTTGAGAGCAGGAAAATACCTCACACAACCCTTTTGGATCCCACCAAGGAATGGAGAATACAATGCCAGGACAAACAAGTCAATGATGCATCCCCACTAGAACACATGTGCAATTCACTATGCTGGGAATGTTGGAGTTAGACGTCTACGAAAGCACGCGAACAACACAAGGAAGAAGAAGAAGCTTGGAGCCCAAACACACAATACTGATTGTATTACTAGAGAATGTACAAAGATAAGTAGCCCATTAGGGCAATAGGCGTATATACAAGCCGAGAGAAAAAAACCTCCTAAAGAGGGAAAAAAGTGCCCCGGCTACACACATCACTACCTAAATATATCAACAAATCCCCCGTGGGAGTGATGCGGTGAACAAGGAGCTGGAACTCATGTATAAGGAAGTGCCAAGCTATGTGGAAATCACTCCACAAAAGGAAGTAAGCCCAAAGCTTTGCGGAAAGCTTCAAACTTCTCCTTAGGCAGAGCCTTCATGAAAAGGTCTGGAATGTTCTCCTGCGTGGGCACATATGCCAAGCTGATCTCCCCAATAGAGAACCTCTCCCTGACATAGTGATAATGCACCTCAATGTGCTTAGTGCAAGCATGGAACACAGGGTTCCTCGCAACTGCCAATGCGCTCTGATTGTCAGTGAAGATGGTGGTGGCAGAAGACTGGCCAACACCCAAATCAGCCATAAGGCGTCTGAGCCACACACACTCAACAATCGCTGTGAAAGCTGCCCTATACTCAGCCTCACAACTAGAAGTGGCCACAGTAGGCTGCTTCTTGCTCAACCAAGATATACATGAGCTACCAAACATGAAGCAAAAACCACTGGTGGACACATGAGTGTCATAGCAACCAGCCCAATCTGAGTTAGAAAAAGCATGCAAATCTCGCGGTAGTGATCCCCCCTTCGGATAAAACAACCCAAGTAGCCGAGTACCACTCAAGTAGCGAAAGATGCGCTTAACCGCCTTCCAATGCGTGACTCCTGGGCAATGCATAAATCTGCTCATCTGTGAGACAGCAAACTGAATATCTGACCGAGTAATGCATAAGTAAATCAAGCATCCAACAACCTGCTGATAGAGAACAACATCAAATGCATCTCTAGCATCATGAAGACTCAATCGTAAACCTGTCTCCATAGGAGTGGCAATAGGTTTATAGTCTTCAAGGCCAAAACGCTGCAATAATGTGTCAATATATTTTGTTTGACACAAAGCCATTCCACCATCAACTTGCATAAACTGAATGCCCAAATAGTGGTGCAAGTGCACCAAATCAGACATCTCAAATGAGGCATGCAAATCAGCCTTGAAATCAACAATATGCTTCTCAATAGGACCAGTGAGCAGCATGTCATCAACGTAGACAACAATGATCAGAAGCACATCATTAGCATGCTTAACATACAAGGTGCTTTCAATTGGATTGTTCTCAAAACCATGTGCAAGCAGATAGGCATGTATCTTCTCATACCAAGCACGTGGTGCTTGCTTTAAACCATATAATGCCTTCTTTAACCTGCACACCTGGTTTTCATGCCCTTTCTGCACAAAGCCACGGGGCTGAAAAACATACACTTCTTCATGCAAGACACCATTCAAAAATGTTGTTTTAATGTCCAACTGATGTACATTCCAACCATGATGGGCTACAATCCGAACAGTAGTCATATGACATGTAGGTGCAAAGGTCTCATCAAAATCAATGCCTCTTTCCTGCGCATAACCCTTTGCAACAAGCCTAGCCTTATACCTGTCAACTGTACCATCAGGTTTACGCTTCAGCTTGTATACCCACTTAGTGCCAATGGCCTTCTTGCCAGGAGGCAAGTCACATAAAGACCATGTACCATTCTTCATTATAGCATCATATTACGATTGCATAGCAGCCATCCAATTTTCTGAATTCTGTGCTTCATCAAAAGAAACAGGCTCATTCTCATCACAGAGACTAAATGCAGCCATAGCATAGCAATCTGATGCAAAGGAGGCACTATGAGAGCCTGAACGAGTACGATATGACAATGGTGCATCTAATTTGCTGTCACGCAAAGTCTGCACCAGCCATTTTGGCATAGTTTTTGCCTGCTCAATATCAGCTCTCTCATCAACAAGTGCATCATCTAAATCTGCATCAGAAATGGAATAATCTGCATCATCATATGAAACCTGCAAAGGCTGAGAAGTTGCCTCATTAGGACCAACACTAGAATGTCCACCTGTAAAAAGAGGCATCAAAGTATCATACATGTCTTTAGAGCTAACAGATGTCTCCTTAGTACATGAAAGCAATGGCTGAATAGCATCTTCTACAAAGACAACATCACGGCTAACCAGAATGCGTTTAGTCTATGGATGATATAGACGATAGCCTTTACTTTCAGAACTGTACCCAACAAAAATACATTTTACTGCCTTATCATCCAATTTTCTGCGATGTTATTCAGGCACTAGTGCATATGCCAAACAACCAAAAACATGCAGATGAGCAACAGATGGCTTGCGGTCATGCCAAGCCTCATATGGCATGATAGACTGCAGTGCTTTAGTGGGACACCTGTTCAATACATATGTTGCACACATGACAGCCTCAAGCCAGAAACTATGAGGTAAAGCCTGACTCTTGACCATACACCTCGCCATCTCCATGAGAGACCTGTTCTTCCGTTCAGCAACTCCATTTTGTTGAGGTGTATACGGCACTGTACACTGGTGTTTTATCCCACGTTCAGCCAGAAATGCATTAAAATCAGAAGACATATATTCCCCCCCTCGATCAGAATGGAGGGTGCCCATTTTACATGCTGACAGATTTTGAGCCAAAACCAAAAACTGTTTAAAGCACATGAACACTTCGGACTTTGGTTTGAGTGGATATACCCATGCATGCCTAGAAAAATCATCAATGAAAGTCATGAAGTAAAGGTAATTTCCAAAAGAGGGTGTCTGCATAGGACCACAGACATCACTATGTACAAGCTGCAATTTCTGTGTAGCTTGAACTGAACCATCTTTTGGAAAGGAGGAACACTGCATGTTGCCCAAAATACAGCCTTCACAAACATGTTTTCCAGGTGCCTCAAGTTTGGGCAAAGCGGGCACCATTTCAGATTTTTGCAGGCGTAGCAAACTAGCAAAATTCAGATGACCAAAGCGTGCATGCCAAAGCTTTGCATCAGACATAGCCTGAGAATCATTTACTACACATGCCAAATCATTTTCAGATCTTTCATAGTCTATGAGCTTATACGGCCCATGACGTAAAATGCCAGAAGCAATAATCACATCGCCATTTGACAAATCATGAACTGTACACCTGTCATCAACAAATTTCACAACCAAGCCAATCTTGGCTAATGCAAAAACTGATAACAGGTTCTTTTTGATCCCTGGAACAAATAAAGCATCTGACAAAGTGAAAGAACTACCATCCGCAGTAGTCAAAATGATCTTACCAACTCCCATAACAGGATAAGAGGAGTTGTTTGCGCATGTAACAATATTCCCTGTAGGGGCAGGCTCGAGTGAAGAGAAGAAACTGCGCTGCGAGGTAATATGTTTGGTTGCCCCACTGTCAAAATACTGGCAAACATCTGAGTCTACTGCAGACATGCATTGCTCATAAGAAGATGGGTCAAAACTGCAGACAGTAGTAAACACCCATTCTTCTTCCTGCACAAGATTTGCAGACTCTATTTTTGGTGTAGAGGCCTCTGCAATAACCATTCCAGCCTCTTTCTTCTTTGCCTCTTTAGCACCCAGTTTTGGACAGTTCTTTATGATATGATCATTCCCTTTACAGTACTTACAAAACAATTTCTGCTTTTCTGATTTCTTCTCATCTTTATCTTCCTTCTTCGAATATGCAGAATTAGCAGATTTCTGCTTACTACTTGAAGAGTTCCATTTTCCTTTGCCCTTATGACTAGCCAGGAAAGCTTGATCTTCAACTCACATAATGGACCTGTTTTGCCTGGACTGATCTTCCTGCAACAGAACAGAGACTAACTCCTCAAATGATAAGGCATTCGGATTGCCTTTCATCATCAACCGAAGAGTAGAAGCAAAACTCTGATATGAGTCAGGAAGACCATTCAGAACGGTCTACACAAGTGAGCTAGCTGGTATAACCTCATCAGTAGAAATCAACTGTTCCTTCAAGTCTTTGATCTTTGTTAGGAAACTGTCCATAGAATCACCTTCATTCATTTGCTCACTCTCCAACTGTTGTCGGAGGTAAGCAACACGAGCCTCATTCCTAGCTTGGTACAATGTGGTAAGTGTATCCCAAGCATCCTTAGCTATTCTGCAAGAGTGAATGTGAGGAATAATGGCACGTTTGACAGACAAAGCTATCAATGCATGTGCCTGGGCATCTCTGCCATCCTAGCGAATCTGCTCTGCAGTAGGTGCAGCAGAAACAACAACATGAATAGGAATCTGCGGAATACCATCTTCGACACCATCTTCATCAGCTCCAGCACCTGTATTTGCAGTACTTGTCGTTACAGGTGTAACATGACGTCTTTCAACACCCTGCACAATGTTCCACAATCCTTTTGCAACCAATACATGTCGCATCATATAAGCCCATAATGGGTAGTTGGTACCATCCAACTTATCCTCAACAACCAACATACGGAATACATCATTGCTTTCAGCCATGGCCGATGACTAAAATACCTTGAAGCCAAAAATTGACTGTATCTCAAAAAGTTGAACAGAACTGCCCAAACAAATTCTGCTAGACCTGTAGCAGACTTCGAGACGCTTAAATTGGCGAATAGAAACTAGTATATAGCTTTGGTACAAAAAGACGAAATAGCCTGCACAAGCGCTGCAATAGTGCATTCGGAGGCCGAAACGAGCTCAGATCGCAATTTCGACACCACATAGCAAAGCTGTTTTGATCTTGAAAACACGCTGAGTATGCTCACCAAAATGCGTGCGATTCTGAGACTGCAAACGAAGGAGTGTCGATGGCGCCCTAGATGAAGCAACAACCTGCTCTGATACCAATTGTTGGAGATAGACGTCTGCGGAAGCACGCGAACAACACAAGGAAGAAGAAGAAGCTTGGAGCCCAAACACACAATACTGATTGTATTACTAGAGAATGTACAAAGATAAGTAGCCCATCAGGGCAATAGGCGTATATACAAGCCGGGGGGAAAAAACCTCCTAAAGAGGGAAAAAAGTGCCCCGATGGTCCTAGTGTGTTCACACACATCACTACCTAAATATATCAACAGGGAATACATTCGCATAACCAACCCAACCTAGGGATGAGAAATGCAAATAGACCACCTATTAGACCAAGGCCACAACCAGGTGTGCAACTAGGGATGCATTCAATTAGACCTGTAATTCCTATAATGCTCAGATCCCCAGAGCCAATAAGAAGGTTGAGACCAATTCAAGTTGCTAAATGCATGAGAAATCATTATGATGGCACAGGAGAGCCTTATGAACATATAGCTAATTTTAAGCAAGTGTTGCGTGCGGAGCAAGTTGATGACTTCTTTGTGCAATATGTCTTTTGGACTACCCCTCATGGGGACATCCCTAACTTGGTTCCAATCTTTGGATCCAAACCATTTTGGAAACATTGAACAATTTTTATAAGAATTTATTGGGGAATTTACCAAGGGATTAAACACAACTCGTCATCCTTAATTCATAGTTTCAAACAAAACCCAAATGAAACTGTAAAAATAGCTACCCGAAGATTTAACCATTATGTTGAGAGATGTCCTATAATAGAATGACCCTCATAGTAGAAGATGATTTCTTTGTTCTTAGATGGATTGACTAATGGAACACTAGGAACCTTAGTTTATGTAAAACGGCTATAGACATTGAGTGAGTGACTCAAAGGATGCATTGACTTAGAAGACAACCTAGCTGATGACCTAAAAAATACACAAAGCTCCACTAAATTAGAAGACACTAGGAGGACCATGACGACTAGTTCTAGTAATGTGGAGGAATTAGCTGAATTGCTAGCTAAGAAATTAGGAGTGCATGGACAGAAAAATTATCAGAACCCACCAATGAGAATGCCAATGCTGAGGAGATGCAACCTGTGTGGTGGAGACCATCCATCCCATAGTTGTACAAGAGGAGGTTTAGGCATACAACAACCTTACCCATACAATAGGTAGCCACCTCAAGGACCCAACCTGTATTGTCACATTGAGCAGAAATATACCAACCACACTGTCAAAAATTTCCCATTCAATAGGCAACCAAGACCAATGACTCAACCCCAATACAAAACCTTAGAGATACCCTCCTAGAGAGCAAGGTAGAGAGATGCCTAGATACAACCCTTATCTAGGACCACACGGAGCACCCTGAACTTATGAGCAAGGAGGATATGGACAACCAGCGCCAGCGTTATGACAACAACCACCCCATCCACAGAATGTAGTGCTAGTTAAATACACTCAACCAGAGGAAAACGACAAATCAAGGATATGAGCAGACCTAGGGAGAATACTATCCTTATGATGCCAGTCTAGTAAAGTATGACCAAACCTATGAACAATAATATTTTGGTTACAAAGGATACGAACATTCCTATGGACCTGAATATGCGAACCTGATGCACATTGCACCTAAAGCACCAGCCGTGATGAGACCACCCATTAGACCACCAGTACCAAGAGGACCATGCTATATATGTGTGGATATCATTTCATAAGGGAATGCACATTGCCATACAACCCACCACCTCCTAGAACATGGGAAGGGTACTGCAATGAGTGTGGAAAGAAACATCTATTTAGAGACTTCCCAAAAAATCCCAATAAGACTCATAACACTGCTCAAATCAATGTAATAGAAGTGATTGAATCATCGAGAAACAATAAAAAATACACAGTACCATTAAAAACCATTACTTGAGCCCAAGCCAAAAGTAAAGTGATAAAAGAAATAGATTCTGATGCAAGGGATAAGAGCCTAGAGCCAAGAATACAGATAGTAGAAGATTCGGAAGACCCACGAGAAAATAACCAAATGAAGAAAATGCAAAGTTGGAAGACTAGAAGGGAAAAACTCAGAAGTAAATGGCTGAAGAAGAAAAATAAAGAGGACAAGAAAGATGTAAAAGAAAGTAAGAAACCTCGAGAACAAGAAGTGCAAGATATAGATAACATGCCACCTAAGTCCCAAACCCAGAAGCCAAACAAACCAGGATCAATTCTAGAAGATCCAATGCTAGAAGACCTGGATATGTGGTTGACAGCTTAGCATCAAGAATCATGACCGGACCAAACATAGAACAACATGGAAAACTCTACCCACAAGGAGAGCTAGAAAAGGAGAGATTGACAATATACAGGAAGCTCATAGAGATAGCTGAGACCACACTAGAGAAGACTATCCTAGTCCTTTCGGATACAAGAATATATGAGAGCCAATTTATTGAGTGTATAGAAAATAATGATCGAAAAAAAAAGGTAACAAAAGAGGAACATGGTAAAGAAGAACAATAGAGTAACCATGCCGAACAAATTTTTGCAATTCCAGAATTAAAGGCCAATTGGCCACAAGATTTGTGGGCCAAGATCTAGGAAGAATGATGGAAAAAGAATGAGAGTTCAACACCACCCTTTGAAGAACTAGACATTGGAGAAACACAATCGATACCAAATTTAGAAGAAGTATATGAAGAAGTTTCCATGTTAGACCGAAATAGAGAAGAAGTGCATAGCATTTCCACATTACCAAATTATATGGGAGAATACGAGAAAAGGTCTATGGTTCATGCTTCTTCAATACAGGACAAAGAAGATGGGTCTCTAGATAAGACATCACACAACCTAGCAGAGCTCAAGAAGACTAAGGTACAATGCCTCTTAAAAGTAGAAGAATTACCACGAGCCAAACCACAATTGTGGAAGCAATTAGTGGGACATTTGAGAATAGAATCTGAAGAGCCTACGAAAGAAAAAAGAGAAACAAAAGTTCCATCTACCATTCAAATCCCAATTGATAAAGTTGGAGAATTTAGTGAAGAAGATAAAGGAAATACGTGCCTACCTATCACATTTAATGGATATATGAGTAAAACCATCTTAGACACCGGAGTGGGTGTAGGCATAGCTACCAAAGAGATTTGGGAAAAATGGGGAAAACCTGCATTACGAACAACACATATGAAGCTTCAACTAGCAGATGGCCACATGGAAAGACCCCTAGGACTATTGGAGAAGATTCAGTTGACTACCTGCGGAGTAGAATTCGAACACACTCTAGCTATATGTCAATTTGGAAAGGCCAATAATTACGAAATGATATTAGGACGACCTTTTATGAGGCAACTCCGAGTAGTACAAGATTGGGGAGGAGACACATTGTACCTACAACATCAGGGGACCACTACAAAGATAAATTTACATACCTCTTCATATAGGGATGTGCCCCCATTGCAATGGAATCCCATACATAGGGAAGAAGATGATCTGTCCATTCACAGTGCAGGATCAAGTGACCAATCATGGATACAGGAAGATGCCTAGTTATGGATGTGCAAAGAGGCAAAACAGGAGGAGAACAAAACTCAATTATGGCCAATCGGACATTGAAACTACCAACCCATAGATGATCCCATGTGTATGCCTCAAATTTTCCCTGATGAAGCATTTGAACCACATGGATGGATGGAGATTTTAGCCACCTTAGATGTGTCCATACATGAGGAAGTATTAACCATGAATGGATGTGTGGTTGAAGAAGGTTATGACGTAAGTTTTTACATGGTAATCCTTCAAGAAGTGGAGGCAGGAGAATCATTAGAAAAGGAATGGAGAGAGTAGTACAAAAGCATAGAGATGAAGCCAGAATTTGATTAAGAGGAATGTTATTTAGAAGCAATCCATGCCAGTAATGAAGAAGAAACACCCAAGATATTAGCGATAGAAGCAGCTTAGGCAAGACCAAACATTGAGGAGGAATTAAATAAGACAGAGCAACCCCCAGATCTTTTTGAAGTCCCAGAGCACTTCAAAAGATATGAAGTAGAAGGGAGGAAGATAGCTATTCAAATGCCAAAAAGGGAAGCTAGATAAGGAGAATCTTATGATAATAAGGAACAAACTAAGAAAGTGGTAGTGACCATGGAAGAAGGAGAAGAGAGATGTACGTATATCAAAAAAGACGTATCATCGAAAGAGGAAGAAGAACTGATAGCATTAATAAGAGAATACCAGGATGTATTTGCATGGACCTAGAAGGACCTCCATCCATTTGTTCCCATAGAATCCCAATGACACCTGATGCAAAACCTTCAAAACAATGCCCTTACACATACAATGATGTCTATTTGGCAAAAATTAAGGATGAGATCGATAAACTATTAGCAGCTGGATTCATTTATGAGATGGAGCACATAGAATGGGTGTCACCATTAGTGGTAGTACCAAAGAAGAATGGAAAATTAAGAGTTTGTATTAACTTAAAGAAAGTGAATGAAGCTACTATCAATGATAGCTACCCATTACCAATCACTGACCATCTCTTGGAAAGAGTTTCCAGCAAGGAAGTGTATAGCTTCCTAGATGGATTCTCCGGGTATAACCAAGTAGCCGTAGCTACTGAGGATCAACATAAAACAAATTTTGCAATTGAATGGGGAGTTTATGCTTTTAGAGTGATGCCGTTCGGGCTCACTGATACCCCCACTACCTTCCAAAGACTAATGTGTCATGTGTTTAAGGAATTTCTAAGGAAGAGTATGGAAGTATACATAGATGATTTGTGCACTTATTCGGGTCAGAGAAGTGAACACGTTCCAGAATTACGAAGGACATTTGAAAAATGTCGACAATATCGAGTATGTCTGAATCCTGAAAAATGCATCTTTATGGTAAGAAAAGGAAAGATTCTAGGCCACATCATATCAAAGAACATAATTTCCACAGGTGAATATAAGATTAAGGTAATCCTAGAGTTACCCAGACCTAAAATTGCAAAGGAAGTACAAGCCTTTATGGGTCATTGTGGGTACTATAGAAGATTTATCCACATGTATGATGGAGAGTGTTAATCTCCAAAAGAACAAGATATCCTTGATGTTAGAACACTTCTATATCAAGAATAACTCAAAACCTTGATCAATTTTAGAATACCAATGCCAAACTATCAAGATTTGCACTAACTTTGAAGAAAGTTACTACTCAAAAAAGCGTGCTGCACATAACTCAATCATTGATTGAACAAATGTGTAAAGTTTTCAATGAAACTTTGTAAGAGGTGTCTGCTAATTTTTGCACACCTTTTCCAAGTTACATCTTCTCAAAAGATTCAGTAGATCTTGAGAAATGATCCAAACAATCTACCTATGTCTGAAACTGTTCTCTTGTATAGTCGACTTTACCACCTGCAACTTCTAATGCATGGTTCTCCCAAATTACAACCCTTCCAACTTAGATTTTGACTCATGTGTACCTAAGTCAAGAAGACTCAAGGACTTGTGCCAATGAGACTTAATCCCAATTGCCACACAAGTGCGTATAGTGGGAAATTGACACACGCTTATTTGTCAATCCGATCAAACAACCTAACCAAGTGTATGAGGATATGTGCACACATGATGGAAAATGAAGTGGTTCAGCTGATATGTATGAGAAAAGACTAATCCACCTCTCTAACTCACTGAAGTACTGGAAGTGTCTGCCACGATACCACTTACAATAGTTTTCAGTAAATCAAGGATTTCTTCCAGCTCTGAACTCCGAATATAGTGAATAGGGTACTCGTTTCGAAGCTCTTGACGAGACGCATCTATTAGAAGTCGATTCTGACAACTGTGCTTTTAGTTATGACCAAAATAGTGAATGGCAGGAAACACCCACACTCACTCCACAATCAAGCTCACACACACACTACAATAGTTCAAAAACAGTGGGGAGGGGTAGACAACAGTCTTGCACACACATTCCAAGCATTACACACACATAGAAGATCAAACAGAAGATGGAAATCTACAGGAAAGAAGCAAATTCAAAATTTAGGAGCTCTCCTTCTTCACAATGGCAAAAAGTCTCTACAAAGAGTCACAAAGTGACTTATATACATGTGCCCTAAATTTGGTCCTTTCACACAAGAGACCGGCACTTTATTACTAAAAAGTGAGTTTTCTACTAATTTACAAGGGATATTCTACAACAAGTTGGGATTATGCAACTAGAGGACTCCTCTAGTGCATTTACATGGATTTGAGGAAATTTCCTAAGACTTGAAGAAGAAAAAAAATGTGCCCATTAATTTGAAAATTTTGGGGCTCTTCTTTTGTGCTTCTCTGCTTTGCAACACTCTCCCCCTCTTTGTCTTTGTCGTCCCTTGACAGGCTTTACTTCTTGTCTTCAGCTTGTTTAAGAGTTCTGAATACACGCACCCAGTGGTCGAAGAAGCGATAAGGACTGTCAGAGAATTTGTTATTTTGTCGGAGGTATGTCCTTTGCTTCTGTTTGCCACTTGGTATTCCTTATGTCACATATCTGGGTTGCTGTATTCAGTTGGGCTGCCACGCATGCCACCAGTGACTAGGAATGTGCTGTTCTTAGTCACTCTCTTCAACTTTTCAGCCTCTATCCCTTTCTAACTTTTGGTCTTCTGATTTGTCTTTGTCTTCACACATCTGACCTGTTGTTTTGCTTTGAGCCTGTTTACTTTGTTGACAACGCACGCTATCAGCGGAAGGATTATTACCTACCAAATATTGTCTTGCACTTCTTCATGTATAGTTCCTGGCCTTGGTCCGTCCTTTCCATGAAATGTCCTGGTTCTGATTGTTCTTTAATTCCATTCCTCAGGACCTGGGTGTTTCGCGTTGTTGCCTGATGAGTGCCCCTACGGGGCTTTGGGCAGAGGGTGGTTCTTTCACTTTATGATCTTCATTCTTTATTGAGCAGTTTTTGACTTTGATCTTCTTCTTCTTTTCTTCTTGCTTGATTCCCCTTCCACACGTCCCTCCTCTTGAACTCTGTCGTCCCCGAAAGGCTTTTTGTGGCGACGTGAATATGTTTGTATGGCTGCTTGCTCTCTTTGATTCAGCAAATTAGCGTGACATATCATAAATTCTTTCCACTGGTGTGACTTTACTCCATCCTCTGGTGCTTATCGATGATTTGCAAAAAAAGTTGGTTTCATACGCTACCAGTCGTGCATTCATGTTTGAAGTCATCTTGACAAAAATTTCTGAATCTATTTCGAAGAAGCCGGTGAAAAATGCTTCTTCAAAAGTCTGCATGTATGTTGATGACAAAAACATAAGTCTTGAATAATACGCCATCAAGGTTAAGCGGCTCGGAATAGTAGAGAGATAAAAAATGAGCGCTTCGGATCCTTGTGTAATGCCGATGAAATTCAAAAATGTTTATTTTGCATGCTGGAAGACTTTAATTACAATTAATAGCATGGTGAAAATCTTATTGGTCATTTTAACTGCTAAGTCCGGGACAGTCGCATATCTTGCAATCCAAAATTCCATTGTTTTTACCATGTACTCTTTCGTCGGTAGGTAGCTACGTGGTGGACTAGGTAATAACGGATAATTCAACCATTGATTATTTATGCTTCCCTGGCGCTGTCCTTCCCAAAATTGCGACCAGGCACGTCTGCGGGGTACGGGACAAAATGCTGGATTGACCTGAAGCGCGTATGGTGATGCTTCCCATTGTTCCCGTAGTGTGGGATTCTTTTCCAAAACTTTGCGCCTCCATATGGGATCAGCTTTTTCGAATTCTTCTTGAGTATACTTGAATGTATCTTGGCTGAACTGGAGGTTGTGGTCCGGATCCTTATTCATCGTAGTCTGCATATATTGTCGTGTTTGTTCTTTAAGTAGTCCATATGGTACATTGAAAGGCTTCAAAATTTGACCCAAGTTTTTGCTTTCGATTTGGGCCTCCTTCATTACCTAGATTATCTAATCTTCGAACTCAGCAGTAAGCTGGGACACGAGTAGTGCCCTTTCCGGTCGGCTCAGTTCTGTAATGTCCCGAGTATTATGTTCAATTTGGACCTCCTGTTCCTCCCTTAGTGGCGAATGATATAAGGGGGGAGAGAGAGGACGTACCTCAGTCTCCTCAGTACCCTCTATGGATTTTGGAACTACTGGTGTCCCCTGAATTGTCTTCTGCTCTAACTGCTCTTGTAGTTGCTTAATCATCTCATCCTTTTGCTTGATTTCTTCATTAGCATTAGCAATAGTGTCCTTGTGTTTGAGAAGTTCTTTAGCAACAATATCCAGATGATCAGTGTCTTCCTTACATTGCATGAGATATCGATTTTCTGCCTTTTTCCATTTATTCCTTAAAGCTTCGGTATCATCCATGTACCTTTTTTCCCATTTGGCAATGGTGGTTTGCTCCTGCTTGAGCTGATCTTCATACTTAGCTATCTTTTCTTCCAATTCTTTGATATCCTTGTCTGGTCCTCCCTGAACTTCGACGGGCGGATCACTTAAAAGAGCTGTCATGAGCTCCTTATTTCGGTTCCTTAGGTTTGCTGCCTCTTCCATATATACCTTTATTTGTGATTCCAGTATTTTACTCCGGGCGTGCATTCGTGCCTTGTTAGCCTCGCTAGCTTCATATTTCTTCGTTAATTCCTGGAGTTGTTCTTTCAATCCTTCATTTTCCGTCTCTAGAGTTTTGTACTGCTTTTTGACCTCTTGGACTACATTTTCTTTCTGTAAGATATGCTCCTTTGCTATCTTTAACTTAGTAGAAATATTTTTACCAATTTGTTGAAGTTCATGCTTGTCCTGCATTGCTTGATCATAGTCTTCATCAGCCTCAAGCATTAATTGTTGTGTATCCATTGCAGTTCTAATCATATCTTGCACTACGGGCTTGAGCTTAGCGATGTCAACATTTAACCATGTTCGTGGTATGCTTGGAGCTTCTCCGGTTTGCACATCTTTTTCTTGCTCTACATGGATGGTTTCGTTGTGGGGTTGTCTAATTTGTAATTGTATTTTTGGTTCCTTCTCTTCTTCATCCAAATCAATAACTTTTGTGGCACTCCCTTGAAATGTGACATCCATGGGGGAGGGTTCTGCCACAACCCTTATTGGTGTGAAGGGTTCTGTTTCTTCTACTATCGCTTCCTGAGGCTCTTTCTTTGGTATCTTGATTGATAACTCTCTTATAGGTGTTGTCTCCTTGATAAGAATTGTGGAAGTCTCATTGATTTTTATCACATGCGTCCCTTCTTGGTTTGCTTCCTTGCTTGCAGTGTCCTGATCAGGGTGGGTAGTGTTGTCATCCATCTTTATGCCCTCTTCTTCTTCATTGTAGGTGACTGCATTCAATTCCACCCATTGTCCATCATCCTTTGATTCACTTTGAATATCTACATTCAACAATGAGGTTTCAGGTTCTTCTTGTGCATCCGAAGATGAGCTTGAATTTTCCAACCCTAATTCCCTATAGCGGTGTACTTTTGTGAGCTTCTTTTTGGCCTCTATCTCCTGTTGGGCCTGTTGATAATGGTGCCTTTGCACTGGTAAATTGACTTGCCCTTCTGTATATTGATGTGTATCCTCCAACGCCTTAGTTAAATCTTCTTCTTTAATCGGTTTTTGCTCTTCAATCCTTGTCTTTGGAAGTACGTGCGCTCTTTTCGTGGTTGGAACTTCCTCTTCCACTTGCTTTACTTCCCTTAATCTCTTTGTGCCTCTCATTCTGGGTTGAGAGCTAGCTTCTGCCTCGTCCACAATCTTGACTCCTCTTTTCTTTTTAGGAACTGTGGTGACTTTGGCATACTTAGCGATGGCAGTCGACGATGGCATTTCTTGCAGATGCTCTCTAATGCCTAAAGCATGGTAAATCAATATTGTCAGAGCTACACTGCCATTGAGGAACTTCTTGTTGTTCCACTGCTTCTTTGCCTCGAATAGCCGTTCTTGTATGTAGGGAGTCAGATTAATCTGATTTCCCATCTGCTTGATTGCATGTGAGAGTAACTGGACAATAATCTTTTGTGGAGCCGTGTATCAATGCATATTTGGGAAGCAGAAGTGCTAGTGGATAAGTCTGACTTCCTCTTCTATGTCGACTCTGTTAATGTCGGTGAACGTTCTGGTTTTTGCCCCTCGACTCTCTTCTTTCACTACTGTGGTTCCATCCTTTTCCCATCCAAAAGCTTCCTTAATCAAATCATGAGTGAATTGAATAATTACCCATTCGCCTACTTTATCCATCACTCTAGCCTCGGGCACCAACGGATCATGCAGTGCTAGCTGTAATGTGTTCATGACTTGTGTGCACCTTGGAAGTCGGGCTTATAGATTGACAATTCATAATATTTATGAATGCCCGCTTTCTTCATGATGGCAATCGTCGATGGGAGTTCATGCAAAACTCTAAAGTCTTGGGACATGATCGGAAATTGATGATCTGTATCGATGATTTTTATAGTTGCCAGGAAGAGATACTCCCCAGCCGGTTGATCTTCTCTAACCTACTGTCCCTTTGCCTTGGTGATACTCTAGAGAGGAAATTCCAATACTTCCTCTTGAACTGTTGCTTCAGAATCTTCAGAAGCCATCTGCACTTGTAAAGAAAAGTGCATTAGCTTCAATGGAAAGCATAGCAACTGTGTAGTGCATTGCAGTGATATGTTGTCGTTCCGTCACTCCGTTTCCCTTGGTTCTATAAGTGAGATCTCTTACCACATCTTTTTATTTCTTTTCCTGAAAGAAAACAAGCATTAGTATAGCCGAAACATTTATTTATGTACATAGTATGTCCATTCCTATGGGAGTTGAAGCTATGATCTAATCCCCATTGGAGAACGTGCACCACTAATTTTATCATGTACATCATCTGCCAAATGCTTGGCCTTGTAATGTGGCTCTATCATGCATACTTTAGGTGCATTTGATACTTCATGAGTGCAATTGGAATCTCCGTTGTTCTGATGGTCCATTCCTTGCAGTTGCTTTGGCTTCCAAATCCACTTCGTGGTTATGTTGATGGTCCTTATCTTCTCTCTGGACTGTCGAACTTCATGTTTTTCTTTTGATGTCTTATTGATTGAGTTTGTTCTCCTCATGTTTTTATGATGAGTCGGTCTTGGCTTCATTTATTGAATGCCTCGATGTAATGCATCAGTCTGTTTATTTATTGCTTGCTTGGCCACTTGTTTGAACTTCTTGGGAATCCATATATGTTGGTGTGTCTTCTGAGCTTCAATCAAAGGCTTCGGGAGCCATATTTGTAAGAGTCATTTTGTTTCAGATTTCATTGATGTTGAGTTCTTGTTCTCCTCGTTCTTCTCCTGAGTTGATGTTGGTGTCTCTGATTTCTGCACTTGATCCTTGCGTACCCATTTGAATTTGTTCTTCCCTTGATGCAAGTAGCGGAATGTTGTCTTCCACATTGGTAATCCTTTCGTCATGTGAGAAACTCCATAAAAGTTGGTCCCCTTATTGTTTGACCGTTCACCAACTGAATAGGGTGATTTTACCTCTTCCTTGAACACATTAGGGTTTGAACTTTCAGCTTCTTCTAAATTGGGATCTGATGTATTGAAGCTGGGATCCTGTTCCACTAGCTTTTCCTTGCATTCTTCTGCATTGTCAAGGAATTTTGGTTTTTGTGAAGGCCTCTCCCCTAACAGACTAAAAATTTCCTTGTGCCCTATCTTGGATGAGATATATCCTTGAGCTAGGTTGATGCTTACTTCATTCTCAATGATCCAATCCTGTCCTAGGATCAAATCTTCTATTAAATCTTCATCTCTGCACACTAAGACTCGTTGTTCCATGGAAGAATTTCCTAGGTGGAGGGATACTATCGTTGTCCCAATGCATTGTATGATTTGACCTCCAACTCCTATCATCTGAGATTTTGTGGGAGTCATAATCATTTGAAGATCTTTCATGACCGTATTACGTATGCAACTAAGTCCTGCTCCTGAGTCTACCGATGCATCTATCAATTTGTACTCTGTCTTGCCAATCCCTAGGTTTAGGTAAGGTCGTGACCTGTAAGCATTATTCGTGTCAGACGTATGGACTTGGTAATACGCCAGAGGGATAGGTTCTTCTCCTTGGAGATATCGTTCGCCTCTTTGCCTAATCCATTCTTTCCTTTTCTTGATGCGTTCTAGGGCTTCTTGTCATGCCTCCTCTCTAATCCGTTCTTCCTCCTTCTTCCTATTTTGAGCACTTACCAGACGTGCTAACATTTGATCTGTTAACGGCTCCATGAACTATTTCACTCTACAATCTTTGTCAATACCGTGCATAATACCTTATTGGAACTTTCCGCTTGACCATTGGCTTATGGATGATATGGGGCTGATTTTTATGGATCACTAAAAACTCATTCATTAGAGATTCTATTACTTCATTAATGAAGTGTGTTCCTTGGTCACTCACAATCTCAATTAGTAATCCGAAACGGGTGAATATATGCTCAAAAAGAAACTTAGCCGTGGTTTGCGCATCATTCTTTCTAGTGGCCTTTGCTTCTACCCATTTTGTCAAGTAATCTGTGGCTACTATGATATATTCAGCATGTGATCCTCTAGCTGGTGGGTTGATGGGTCCTATGAAGTCAATACCCCATTTAGAAAATGCCTTTGCACAAACCATAGGTCTCAATGGCATGTCATCTCTCCGAATTGGGTATTTAGTCCTTTGGCATGTCTCGCATCTTCGTACATATGTTTCAGCATCCATATGTAAAGTTGGCCACCACAAGCCCGCGAAGAGGATCATTTTTACAGTTCTTTCGGCAGAAAAATGACCTCCTGCCGCACCTGCGTGTGCCATCTCTAATATGGGCAAATATTCTCCTTCATGCACACAGAGCCGTAATTGGTTGTCTTTCCCTCTTCTAAACAATTGTCTTCCCATAAGTACATAATCCTTGCTCATCTCTTCTAGGGATAGTTTCCTTGCCAAGCTAACTCCTTCCTCGTGTTCTCTTGTCTTCAGGAAATTTACCAGGGTCTTGCTCCAATTGGGTGCTATTGTTGAGAAAGGTATGGATACATGGTCTTCGGGGGTTGTCTCTTGACAATCTGTACAGTTACTTACGTAGTCATGGACATCCTTAGGCATGTCAGGCCAGTATATTCCCAATTGCTTCAATTCCCTAATGGTTTCATGAGTCCCTTTGTGTGTCCTCCATTTGTTCACATGAGCTTGTTCAATGAGCTTCACTTGTTCATCCTCCTCAACACATCTCATCAATACACCATTGGGTTCCTTATAGTACACACTTCCAGCAATAATGTGCAAATTTCTTGATTGGAGAATTTCCTTTTTGCTATCCTTATTGATTGAGTGTTGTGGGCCATGGGTGAGTATCGAAATTAGTTTTTCTGCCCACTTTGGACAAACCTCCAAATTAAACAAATAAGTGTCTGGCAGATCATTGTGTACTCCACTTGGTGGTTCTCCGTGTGTTAACCTAGAAAGGTGATCTGCTCTTACATGCGTGTTTCCCTTTTTCACTATCACTTCAAAGTCGAACTCCATCAATAGTAGGAACCATCTTACCAATCTTCCCGTGTTACAAGGCTTATTGGCTGGGTACAATAGTTCCTAATGGTCTATGAAAAACTTGAATTTGTTGGCTAAGAGATAGTGTCTAAATTTTTTCACTGCATAGACCATTCCTAATCCTTCTCGCTCAGTAGTGGTATAATTTCTCTACGCTTGGTTAAGTTGTCTACTCGCATAGGCAATTGGATGATCTAACTTCCCTTCATCGGCTCATTGGGCTAAGATACATCCTATTGCGTAATTAGAAGCATCAACATGAATATGAAAAGGCTTGTTCCAATTTGGTGTTTTCAGAATTGGGGCTGTGCTCAACCTCTGTTTTAACTCATTGAATGCCTTCTCACATTCCTCTGTCCAAGTGAATTGAGTTAAGAGTCCATACAGTGGTTTGGCGATTATGGCATACATGTGGATAAAGCGACGATAGTATCCACAATGTCCCATAAACGCTTGCACCTCCTTCGCATTCTTAGGTCTAGGGAGCTCTAAGATGACCTTAATCTTTTCCTCATCTGTGGATATTCCATTCCTAGAGACTATGTGTCCTAGGATCTTCCCTTGTCTTACCATGAAGACACACTTCTCTGGGTTTAAACAGAATCTGTACTGTCTACATTTATTAAATATCTTTCTCAACTCAGGAATATGATCTTGCCTTTGATTGGAATATGTACATAGGTCATCTACATATACTTCCATGCTCTTTTTTAGAAATTCCTTGAAAACATGACACATCAATCGTTGGAAAGTAGCAGGCACATTAGTGAGTCCAAAAGGCATCACTCGGAAAGCATAGACTCCCCATTCGGTAGCGAATGCGGTCTTATGTTGATCCTCAGTAGCAATAGCTACTTGATTGTATTCGGAGAAAGAATCCATCTAAGAAGCTGTAGACTTCCTTTCCTGCGACTCTTTCCAATAGATGGTCCGTAATGGGCAATGGGTAGCTATCACGTATGGTGGCTGCATTCACTTTTTTCAAGTTAATGCACACTCTCAGTTTTTCATTCTTCTTAGGCACAACTACTAATGGCGAGACCCACTCGGTGTGTTCTATTTCGTATATGAATCTTGCTGCTAATAGCTTGTCTATTTCTTCCTTAATTTTAGCAGCATAGACCTCATTGTATGTATATGGGCGTCGTTTTGATGGTTTTGCATCTGTTGTCATTGGTATTCTATGAGAACAAATCGAGGGTTCCACACCTTTAAGATCCTTATATGTCCATGCGAATACATCTCGATATTCCTAGATCAACTGTATTAACTCTTCTTCTTCTTCCACCGACACATCTTTGCCTATGTATGTGCATCTCTCTTCTCCATCTTCCACTGTTACTATGATTTTTTTCGTTTGTTCTTTGTTGTCGTATGCTTCTCCGTCTCGAGCCTCTCGTTTAGGCATTTGAATGGCGACCTTTCTCTCTTCAACTTCATATCTTTTAAAATGTTCAGGAACCTTGAAAAGATCTGGATTTGGTTCAGTTTTACTCATGCTTTCCTCTTGCTTTTGTACTATGGGAGCGGCTTCTATTGCCAAGATCTTTGTCGGTTCCTGCTTCTCTTTGGTTCGAATGGTGTCTAGATAGCTCTCTTTTAAATCAAATTCTGGTTCCATTTCTATACTCTCATATTCCTCTTTCCACTCTTCTTCCAAGATTTCTCCCTCTTCTACTTCTTGAAGGACAACCATATAAAGATTCACATCATAGCCTTCCTCGTCTATGCACTTGTTCATTGTCAAGACTTCGTCATTCACACACACATCTAAGGTTGCTAAGATTTCCATCCATCCATGCGGTTCAAAAGTTTCATCAGGAAAGATTTGCGACATATACCTTGGGTCTTCTACAAGTCTGTAGTTAGGATGTCCTATTGGCCATAGCTGTCTTTTGTTGTCCTCTTTCTTGGCTTCTTTACACATCCATAACTGAGCGTCCTCGTGCATCCATGATTGATCGCTTGATCCAGCACTATGGATGGATAGACCATCATCCTCCTTGTGTATGGGATTCCATTGTAGTGGAGGGACATCTCGATATGAAAAGTAAACGGTCTTCCTAATATCATTTCATAGTTGTTAGCCTTTTCAAATTTACAGATGGCTAGTGTGTGTTCAAATTCAACTCCACAGGTGGTTAATTTGATTCTTTCTAGTATTCCTAAGGGTTTCTCTACATGACTGTCTGCTAATTGGAGTTTCATGCGGGTGGGTCGTAAGGCAGGCTTTCCCCATTTCTCCCAAATCTCCTTGGTGGCGATTCCCACCCCAGCTCCTGTGTCTAGGATTGCCTTGGTCATGTACCCATTGTACGTGACAGGTAGACACGTGTTACCTTCGTCTCCTTCACTAAATTCTCCCACCTTATCAACTGGGATTTGTATCTTAGGTGAGTTTCCTTTTCCTTTAACTTCTTTTTCTTCCTTCTCTTGTCCTAATTCCATTTGGCTCGCTAATTGCCTCCATAAATGAGGCTTAATTTGAAGGAATTCTTCCATGGTCAATTTGCATTGTACTCTCGTCTTCTTAAGTTCTGTTAGATTGTGTGAACTCTTTTCTGAGTTTCCCTTTCCTTTTCCATGTACCGTGGGTGCTCGGATTATCATAGACTCCTTTTCGTATTCTCCCATGTAATTAGGCAAGGTTGAAATGCTCTGGGTTTCTTCTCTATTTCGGTCGAGTCTTGACACTTCCTCATATACCTCTTCCAGATTGGGATTTGGTTGATAAACTTCTACATCTATTTCCTCAAAGGGAGGTTTAGTCACTCCATTCTTCTTCCATTGTTCTTCTCGGATTCTATTCCATAATTCCTTTGGCCAATCAGCTTCTAGGTCAGGTATTGTTGACATCGGTTCATCTTGGGTTCTTGTTCGCTCACGCTTGTCAACCTGCTCTCTAGGTTCTTTAACCTTGGCTTTGACATACTCTTTGTATTGATCCTCTGCTATTCTCATTTTTGGAAGGGCTGGGATAGTCTTTTCTAGGGTTGCTTGTGCTACCTCTATAAGCTTTCGACATATTGCAAGCCTCTCTTTTTCTAATTCTCCTTGTGGGTAAAACTTTTCGTGTTGCTCTACATTCGGTCCAGTCTTAATTCTAGCTTGGTAAGCTTTCAACCACATGTCTAGGTCGTCGGGCTTTGGGTCAGCTTAAATGGATCCTAGTTTTCCAGCTTCTCGGATAAGCGATGGACTAGGCACTTCCTTCCGAATTTCTTGCTCTTTTTGTTCTTTCTTACTTCTGATTTGTTTCTCATTATCTTGACTTTTGTTTTTCATCCATTTATCTTTGAGCTTTTCTCTTCTTTCCTTCCATTTCTGTGCTTTAGTGTTCTGGGTACTCTCACGTGGGTCCTCAAAATCTTCAACTATTTGAATTTTGGGACTTACCGTTCTTTTGCTCTCTCGTTCCTGTTCTGGTTGTTTTCCTTTTTGTTCTTTTGTTTGAGCTCTTGTAATGGCCTTTAAAGGCACAATATATTCCTATGATTTTACTGAGTGGGTCTCTCTGCAGTTGGGCATCTATCAACATACTGATTGAACCTTCAGGCGGCTATTTTCACTGTTTCATTAGGGTTCTGTTTAAAGCTATGGATTAAAGATGCAGAACTGTGTTTAGTCCCTCTCTTAGTGAATTCCCCAATGAATTCATGAAAGAATTGTTCCATATTTCCAAATTGGTTGGGGTCTAATGGCTGGAACCAAGTCAGACCTCTGAGAGTGAGTCCAAAAGACTCGTACTGCACAAAGAAGTCGTCTACTTGTTCTGCCCTTAGAACTTGATTAAACTTGGCAATGTGATCGTAGGGTTCTCCCAACCCGTCATAATGATTTCTTACGCATTTGGCTACTTGGATAGGTCTCAGTCTTCTCATTGGTTCTGGTGGTCTGGGCATGACAGGGAAGGCAGGAACTGCTGGTCTAACTGGGGGTATTCCAGGCTGCCCTCCTACTGTTGGTTGTGGTCTTACTGGTGGTCGGTATTGATTACCTACTCCATGGTGGGTCTGATTTTGCACTCCTGGAGTTGCAAATTGCACATGAGTACGGTTTGGAACACTCCGTTGGCTAGTTTGTCCTGACATGGTGTGCTCTACCTCTTGTTGAGTTCCAAAGGGGTTCTGAGAAGTGGTTGCCTGCTCTCTCTGAGGGAATACAGGCAAACCCATGTATTTAAGTTGAGCCCTGTCTATGGCATCAAACAACCAATATCTTCTCCGATTTTTGTCTAAGTAGGTTATTGTAGTCTCGTCTTCTGGATCCTTTAGCTCATAAAATGTCATCGGGCTTTCTTCTCTTTCTTGGGTTGGTGAATCTGTTTGCAGCAACAAGTCCAAACCATGGATCAAATATACTTCCAACAGGTAGTCGTCTTGAGGTATCAAGTCTCCTCTCAAGACTCGTGTCACTTGGGATCTACCTCTAGGGGTCGTCACTAGCTCCTCAGGGTTTGGTCTTCCTGAGTTTTCCTATTCCACCAACTCTCCCCTTTCATTGATCAAATCGGGAAATTCAGTCACAATGTATATGTGACTAGCCTTATCCATGTATGCTCCTCCTTCGTACTTCACAGCAGGTCTGGGCACAATCATGGCATCCATGGAAGTTACCATTCTAGCCACAGATCAGTTTAAGCCATCCAGGTAGATGGGAATCTCCTGGGCATTAGTAGAAACGTATTGTAAGGAGGTGCGGTACTCGCCCTCCATATTGGTCATGAAGTTTCTACCCAAAGCTGGACCATGCATGTCTTCTGAGGCCATTGGTATCTCCTCCTCTGAATCACTAGAGGCGTCTGAATAGGCCGAGCGGTGACTGACTTGAGCGGCACTTCCCACAGAAGATATGACACTTCTTCGGCTACTTAGCACTCTTCCTGACCTCAAGTTCATTCACCCTCCTAAGGCTCCCTAGGTCTCTGGAACTCTTCCCAAGTGGCTCCTCAAATGCCTCAAAGTTGCCCTTAAAAACTGCTTCAAATGCTCTGGGCGATACCACTTTAGGCAATACCACCTTGTCCACGATACGATACCTGAAACCTCCACGATACGATACTGTAGCAACAGACGATACGATACCGCTGTTGGCACGATACGATACGAGCTAAACTGACGATACGATACCTTCAGATTAGACGATACGATACCAATATCCACCCACGATATGATACTAAAAAGGGTACGATACGATACTGGAGTTTGCCCCGATACGATACCTGAATAATAGCCGATACGATACCAACCTCCTCACACGATACGATACCACTACACAGGGATGATACGATACCAATGCGATACGACACCTGAAAGTGAGACAATATGATACTCGGGAACTGGATGATACGATACCAAATGCTATGACGATACGATACCAGAGTGGGACACGATATGATACCGGCAGTTAGGCGATATGATACCATCGAACCGCACGATACGATACCAGTATGGTATCGCGAAACGACACTGGAATTGAGAGGTGATACGATACCTGGGATTCTCGCGATACGATACTTCGATAGGTGGCGATACGATACCACCGACCTGCGCGATACGATACCTGAATGATCTGGCGATACGATACTAGGGTATGGGACGATACGATACTTGTATGGTATCGTGATACGAAACTGACAGGACACAATACGATACCAAGGCAAGTGGCGATACGATACCACTGCTTGGATGATACGATACTATGGTGGTATCACGATACTATACTAGGAAGCGAGACGATACGATACCAAAAGTGGACCACGATACGATACCACTTTGGTAGAATGCGATTGCGAAACCATTGGTCTACCTGCATTTGGTCGAGGACCCTAGCCGGGTTAAGGACTAGAGCTCGGGGGAGCCAAGGCTCTAGCACGGATCTTCAAGGTTATTCCATCTCCTCAGAGTGGCCATATGAGGAGTGTTTGGACCTTAGAGAAGATTCTAGAGGTGCCAAGGGCAAGGGCTATTTAAGGTTGGGAGGAGAGTGGCAGGTAGCTAATTGGGATCTCTCAATACATGCAACATGAAGCCAATAATTCTATAAAGACTCACTAAGGATACCAAAGAACCACAACATTTAAAACTCAGATCGCAAACAGGAAGGAGCTTAAGATGACAGAACAAGGAACTCGATAGAAGCAAATGCCACAAGCACAAACTACCAAGTGGAAATGGAGACTTAAAAGTGACAAGGAACTAAAGAACAGATTCAATGAGATTCTACTTGCACTCATGAAGAATCTAGTGCATCTAGAGTGTGCATGGCAGGGCCACATTACAAGGCCATGCATTCAGACATTAGCTCTTCAACAAAAGTAGTGGTGCACATTTCCACAATTGGAATAGGACTTAGCTTCTACTGTCATAGGAATGACCATACATTGTAAATAAATAAATGCTTTGGCTATCACTAATCTCTTGTTTTTTTTTCAGGATACATTTATTAAGAGAAGCGGGGTAAGATACATTTATTCCTTATATAAGGGGGAATGGAGTGGCACCACACATAAACACAAAAATTAGTTTCTTGTGTAAGATGATTGTTTCCTTTATTACAAGTGCAGATGGCTTTTGAAGAGTCTGAGGCAACCATTCAAGAGGAAGTACTCGAATTCCCATTGCAAAGCATAACAAAAGCTAAGGGCCATTGGTTCAGAGAAGACCAACCCATAGGAGAGCATTATTTCTTGGTGACCATAAAGATCATGGACACATATCACCGGTTCCATGTGATGTCCCAAGATTTTAAAGTCTTACATGAACTCCCATCGACTGTGGATGTAATGACCAAGGTAGGAATTCATAAGTATTTCAAGCTACCAATTTATAAGCCGGATTTCCAGAGATGTATGCAAGTTATGAAGACCCTTCAACCAACTCTACATAATCCTTTAGTACTAGAACCAAAAGTTCTTGATGCAAAAGGTGAATGGGTGATTATTTAGTTCATGCACGAATTGATTAAAGAAGCATTCGGATGGGTGAAAGATGGGAACACTAATCTAAAGGACAAAAGACATGGAACGAAGACCCGAACATTTGTGGACATCAATTGTGTGGATATCGAAGAGGAAGTCAGATTAATACACCAACATTTCTGTTTTCCCAACATGCACAGATACACTGCACCACAAAAGATCATAGTACAAGTACTATCTCATGCCACCAAACAAATTGGAAACCAAGTGAATCTGACACCCTACGTCCAAGAACGCTTATTCAAAGCCAAAAAGCAATGGGGTTAGAAAAAGTTCCTGAATGGAAGCATAGATTTAACACTATTGATCTACCATACATTAGGTATTAGAGAGTACTTAAAGAAATCCCTTCATCAGTGGAAATGGCAAAGTATGCAAAGCCAACCACCGTTCCAAGAAGGAAGAAGGGAATGAAGGTAACTGATGAAGCAAGAACAAGCTCTCAACCAAGAATGAGAGGTGCAAAGAGACTAAGAGAAGTATTGAAGGTAGAAGAAACACTTCCTTCATAAAAAAGAGTACATGTACTTCCAAGAACCAAAATCAAATAGGCCAAGCCCATCAGAGAAGAAGAGATAAAGGAAGCTATGGAAGATAACCAAAGATTCATGGAAGGACAAGTAAACCTGCCAGTACAAGGGCACCACTATCATCAAGATCATGCAAAGATCGCCCAGGGAAATAGACTAACAAAATTCCACAGATATAGAGAACTGGGATTGGTGAACTCTAGTTATCAAGGTATACATAGATGAAGCAGATAACCTAAGGAATAGAAATAAAGAATTGATGAATGCACTGTTATTTAATCAATCCATGGAGATATAGGAAAGTCAAGCAAATGATACAAAGGCATTAGAAGCTCAAATAGTGAAGTATGCCGAATAGCTAAAACAAGAGCAGGCATTAAGAGAAGAGTGGGAAAAGAAATACATGCATGATACAAGTGAGCTCAAAAAAAGATGGAAGATTGTCGAAGCTAAAACGATAGAGCACTGTAGAGAAGATGGAGATCAAATGGTTGTTATAGGTGAAGAACTCCTAAAGAACAAGGAAGCACTCACAACCACGACTAGTGAAATCATGAGGAAAGACGAAATCATTGAAAACTTAAAGGTGCAATTAGCATAGAAGATTCTAATGGGGACACTAGTAGTTCCAAGCTCCCAAGCCGCTACTGTGGAGACTGAGGTACATCCTCTTTCTCCCCCATGCATCATTCACCTATAAAGGAAGAAGTAGAGCCAAGCATCGATAGACATAAACGGGTTGTTGCAGAACTAAGCCGTAATGAGAGAGCACTACTGGTGTTCGAGCTTACAGAAGAGTTTGAAGATCAAGTGGTAAAATTAACGAAGGAAGAAAAGATTGAAAGCAAGAGTTTTGAACAAATTTTGAAGCCATTCAATGTACCCTACGGATTACTAAAAGAGGAAACTAGATATTACATCAAGAAAACCACACAGAAGGAACCTGATCATGATTTGCAGTTCAAGCTGGACACATTTTCTTATACACAAGAAGAATTTGACAAGGGAGATCCGGTTTGGGGAAGGAATTTTTTGGAAAAGAATCGGAACCTTATGGGTGCACTAGGAGTGTTGGGTTATAAGGGTTTCTCACAATTTATCCTATGCAAAGGCACCCTCTAGTACTCATAAAAATACCCCTTTCTTGTATTTAGGAGATGTACCCATGTGAACACTCTCCTAAGCCCTTTTTAGTATTTCCTTTAGGCTATGGTCATGAAGCCTCCTAAATAAAATACCTTTTTATGCACTTATGGGAAATCCCACATAGAAGAATTCCCACGCCTTTATTTCTCTTGGAGTGAGTTGTTAGAAGGAATATTTTCAAGATTTAGAAAGATATGAGCATGTGCTCCATTTTGACTAGTCAAAAGGAGCACATGGAGAAATGTGCTTAGCCTATATATAGAGGCTTATTTTTGTAAAGAGGAGAGCTTTTGATTCGACGTGTTCTCATGTGTATATCTTTTTAATGGAAGAACTTTCTTTTCTCTTAAGGCTTTGTGCATGCGTATTTAGTCTTAGAGTGTGAGATAGTGAGGTGTGTGTGTATGCTTGTGTTTCCTATGTGTGTAAGTAGAATGTTGCAACTTTCTTGTATTTACATATGTGACTAGGATCCTTGACTCCCTTCTCTCCATGTTTTCAAGCATGTGGCATAGCTGTGGGCTGATGGCCAATGACTTGAACATGTTGGAGGTTCGGGTGGATGAAAGGAGAGTCATTCTTGAGACTTCCTTCTTGCTTACATGCAAGTTGGTGTGGGTCTAGGCTTCCCAAGGGCATACTACAACAACAAATTTGGCACTGTTGTTGGGGAGAACAACCTTTCATCACTTGGAGTGCTCAAGGGCATGTGGTAAGATATTGATTTGCAAATGTTTTTGCTTATACACCTAGGTTATGTGTGTTGGCATGGAACTTTCACCCTTCCATTGGACCATTAGCTCCCCATTTCCTTGTTTTTGTAGGGTAGTTTTAGTTTATTTTGGTTGTTGCATAAAAACACCCCCTAACCCCCTTATCTCTCATCCTCTCTCACATACACACACCTCCACATACACATCAATGCTCGCATCACTCTCCATCTATGTCATATTCATTTGATGTTGAGTGGGTGGGTGTGTGTCCTCATGGCTCCCTCTTGCTTTATATTTGTTTTGTAAGTAAACATAGAAAAAAAAACATCCATACTTTTGAGATCACGAGAAAAGAATTTGAATAGGAAAAGGCTATTTTTTATGCATGCATAAGATTCCCTCCATTTAATGTGATTGTGCTTTGAAAGAATGGATTGCCTTTGAGTAGTGTTTGGCAAGTGCATTGAAAACACCTGGGCTTAACTCTATTCATTGTGTTAGATGCATGAGAGCAGGGGTATGGGGTTTTCTCTCTCCTCCTTAAAGTATTTGGTAGATTCGTGAAAAGGAAGGTGGGGGGAGGAACATTCTCCTTTCCCTCCCTCTCTCTCATTGTGGGAGACACTATCCTCTCCCTATCTATCTGAAGCTTTCTTTGTTATGGGGGTGATTTTCTCCTGCGTTCCTCACTTCTATGTCTGCGTGCACCTCTATTGCTTCCCCATCGATCTAATCTACATAGCGCTGTGTGTCTCTATGGCTCCCCCATCACCATGCTTTGTGTGGTGGCTGAATTTGTTGAGGCTTCCTCTCTGTCTCAGAGGTAGCTCCCTTGTTGGGGGTTGAGCTCTACCCTCCTCGACATTGACTCTTTGCTACTGGCATCAAAAACTTATCGCCTTTACATTGCCAAGCGGAAGATGTGCACATGATATTCCCCTCATGGCGATCTTCTCATGCATGAAAAGGTTATAGCTTCTATCTCCCTTGTTGCTGATTTTGGTGCCCTCGGGGTCGAGCTACAACATGTTCCTCACCATCTACTTTGGACGTGTGGTTCAAGCTCTTCATGAGCTCCCCTTCCCTAGTCGATTTCCTCTTGACAGAGGAAGGACAAGAGGCACCACAATACCCATTCAAAGGGCAAGTTTGGTTGCTGGAGAAGACTTTGCAATTGCAAGCTTCATGGACCATACACATTCGGACAGTCGACCACAGATTTGGGGCTAATGGCTAAAAGCTTCCTAGGTCTTATTAAAATCTCATACTAGGCTACTACCTTGGATGCTTGTGTGAATCATGATAAAAATGGGAAAGGTGTTTTACTGATAGCTATGGAATGTGTGACTGAATGTTGGATATTGAAAGAGATGATCTCTATCCTAGGATACTCCTTATTCAATCTTTGCCTCATGTTTTGACCTCCTTGGCATGTGGTTTGTAATATCAAACCTGATGTGGTTGTTGTTCTTCTGAATCTCTTGTGACCACAATGTTACCATTCCCAATAGACCTCGCTACAATTTGTCACCAACACTCTCCTGCATTTCCTAACCAGATGGTGGCAGATGATGATTTAATAAGAATTTGACTTTGAGGAAGTGTAGGCTTGACCCAATTTTCTTTTTTTTCCCTTCACTTTGTTAAGTGTTGGTTCCAATATAATCGTTCTTTTTTAGCTTTATCTACAAGTCTCAATGAAAGATATGGAGAAGCATGTTGTCTTTCTCACCATTACTGAGAGGCAAATATCTGAAGTTTTCAAAGACATCATGCCCAAACTAAGAAGTTTGGATATGGAAGACAGTACATGGTTTGCACAAATGCGAACTAAGTTTGTATGAAGTTTTGTTGTGCCCGAGTACTGGGTGGTGTTTTTTTTTTCTCCATGCACAAGGTCATTTTAGGGAATATTGGGTACAATTCTACATTGTGTCATTACATGATATGAATCATAAGTAGGAGGCCATGGTGGCTGCATATATCCTCACTTCCCTTTTAGAAACATAATGGTTGGTATTATCTTTACACACACTCGTACATATTCTAAAAGCAAAGCATTCAAACCATGACGATTCCTACTCCAGTATCTCAATGTTCTCTGTAATGAATTAATCGTACAATGAAGGAATGTTCTAGATCACTTTGATGTTTTTCTTATCTACCCATATGAATGAATCTTGAACACAAGGTTGGTTGTGGCTTTGAATTTTTTTCGAGAGTTAACTCTAGGATGCCTTGATCGTGGTTGTAAATGATGACAACCATGTAGATGCCTTTCTTGATGTCATTCTTGGTTGCAATATAGTTGTATGCTTGGTAGCTTCAAGTATATTTCCGGGTGAGGAGACTTGGAGCTTGAGGTACTATGGGCACGGTGTGTAACTGCCTCAAGAAGTGTTGTGTCCACACCCCTTACCACTCCTTGGATTTGATGGAAATAGTTGATGTTTAGAAAATATGGTTTTGTCACTACTATTTTGCAATACTCGATGACTTTTTTGTTTGACTGTAGCTATGCATTACAAGATTCAGTCCCACATCTGGATGGATTGTGCACAACTTGACTCCTCAAGTTCACCCCACATGTATCATGGGATTTTCTAGGCTATTCAACTAGATCTCTATGTTTTAATTGATATGCAGGTCTTGCGAGGTGGGAGGGCTCATAATCGGGCAATGCGGTTTTGAAAACTAAGCATATGTGTGAGGGAAGTTCTTTGATTGATAGCCAATGTCTTATTTAGGTGCTATACAAGAAAGTATGAAAATGTGTCTCACTATGATTATCATCCATGGTACCTTGTTGAAACTTCCATTCTGAATGCACACATTTGACAATCACTTTATGTCTATCAAGAACAAATGTTTGAGCTATATGAAGATAGTCTTTTTAAGTTTTACATCTTTGTTGCATAGTATCTCTCATCAATGGTGATTGTACACATAACACATAACACACATGAGCACACATTAATGAATAAAGGAAATATGTTACGAGGCATTTAAGGAATTCCTTCATTTTAAAACTTGTCACATGTGCACACAATGTAAAATTTGCTCTCAGACTTAGCAACCTCTTCATGATCATTGATTATTGGTAAGGTTAAAAAGGTTTGATGGTTTATGGTATACTTGAAGCTTAACAAGTTTTGACTATGGCTCTTGGAAGGTTGACTTGTGGTGACTGCCCATGTAGATGAACTTGGTGCTAGCCAATTCAAAGTCACCAATATGGTCACTCTTCATGAACTTAATGCCTTTTCTCTTGGGCTACCAAAGCTAGAATGATATGTATGCTCGTTGTACGGTTATGCAATTAAATGTATTTCTTGACTATGCTCGAAAGGTCTTCACAGGTTTTGGAATCCCTTGGAGCTTCTACCTAAGGGACAATTTATTCTTGGTTTTCTATGACTAACCATAGGTTGGGATTGTGTCCAAGAATCTCGAATATATGAATGACCCTTCATGGCTTGGAGGGTTCAAGTTTCTACTTTGGGAGATCACCATCAACCTTGGGATGTCATATTGTATCCATAGTGGTGTGAGGCTATGGGACACAAGTGATCAAGGTGGTGTTGTAAGGCCCCCCTTGGTACACCTTGGACTTGGAGGGTGATCCTCTTTGGTCCACTTTCATCCCATACTCTATTGATGTTCAATCTCCTTGAGTGGTATTCATGTTTTTAAAATATGTTTCTTTTCATCCCTTGTTGTTGTGCTAGGTGGGTCTTCTTTAAGGGGCATACACCACACTCCCTTGTGGTCCTTTGAAGGTTGTGGACTCTTGGTTTTCTAGTTGGCCTAACTAGGGGGATTATGTCCATGGACCTTGTCATCTCTAGGAAATTGTGACCTTCATTATGTTGTTATTTTGCTATGACAAGGTGAAAAAAGTTACACGTGCTAATTGCAAGCTTCAAGATGCTACAGTTTATTAATGAATTGCTTGCTCTTTTTGTTTCAAGTGCCATATGTGCTCTCTGATAATTCATGGAGTTACAGGTTCCGATGCCCTTGGTTGGGTGGACATTCAGTGATTACCCTTCTTGGGATGGTATCCAGACCTCGAAATCAACCCACCAAGGAGGGTGACACATGATGGGTTGGAGGATCGTTGAATCCGTTAGGCAACTCATATAGCTAATCTGCACATCTATCATATATCTTATCTTCTTGCTTGATGGGAAGTGATGAATCCTAGTCTTTGGAAGTTTTTGTCGATCCCCCAATCTCTAAGTAGCAAGCTACTACAATGACCATTGGGAAATGATAACTTGTAGCAAAGCCTTCTCCACTTGATGTAACATTCCAAGGAAGTGCTACAAAACCTACTACACATGAAGAAAAAGACACTCACATCCAACTGCAAATTAGACAGCCACATAATGAAATGATACATGTGGACAAAGGAAGAGATGTACACACAAGAGAGGCACCAAACATTCCACAAATGTGGCTGGATGTAGATGTGGCACAAATCAATCCAGTGGTGAAGCAAATTATACAAACAACCATGGTTACACAATAACAACTAATGGAAGCGGATAGTGAGTATGACATCGCATTACTGGAACAAAATCAATTCAAAACACTAAGTGAAGAGCAATCTGTAGAGGTACTACAAGTGCAACAAACACTCACAACTAAAGACCAAGAGACAAAAGAAGCAAAGGAAAAGTGCAACCTCCTCACTACCGAAAATCAGAAAATGCAAGATCAGCTCAAAGAACTTCAAAGTAGGTATGAAGCCAGTGAAGCGGAGAAGGTACATTTAATAACTCATAACAAAATCTTAGAAAACCAAATTAAGGTATACATGGATGAAGAAGATAACCTAAGGAGTAGAAATAAAGAATTGATGAATGCACTGTTACTTAATCAACCCATGGAGATACAGGAAAGTCAAGCAAATGATACAAAGGCATTAGAAGCTCAAATAGCAAAGTATGCTAAACAGCTAAAACAAGAGCAGGTGCTAAGAGAAGAGTGGGAAAAGAAATACATGCATGATACAAATGAACCCAAAAAAGATGGAAGATTGCCAAAGCTAAAATGATAGAGCAAGGTAGAGAAGATGTAGATCAAATGGCCGTTATAGGTGAAGAATTCCTGAAGAACAAGGAAGCACTCACAACTGCGACTAGTGAAATCATGAAAAAAGACAAAATCATTGAAAACTTAAAGGCTCAGTTTGCAGAGAAGATTCCAATGGGGACACCAATAGTTCCAAGCTCCCAAGCGGCTACTGTGGAGATTGAGGTATGTCCTCTTTCTCCCCCCATGCATCGTTCACCTATAAAGGAAGAAGTAGAGCCGAGCACTGATAGACATAAACGGGTTGTTGCTGAACTAAGCCGTAATGAGAGGCATTACTGGTGTCCCAACTTATAGAAGAGTTTGAAGATCAAGTGGTAAAAGTAATGAAGGAAGCAAAGATTGAAAGTAAGAGTTTTGAACAAATTTTGAAGCCATTCAATGTACCCTATGGATTACTAAAAGAGGAAACTAGATAGTAGATCAAGAAAACCACACAGACGGAACCTAATCATGATCTGCAGTTCAAGATGGACACATTTTCTTATACACAAGAAGAATTTGACAATGTAGATCTGGTTTGGAGAAGGAAGTTTTGGAAAAGAATTCGACCTTATGAGTGCACTGGGAGTGTTGGGTTATAAGGGTTTTTCACAATTTATCTTATGCAAAGGCACCCTCTAGTACTCATAAAAATACCCCTTTCTTGTATTTAGTAGATGTGCCCATGTGAACACCCTCCTAAGCCCTTTTTAATATTTCCTTTAAGCTATGGTCATGAAGCCTCCTAAATAAAATACCTTTTTGCACACATGGGAATTCCCACGTAGAAGAATTCTCATGCCTTTATTTATGGAGTGGGTTGTTAGAAGGAATATTTTGCAAGATTTAGAAAGTTATGAGCATGTGCTCCCTTTTGACTAGTCAAAAGGAGCACATGGGGAAATGTGCTTAGCCTATATATAGACTCATTTTTGTAAAGAGGAGAGCTTTTGGTTCGACGTGCTCTCATGTGTATATGTTTTTAATGGAAGAACTCCCTTTTCTCTTAAGGCTTTGTGCATATGTGTATTTAGTCTTAGAGTGTGAGAGAGTGAGGTGTGTGTGTATGCTTGTGTTTCCTATGTGTGTAAGCAGAATGTTGCAAGTTTCTTGTATTTTACATATGTGACTAGGATCCTTGAATCCCTTCTCTCCATGTTTTCAAGCATGTGGCATAGCTGTGGGCTGATGGCCAATGGCTTGAACATGTCGGCAATTTGGGTGGATCAAAGGAGATTGATTCTTGAGCCTTCCTTCTTGCTTGCATGCAAGGTGGTGTGGATCTAGGCTTCCCAAGGGCATACTACAACAACATGGAGTCAACACCATATATACTCCAAGTAAATCCATCTTTTTGCCTAGTACTTAGGAGACGAACTTGGATGCAATTTTGGGATGCACAGCGCGAGGGCATAGTAAATAATCAATGGTTAAATTATCCATTACTATCGAGCCCACCACATAATTACTTACCTACAGAAGAAAAAATGGTTCACACAATTGAATTTTGGTTATCCAGATATGCTATAGTACTAGACATAGCCATCAAGATGACGAATAAAATATTAAGCATGCTCCTTATAGTTTTGAAAGTATTTAAACATGTGCAATATACATTTTTGAAATCTATTAGTTCAATCAAGGAGAAGATGCACTCATTTTTTATCTATCTACAATGCCAAGAAGACTTACCATAATGGCTATATACTCTAGGTTATTGTTCCTACCGAGTCCATACATGCAGACCATAGGTTGGTGGCCTACAGTTTGAGCTTCTTTGCAGATCATAGATAGGCACCAGATGATGGAATGAAGTCAGCCCAATGGAAGGAGCTAATGATATGTGAAGCCAATTTTGAAGAGAGCAGAAAGTCATCCAAACATACTCATGTCACCACAAAAAGCCTATCGAGGATGACAGAGTTCAGGATGAGGATGTGTGGAGGGAGAATCAAGTAAAAAGAGAAGAAGAAGAAGATCAAAAAACAAAACTACTCAATAAGAAGAACTATCCTCTGCCCAAAACCTTGTAGGGGCACGCATCAGGCTACAACACCAAAGAAGGAGGTCCCAAAGAGTGGAAACAAAGAATTACAATAGGACCTTTCAAGGGGAGGCTATACACAAAGGACTTAGGATCAGATAAAGTAACAAATTATTTGAAGGTCCTAGCTGTCTTCTCGTCCACTAAGTGCGTGCGATGGAAAGAAATGAATAGGATAAAGAAAATCACTAGGTCCTGAAGGATATGAAAGAAGATTTAAAGACAAAACCTTTGAATCATCAACCAAAAGACAAAAACTGATGCAACATTGACCAAAAGGTGTGTGCAGTAAAAAGAAGTAAACAGGCTCTAGAAATACAACAGGGTCAGATGTGTGAGAACAAAGAAATATTTGAAGACCAAAAGTTAGAAAGAGGGAGAGGGTGAGAAGCAAAAATGGGTGACTAAGACAATCACATTCTTAGCCGCTGGATGCGTGCATGGCAGCCCGAATGATCACCGCAACCCAGAGTTATGAATGTAAGGAATACCAAGGGGAGAACAGAAGCATAGGACTAAGGCTCGGATAAGGTAACAAATTCACTGATAGTCCTAACTGCTTGTTCGACCACTGAGTGCAGGTATTAAATAAATATGAGCAAGCCATAGACAAAGAAGCAAAGCTTGTCAAGGGACGACAGAGACAAAGAGGGGGAGAGTGTTGCAGAGTAAATAAGAACAAAAGAGGAGCCCCAAAAATTTTCAAATTTTGGGCATAATTTTTCTTCGTCAAACTCCTATGAAAATCCCTTGAAGCCATATGCACTAGAGGAGTCCTCAAGATGCATAAACCCCAATCATTGTAACATAACCCTTGTAATATATTAGAAAATTAGACCTTTTCAATAAAAAGTGCCGATCTCTTGTGTGAAAGGACCAATTTTATGGCACATGTATATAAGTCACTTGGTGACTCTTGTAAAGAACTTTTTGCCATTGTGAGAATTGAAGCAGAATTTCAAGTTTGCCTCTTTCTTGCTAATTTTCTTCTTCTCTAAGAGCTTTTGTGTGTGTGTGTGTGCAGTGCTTAAAATGTGTGTGTAGGACTGTTGTCTACCCCTTTCCATCGCTTGTGAGCTATTGTAGTGTGTGTGAGCCATAACGAGTTGTGGAGTAGGTGTTGGTGTTTCCTGCCATTCACTATGTTGCTCATAACTCAAAGTATGTTTGTCAAATTCAACTAAAAATACTAGCATTAGATGCGTCTCATTGAGGCTTCAAAATGAACCTATTGTTGACCATATTTGGAGATTGGAACTGAGAGAAAAGTTTTGAATATGTGCTTACTATTGTAAATGGTATCACGATGTGCATTTTTAGAGAGTTAGTGAGTTGGAGAGGTAGTTGAGACAAGTCACATGCATTGTAGCTACTTCACATACCATCATGTGTGCACATGTCCTCATACACTTGGTATGTCTAATTCTTCAGATTGATAATTAAACATGTATTAATCCACCACTATATGCACTTGTGTGGTGATTGAGGTACATTCTCATCGACACAAGTCCCTAAGACTTCATGACTTAGGTACACATGCTTCAAAGGTCTTGTCATAAATGTTGATATATTTAGGTAGTGATGTGTGTGAACACACTAGGACCGCCAAGGCACTTTTTTCCCTCTTTAGGAGGTTTTTTTCCCCCGGCTTGTATATACGCCTATTGCCCTAATGGGCTACTTAATCATTGTACATTCTCTAGTAATACATTCAGTATTGTGTGTTGTGCTCCAAGCTTCTTCTTCTTCCTTGTGCTGTTCGCATGCTTCCGCAGACGTCTAACTCCAACAATTGGTATTAGAGCAAGTCGTCGCTTCATCTAGGGCGTCATCGACACTCCTCCGTTGGGAGTCTCAGATTCGCACAAAATTTGGTGAGCATACTCGGGGTGTTTCAGAGATCAAAACAACTTTGTTGTGTGGTGCCAAAATCGCGATCTGAACTCGTTTCGGCCTCCGATGGTTGGGATGGCAGAGATGCCCAGGCACATGCATTGATAGCTTTGTCTGCCAAATGTGCCATTATTCTTCATATTCGCTCTTGCAGAACAACTAAGGATGTTTGGGATACACTTACCACATTGTACCAAGCTAGGAATGCGGCTCATGTTGCTTACCTCCGAAAACAGTTGGAGAGTGAGCACATGAATGAAGGGGATTCTATGGACAGTTTCCTAACAAAAATCAAAGACTTGAAGGAGCAGTTGATTTCTACTAATGAGGTTATACCAGATAGCTCACTTGTGCAGACCATTTTGAATGGTCTTCTCGATTCATATCAGAGTTTTGCTTCTACTCTTTGGTTGATGATGAAAGGCAATCCAAATGCCTTGTCATTTGAGGAGTTAGTCTCTGTTCTGTTGTAGGAAGATCAATCCAGGCAGCACAGGTCCATTATGCGTGTTGCAGATCAAGCTTTCTTGGCCAATCAGAAGGGCAAAGGAAAATGGAGCTCTTCTACTAGTAGGCAGAAATCTGTAAATGCTGCACATTCGAAGAACCAAGACAAAGATGAGAAAAAATCAGAAAAGCAGAAACTGTTCTGTAAGTACTGTAAAGGGAATGATCATATCATAAAGAACTGTCCAAAACTAGCTGCAAAAGAGGAAAGAAGAAAGAGGCTGGAATGGTTGTTGTAGAAGCCTTTACACCAAAAATAGAGTCTGCTAATCTTGTGCAGGAAGAAGAATGGGCGTTTACTACTGTTTGTAGTTTTGACCCATCTTCTCATGAGTAGTGCATGTTTGCAGCAGACTCCGATGTTTGGTACTTTGACAGTGGGGCGACCAAACATATTACCTCGCAGCGTAGTTTCTTCTCTTCAGTCGAGCCTACCCTACAGGGAATACTGTTACATGCGCCAAAAACTCCTCTTATCCTGTTATGGGAGTTGGTAAGATCATTTTGACTACTACTGATGGTAGTTCTTTCACTTTGTCAGATGCTTTATTTGTGCCAGGGATCAAGAAGAACCTTTTATCATTTTCTGCATTAGCCAAGATTGGCTTGGTTGTGAAATATGTTGATGAAAGGTGTACAGTTCACGATCTGTCAAATGGCGATGTGATTATTGCTTCTGGCATTCTATATCATGGGCTATATAAGATCATAGACTATGAAAGATCATAGACTATGAAAGATCTGTAAATGATTTGGCATGTGCAGTAAATGATTCTCAGGCTATGTTAGATGCAAATCTTTGGCATGCACACTTTGGTCATCTGAATTTTGTTGTTTTGCTATGCTTGCAGAAATCTGAAAATGGTGTCCTCTTTGCCCAAACTTGAGGCACCTGGAAAACATGTTTGTGAAGGCTGTATTTTGGGCAAAATGCAGCGTCCGTCTTTTCCAAAAGATGGTTCAATTCGGGCTACTCAGAAATTGCAGCTTGTACATAGTGATGTCTGTGGTCCTATACAGACACCTTCTTTTGGGAATTATCTTTACTTTGTGACTTTCATTGATGATTTTTCCAGGCATGCATGGGTATATCCATTGAAGGCAAAGTCCGAAGTGTTCATGTGCTTCAAACAGTTTTTGGTTTTGGCTAAAAATCTTCAGCATGTAAAACGGGCACCCTCCGTTCAGATCAAGGAGAGGAATATATGTCTTCTGATTTTAATGCATTTCTGGCTGAACGTGGGATAAAACACCAGTGTACAATGCCATATACACCTCAACAGAATGGAGTTGTTGAACGAAAGAACAGGTCACTCATGGAGATGGCGAGGTGTATGGTCAAGAGTCAGGCTTTACCACATAGTTTCTGGCTTGAGGCTGTCATGTGTGCAGCATATGTACTGAATAGGTGTCCCAGTAAAGCGCTGTAGTCTATCACTCCATATGAGGCTTGGCATGACCGCAAGCCATCTATTGCTCATCTGCATGTTTTTTGTTGTTTGGCATATGCATTAGTGCCTGAACAACATCACAAGAAATTGGATGATAAAGCAGCAAAATGTATTTTTGTTGGGTACAGTTCTGAAAGTAAAGGCTATCGTCTGTACCATCCACAGACTAAATGCATTCTGATTAGCCGTGATGTTGTTTTTGTGGAAGATGCTATTCAGGCATTGCTTTCATGTACTAAGGAGACATTTGTTAGCTCCAAAGACATGTATGATACTTTGCTGCCTCTTTTTATAGGTGGACAGTCTAGTGCTGGTCCTAATGAGGCAACTTCTCAACCTTTGCAGGTTTCATGTGATGATGCAGATAATTCCATTTCTGATGCAGATATGCATGATGCACTTATTGATGAGAGAGCTGATATTGAGCAGGCAAGAACTATGCCAAAATGGTTGGTGCAAACCTTGCGTGACATCAAATTAGATGCACCTTTGTCATATCATACTAGATCAGGCTCTCATAGTGCCTCTTTTGCATCATATTGCTATGCTATGGCTGCATCTAGTCTCTGTGATGAGAATGAGCCTGTTTCGTTTGATGAAGCACAAAATTCAAAAAATTGGATGGTTGCTATGCAATCTGAATATGATGCAATATGAAGAATGGTACTTAGTCTTTATGTGACTTGCCTCCTGGCAAGAGGGCCATTGGCACTAAGTGGGTATACAAGCTGAAGCGTAAACCTGATGGTACAATTGACAGGTATAAGGCTAGGCTTGTTGCAAAGGGTTATGCGCAGGAAAGAGGCATTGATTTTGATGAGACCTTTGCACCTACATGTTGTATGACTACTGTTCAGAGCATTTGTGCACTTGTAGCCCATCATGGTTGGAATGTACATCAGTTGGACATTAAAACAACATTTCTGAATGACATGCTGCTCATTGGTGCTATTGAGAAGCATATTGCTGATTTTAAGGCTGATTTGCATGCCTCATTTGAGATGCCTGATTTGGGGCATTTGCATCACTATTTGGGCATTCAGTTTATGCAAGTTGATGGTGGAATGGCTTTGTGTCAAACGAAATATATTGACACATTATTGCAGCATTTTGGCCTTGAAGACTGTAAGCCTATTGCCACTCCTATGGAGACAGGTTTACGATTGAGTCTTCATGATGCTGGAGATGCATTTGATGCTGTTCTCTATCAGCAGGCTGTTGGATACTTGATTTACTTATGCATTACTAGGCCAGATAATTAGTTTGCTATCTCACAGATGAGCAGGTTTATGCTTTGCCCAGGAGTCAAGCATTGGCAGGTGGTTAAGCGCATCTTTTGCTACTTGAGTGGTACTCAACTACTTGGGTTGTTTTATCCCAAGGGGGGACCACTACCGCCAGATTTGAATGCTTTTTTTGACTCTGATTGGGCTGGTTGCTATGACACTCATGTGTCCACGAGTGGTTTTTGCTTCATGCTTGGTAGCTCATGTATATCTTGGTTGAGCAAGAAGCAGTGTACTGTGGCCACTTCGAGTTGTGAGGCTGAGTATAGGGCAGCTTTCATAGCTATTGTTGAGTGTGTGTGGCTCAGACACCTTATGGTTGATTTGGGTGTTGGTCAGTCTTTTTCCACCACCATCTTCACTGACAGCCAGAGCGCATTGATAGTTGCGAGGAACCCTGTGTTCCATGCTCGCACTAAGTACATTGAGGTGCATTATCATTATGTCAGGGAGAGGTTCTCTGCTGGGGAGATCAACTTGGCATATGCGCCCACGAAGGCTCTGCCTAGGGAGAAGTTCGAAGCTTTCCGCAAAGCTTTGGGCTTACTTCCTTTTGTAGAGTGATTTCCACATAGCTTGGCACTTCCTTATACATGAGTGCCAGCTCCTTGTTCACCACGTCACTCCCAGGGGGAATTTGTTGATATATTTAGGTAGTGATGTGTGTGAAAACACTAGGACTATCAGGGCACTTTTTTCCCTCTTTAGGAGGTTTTTTCCCCCGTCTTGTATATACGCCTATTGCCCTAAGGGGCTACTTAATCTTTGTAAATTCTCTAGTAATACATTCAGTATTGTGTGTTGTGTTCCAAGCTTCTTCTTCTTTTTCCTTGTGCTGTTCGCGTGCTTCCGCAGACGTCTAAATCCAACAATAAATCTTTGTTTACATCGTTTGGGACCTTGCTTTGCATTATAGCCTGATGTGTGCCCCGACGGGGCTTTGGGTAGAGAGTAAGTCTTTTATTGAGATACTTTGTGTTTTGATTTTCTTCTTCTTCTTCTCTTGTTGGATTCTCCCTCCACACGTCCCTCCTCCTAAACTCTGTCGTCCCTGACAGGCTCCTGTAGGCAATGTGAGTAGGTCTAGACTGTAGCTCGCTCTGTTTGATTAAGCGGATTAGCTTCACATATCATAAGCTCCTTCCATAGACTATATATTTACTCCATCGTTTGGAGCTTGTCTATGGTTAGAAAAAAACTCAACTCATAGTCTACAGACCTAGCATTGAGATTGGCAAACATCTTAAAAAATATTTCCGAGTCGACTTCAAAAAATCCCATAAAAAATGCTTTTACGATTTTCTACATATAGGGGCTCGACAAAAACATTAGTCTCAAATAGATCACCATTAACATGAAGTAGCTTGGCATGGTAGAAAGATAAAAAATTAAAGCGTTTATGCCTTGGTTAATGCTGATAAAATTTAAAAAGGTATATTCCACATGTTTTAACACCTTTATATTTATCAGAAGCATACTTAACACTTTATTTTTCATTTTGATGGCTAAATCTGGAATAGATGCATATCTTGACAATCGTAATTCAATTGTCTACACCATATAATCTTTCATTGGTAAGTAGTTATGTGGTGGGCTTGGCAATTACAGATAATTTAGCCATTGATTATTTATTGTGTCATGATGCTATTCCCTCCAAAATTGCATCCATGGTCTTCTTCGTGGTAGAAGAAAAAAGGATGGATTTACCTAGAGTAAATATGGTGCATCCTGCCAATGCACATGTAATGTAGGATTTTTCTCCAAATTTTTTTGCTTCCAGACCGGATCAGCTTTCTCAAATTCTTCTTGTGTATAGGAAAATGTGTTTGCCTTAAAGTTCAATTGCTAGTTTGGTTCTTTCTATGTAGTCCTTTTGATATAGTGTCGGGTCTCTTCTTTTAGTAACCCATATGGTAGATCGAATAGCTTTATAATATGATCTAAATCTTTGCCTTTAATTTTTGCCTCTTACATTATTTTTACCATTGCATCTTCGAACTGTTTTGTAAGTTGGGAAACTAGTATGGTCCGCTCTCTATGGATTATTTCTATAGTGTGTTGTATAGATTGATCATCATGTTGTACTTCCTCTTCAATATGCATAGATGAGTTATTGATGGAGGGAGAAGGAGGGCATACCTCAGTCTCCATAGTAGCTGCTTGAGAACTTGGAGCTACTGGTGTCCCCATGTCGCCTTGCTTTTCCAACTGAGCTTGTAAGCTTGCAATAAGTGCATCTTTATATTTTATTTGTTCTCTTGCTGTTGTAAGTGCTTTGCTACTTCGCATTTGGCATCCACCGAGTATAGCCAATTGATCCTTAAGTCATTTGTATCATGCATATAATTTAACTCCCATTGTTCTTGCAATTCCTGCTCCTATTTGATTTGATTTGCATACCTTTCAAGTTGTGCACGTAACTCTGTCAGATCTTCACTAGTGCCTTTGGTAGTTGCTAGGGATTGATTGAGTAAAAATGAAGTCATTAACTCTTTATTTCTGTTTTGTAGAGTGTTTGCCTCGTCCATGTGTATCTTGATTTGTGTTTCCAATATTTTGCTCCTATTTATTATTCCTACCTTTTTTGCTTCACTTGTCTCATACTTTTTGTGTGACCTCCTTTAGTTGGTTTTTCAGGTGCTCGTTTTCTTCTTTGAGTTTATTGAACTCCTCCATTGCATTTTTAACGTCATCTTCCCTTTTTTTCAGATCTTGGTGGGACTCTAACACTTGTGCGGATAGTTGTTCACTTAATAATTTGAAATGATTATTCTCAATAAGAACCTATTCATATTCCTTATCCACTTCTATTAAATGTTGCTGTGTGTCCATGGTCATTTGTATCATATGATTCACTATCGGTTTAATCTAGTCCATGTGCACATTGAGCCAAGTTTGTGGTATTACGGGTTCTTCACCGATTTTTATATCTTTTCCTTTTTCAATATGCAATGTAAATGGCTCTTGAATGTGAAGTTGTACCTACGGCTCAGCCTCATTCTTTTTGTTGTCCCTGGAATCATGATTTTCATAAAGTGCATCTATAGGAGATGGTTTTGCTATTATCCTTATTGGTTCAAAATTCTCTTTGTTATCAGTTGCCTCTTCTCGTTCTTCTTCTTTAGAATGGATCATTGCTTTCTACCCTTCAATGACAATTTTGTTCAGTTGTATTTTGGTTGTATCATTTACTTGGATAGTATAGACATTTTCCATTTGATGGCTATCCTCGTGTTCCCCTTGGGTGGTTAAGTTCTTGTCAGCATTTGAGTCTTTGCTAACCACCTCGTGCTAGTTGACCACTTGATTGAGCTTTTGCCATCCACCATCATCATTTGTTTTGGTGTGGACGTCCATATTCATAGTGGATTGATCATTAGGATTCGGATGATGAGATTGAATTTATTAATCCAAACTCTTTATATCTATGTAATTTTGTTAATCTCTTTCTCGATCGACTTTGTTGTGTTGTATTGGTTTGGCGATAATGATGACCTTGAACCGAGAAATTGAATTAGCCCTTAGTGTACCTGTGAGTTTGTAGTAGTGCATCTTTTAATTCAGCCTCGATGATTGGTGTCAGCCTTTCTAATTGTGTTCTTGGAAATACATGTACTCTCTAGTGGGGTTGTATCAGGTATCCCTATTGCCGGATTGTAGCAATCCTTTGGTTGACTTTCTAAGGACAAAAAACTTCCCTCAAGAGATGACATTGGCTAGGCAACAAAGCTTAGAACAAGTTGCCTTAGATTATGCTCTCATTGGAGATAACCTAGAATAGTGTAGAAGAGATGGATATCTTCGACTATGTGTCCATGAAAATGAATATCCTAAGATCAGAAATTGCCCACTAAGGTGTATCAGGTACGCAAGGATGAGATTCCATTAAGACCCATGATGGGAGGACGTGGATTCTCCAGGTGGGGAATAGACTTTATTGGTCCTATTAATCCCCTAACCAAGAGTTCACATGCTGAGTACATTATTGTGGCCACTGATTATCTAACCAAATGGGTTGAAGTGAAAGCCACTAGGAAGAATGATGCACAAACCACAGTTAAGTTTTTATTTGAGAATGTATTTATGAGGTATGGTTTGCCAATAGAGTTGTGAAGCAATCATGGTACCCACTTCTTGAATGAGGTCATCAAATGCTTGTTACAAGAATTCATGGTTATTCATAAGAATTTGACCCCGTATCACCCACAAGATAATATACAAGCAAAGAGCAAGAATAAGATCCTATGCACTACTCTAACTAATTTGGTAAACAATAAATGCTCTAATTGGGATACACAATTACATCACGCTGTTTGGGCTTATCGAGTGGCCTATAAAATGGTACTCAATGCCACCACCTTTTAGATGGTGTTTGGTCAGAATGCACCTTTAACCTTAGATTTCTTGATACCCACCTTGAGTGTACCACAAGAGTATCAATGGATGGGCCAAGAGCTATCCTCTAGGACCTTTGAATTGGAATGTGTAGATTCATTATAAGGAGAAAAGTACAATGATGATGTGCAGTACAATTCAAATGATTTTTGTGCGAAATCCCAAAGAGCGCACAATCAACAAAGTTACAAAATACCCAAGGTTCTTGCTGCCGCCGAGCTTCTCTACACCAGACCTCCACCTTCTCTAAGAGCTTGCACTTGTGCACACCTTGCACTCAAGCTTCCAATAGGGGAGGAATGGACACCTTCTATCAACGCGCACACAACTTCAATGGGACCTTGTGACCTTTGATTGCATAACTTAGTACTTCTCTGCACACTCCTAAGTCACTCTTCTTGCACACCTTGCACTTCACTTCTCTACATCGCACACTCACTGTATGTCTCTTGCTCCTCTCTTAGTGTAGACCATGCTCACCTTGCTTAGTCTAACCAAGAATAATGTCTTGCCTTGATTTGGGTGTCGGTTCATGTACGCTCCTAACTGCTAGAGTACCTTGCTGCTCACTTTGATGTCCCAAGATTGTCTCCAAAAGTGGGCAACCAACGAATCCCTATTTTGTCCTGTAGTGACTTTAGACTAAAACAAAAATTTTAATTGGGGGGCCATACTTTCACTTTTGCATATGCCGCCGCTTCACATACCTTTGCATTTTGCCTTTTAATTCTTCAAATGTGCACCTAAGAGAGGATTCAACTGAACCTTGCAAACACATTAAAACACTTTGAACCTTAGAGAAATTACGGAAAGGCACTTTGCAATCGACAACTGACTTTCTACAAAATATAACCTTTGTAAACAATTACTTGTGCACTACCTGTGCACCTTGACACCCGAACTTTGAACGCTTTGACTTTGCCCTTGTTGACTTATACCTAGAACATGTTGACTTTGATTGTTTTGACTTTGACACTTTGACTTTCAATGTGGTTGACTTTGACCAATATGACTTTTATGGGCTCAATAGTTGCCCACCACCTAATGGGCTCTCTGTCTTGGAGAGCTACAACCAAAACTTGGAGCAGAGATGACACCATGTATCCTATGCTGCAAAATCCTCAAACGGACACCTGAGTAGCTACCAAGTATACCAAGAGCAGAAGAGAACAAACACGAGAGAAGAACCAAAAGTGAAAATTTTGCACTAAAAAGCAAAGGATGACGAATGGAGGGTAGGAAGGAGAGGGAAGGGAGGGTTGAGGGGGCTGAGATTGATAGGGTATGGAGGGGTAAGGATGGGGCTAGTTAGAAGTCCAAAGGGAGGGTAGGGAGTAGGGTTGTGGGCTTTGGAGAGGGTCAAAATGAGAAAATAGTAAAGCGATAGAGGGTGCATATGGGAAAATGTGAAATATATGGGAAAATACGGTGATAATAGACCATGTGGATCATATGCATAAAGAAAAACACGTGACAAATGTGCTCAAAACATATGGGATTCGACCAAAAGTCAGAGAAAAGTTGGGATTTTGGAAAAACTAAGTCAAAAAATGAGTCAAAATGTGCCAAAATACATGAAAATGATCCCAAGTTTGAAAAAAATGCCCATCTGAGGTGCAATCTAGAGCCAAAAACATTGGACCTAGGCAAATAAAAAAAAATGCATATAAATATTCTTTTTTTTAATAATAAATCTGTGGGGTGAAAAAAAAAATAAAATAAATAAATTAAAAAAATGAAAAAGTAAAAAATAAAAGTAAGAAATTAAAAAATAAAATAAATAAGTATATAAAATAAAACTAAAATAAAATAAAAAGAATTCATTTTTTTTGGGGGAAGGGGGTCCACTTAGGGGGGTGGGTGGGGGAGAGAGAGAGAGAGAGAGAGAGAGAGAGGATTTTTTTTTTGAATGGAAAAAAGAAAATTATCCATCAGGGGGCTTTTTTTTGGGGGGGGTGAAAAATACCCAAAAAAATATAAAAGATACTAATAAAATCCAAAAAATATCAAAAAAAAGGAAAAAATATCAAAAAAAAGGAAAAAATATCAAAAAAATCCCAAATTTCTAGTCCACTTATCCACCTCAAAACTACAGGGATTTTCCTCATTTCCTTCCTTTTCTTAAAAAAAATGATATTGAAAAAAGATAAAGAATACTAACAAATTCTAAAAATGCTTTAAAAATCCCCAAAATTTTCTTAAATTTTGGTTCATGCAAAGGGCTATGAAATAGCTTCTAACTTGCATAAAAACTCAAGAACAAGCATAAAGATGGATAAAAACTACTAAAACTTAAGCAAAAAATGGAATGAGAAGGCTATGTACAACCTGGACAGATTTTGCAAGTTCCAGGTGATCCAAAAATCTTCAGTTATGTTGATGATAGGCCTTGAGCCTGGATATGTTGACTAGTGGTAGTACCTCTCCTTTTAGAGTCTCTAACTCTAGTACACCCGAATTCAGCATTGTCTTAATTCTATAAGCTCCTTCCCAATATGGAATCCATTTTCCCCTTACTTCTGTGTGGATTTGAGGTCTATGGAGAAGAACTAACATGCCTGTTTGTAAGTTATTGTTCCACAGATTCCGATCATGTGTCTCTTCCTCTTCATTTGAGTCTCTAGTAATTGTTTTCTACCATGTAGACATATCTCTTCCACTTTGTGCAGTGCTCCAAGCCTCTGAGAGACACCACAATCTTTCTTTCCCTGCATGAATGCTAGTTTTGGTGACCCATGTATAAATTCAAAGGGTTCAATAGTTAATATACCATAAACCAATTGGAATGGAGAGTATCCAGTAGCTTCTTTGTAAGCTAATTTGTACGCCCATAGGGTACCTTGATAAGCTATGCCTCAAGAAGTGGGCTGTAACATACATTCCTTCCTTAACATGGCAATTAATACCTTATTGGTGGATTTTGCCTGTCCATTAGCTCTTAGATAATAGGCACAAGAGGTCATATGTAGAATTTTGTACCTGTTAAAAATTTCATTTAGGACCTTGTTCACAAAATGAGTACCTTGGTCTGTACAAAATTTCAAGGGGACATCCAAATCTGCAAATGATGTTACTATAAATGAAATCAGCAACTTTTTGAGCGGTGCAATCAAGGGAGGCAATAGCTTCAGCCCATTTTGTTGTGTAGTCACTGGCGATCAATAGATACTTTTCTCTCTTTGGAATCGATGCAGGGTAGATGGTCCCTACAAAATCAAGTGCCCACTTCTCAAATGGTTGCCAAGAAGTGGAAATAATCAAGGGGTTATGACTCTGCTTTGTTGGCTTGGGTCCACACCTTTGACAGACATCACATGCTTTTCCCCATTCCTCTGCATCTTTGAATAACGTAGGCCACCATAAGCTAACATCAAGGATTCTTTGGCTCATACAATGCCCTCGAAGGTGCCCACCACCTACTCCTTCATGTACAGATTTAAGGATTTGTCTCACTTCCTCTTCTTCCATGCACTTTTAAAACCTGTTGTCCTTGCCCTGCCTATATAATTTTCCCTCAATAAAGGTAAAGGATCTGCTTTTGATGAGCAGCCTCTTTCTTTGCACGACACTTGCCTTCTCTGGATACAATCCAGTTTTAAGAAAATTCTTGATGTCATCATACCAACCTTGTGCTTGTATAGCGAACAAATTAGCATCTAGAAAATCATCATTTACTCCAATTGCTTGATCCATCATGTTGATTCTAGATAGGTGGTCTGCCATGACATTTTCTTTGCTTGGTCTATGGACTATAGAAAATATCTCAATGGTTGATGATCAATGATGATAACAAATTTCACACCTAGCAAATAATGACGCAACTTTTGTACAATGACAACCATTGCTAGGGCCTCCCTTTCTATGCTGCTATAATTTTTTTTAGCCTTAGTCAAAATTTGACTAGCATACTAAATAGGTCTGTCAAGTTTGTATTCTTTATTGTGTTGAGCCAAAACTGCACCCACTGCATATGCACTGGCATCTACATGTACATGAAAAGTATTTGACCAATCTGGTGTGATAAGAATTGGTGCAGCCACCAATTTGGACCTTAATGTCTTTCTTCTTCTTCTTCCCATTTAAAGGGTACTTCTCGCTAGTGGCCTGGCTATCTCTGCATACATTTTGATAAATCTTATGTGGTACTCAGTGTGCCCCAAGAAGCTTTGAATCTCTTTAGGAGATTTTGGTTTAGGTAACTTTAGTATAGAACTAATTTTATCAGGGTCCGGAGCCATACCTTTAGCAGATACCACATGTCCCACAAGGGTTCCTTCTGTCACAAGGAAATGACATTTATTTGGGTTCAACTTTAGTTTAGTCTCCCTACATCTTTTAAACACATTCTGTAGTTGTCTCAAGTGATGGTCCAAGCAATACAAAGAGGTCTCTTTGTGAGATCTTGAAAATGAAGAAAAGTCATCCAAGAAAATTCTAAGTGTTTCTAGCAATAAGGGTCCAAAAATGAGGTTGATAGTCCTGTTATAGGTGGTTGGAGCATTTTTGAGTCCAAATGGCAATTTTACATACACATATGTGCCCCAGGGTGTGATAAAAGGAGTATGTAAATGGATATTTGGTTATAGCCACTAAAGCCATCCATAAAGCTATATAATGCGTGTCCAGCCACTTCTTCAATGATCTGCTCTGCAAAAGGCATGGGGAATCCACCTAGAATGTTTACCTTGTTGAGTGCTCTAAAGTCAAGAAAAATCTTGATTTTGTTGGTATTCTTCTTTGGTACTATAACCATTGGTGAAAGCCATTTTGAGTGTTCCACAGGAATGATGATTCTTGCATCCTCCATCTTTGGTATTTCCAAATAAACAGCTTCAACATATTTTGGGTTAAGTCTATAACTCTTTCCTCTTATTGGTTTAGCTCCATCAACAAGAGGGATTCTATGCTCTCCATAATTGGCTGGCACTCCTTCTAAGTCTTTATAACGCCGCGCACAAAAATATGCATAGTATGTCGAGAAAGATTTTACCTTTTCAAGCAGCTCAAGGTGGCTCCACAACCAAGCGGCCACCAAAACTGGACGATTATTTTCCTGAGTGCCTAATTGTACTTCTTTGGCTGGGTTTCTATCTACCATGGTATCTACATGCTCATCTCCAACTCTGTTTTCCTCCAATAGCTTTTCCTGCATTGTTGCATAAGCAGGGCTGTTCTGGATCTCAATATATTCCTCTTTGTCTTGCATCCATCCTACAGGGATTTCTTAAATTGGCAAAGAACATTCCTCACTAATATGTTTTACCTTGTCTTTAACTTTAGTAACTTCCTTCCCTATTGTTGTTGCATCCTCCTCCAAGTTGTGCTTGAGGGGTGTCTTCCTCCCCCTTCTGTGGTCTGTGGTGGGTTCTCCCAATCCATCAACCTGAACATTATCCTCTGTTTCATCATAACATTCATCTGTGCAAGAATTATTTAGAAAAACTCCAAAATAAGAGGAAGATTTGCCTGCTTCCAGCCAATTTAGAATGTCTTCTTCCTCCTCGAACTCTAATTGTGGTTGGTCCTCCATTTCTTGATCCATGCAAATACCAACTGATTGTATCATGTTGGTGTTCCCTTGATCATGATGTGGACCCTCCTCTAAATATATCTGTTTAAGTTTCTGTCCCTTCTTTTGTACCCACATAGTGTCTTTACCCCAGTCATGGATGACACTTGCATGCCTCAGCCATGGTCTTCCAATCCAAAGGGGAAACCCCCCCTCTACCTAGGGCAGTCTTAATCACACAAAATAAAAAATGAAGAGATTACCTTGTACTTCCAGTGGAACTTTTGGGATCACCCCCATTGGCCATACTTTGCTTTGATCTACCAAAGTGACGGTGAAGTGGGCTCGTCTAGATGGGTGTAGGCCAAGCTTCTCCATGGTATGCTCAGGCATCAAATTTATGCCAGACCCACCATCCACAACGACTCATTGTAGCTTTAATCCTTTAATCGTTACTGTCAGTCTTGGCCACTAAGGTGGATGAGGAAGCCTAATAATCTGCAGTACTTCATACCGGAATTTTGCATCCATGTTTATCAACTCAAGAATACTAACCTCTATTTTAATTGAATTGAATAATCTTGAAGCTCTAGATTCCCTAAGATCAATTTTGATTTTTGATTTCTCAAGTTCCTTGTGGGCCCGTCTGTATGCATTCCCGATGAAATCATTAGTCTCTGAGAAATCTTCTTTTTGTGTTACCTCTTCACATTTTGTTGAACTTCCTTTCTCTTGTTTTGCATCTTCAAATATATCTAATTTGCTCTAATGTACCCTGTGGCCTTTGTAATTTCCAAAAGTATTAGATTGCTGGCTTGGTTCTTTTGGAATTTCCCCTTTGTTTCTTGTTTGCATGACCATGGATTCGATTTCTTATAATTATACCACTCTAGTGGATGGTCATTGTTCAACATTGACTCCTTCTACTACTCCGATTATCTACCGAGATCATTTGGAGATGGTACCCAGATGTAGATGCTTTGTTTTGTGGGCAACAATTTGTATAATGATCCTTGGCATCTGGGCAATTCCTGCAAGGGGGTGCATTTTCTGACAGGGTGCATTTACTCTGATAATGTCCACAATCTCCACACCTGAAATAGATAATTGGCCTTCTAGGCCCATTTCCATAATTACCTCTACATCTTTGGTTATAGTTGTTGCCTTGGCTGGGGGCTCCCGCCATTACATTGGTTGAGAATTGAGCACCTCCTTGTGCCCAATAAGGTTGTGCAGGCATCCCTCTTGATTGATGTTCATGGGCCTCATGACTAGCTTTCCTGCATAGCTGACAAGTTACACTTAGCAATGGACATTCACTTACCACATGACCCCGCTTGCTGCACATGGTACACCATAGTCCACTTTTGATGCCACCTCCCTTGAGTTCTTGCAACTCTTGTCGAAGTTGAGCTAGCTCTTCTGCTTGCGCTTCCTCTTCCTTTTGTAGCTTCAATGCTTCAATTTTGCACCTCAACTGAGTTACAACTCTCCTCCTCTCTGTGGGGATTATTCCTTTTTAAGCTCTCAAGCTCTTTCCTTACCTGAGTTACTGGGTCTTCAGGTTATATAGGATATGAAAAATTGGAAGAGCTTGCCCCATACTACTGTCTAATTTGCTCCAATCTTGTAGCTGTATTGATAAATTCTTCTATTGTTGTTGTTGGTAAAATTAACTCCTTTATTTACATTGTGTTGATATGGGAAGTGGTTTAGTCAGCCACTTCTTGATAAAAAAATCATGGGGAGGGTCTAGAATTTTGGCCATTAATGCCTCCCAGGCCTAGTCTTAAATTTTCTAATTCTTCAATAATGTTTTCAATTGTATTCCCTTGTTGGAACTGTGTTCTAAATGCTTCCTTCATCAAATCCATGTGGTGAAATGGTTGTCCGTGAACTGACTAAACCATTGGTCTTCTAGCCCTTTTAATGTTACAGGGAAAAGAATAAAAAATGCATCTTCTATTCCCATCAGACCCCTTGTTTTACATAAGGTTAAGAATCTCCTAATGTGCTCATCTAGGTCTTCTTGTGCTAGCCCTCTGAAGGATGGAAATTTGATATTCAATCTAGAAAGTAAGGTTTCCAAATCTATATGGGCTTCCATATTCTTTACTAATGATGTCGATGACGATGGGCTAGTTGATCTTCGAATAACCTTTCTTCTTGTTGCTTCGCACACGACCCTCAAGCTTTGAGACCGGGTTGCAGTCATGAGCTTTTCATACTTCTCTTAGTTTAAGAGAATTCCAATAGAAGAAAGATTACCTCTTAAGTCAGTACAGTATTGTCGGTACCCTTGAACTCCTCTACACTTTGTACTTTGCTTCTACTATGCTCAAATCTCCTTGGAGTCCCACCGGGTGTGCCAAATTTTGTTGGGGGATTCTTCTGCAGTAAGGGATTTGAGTGTTTGTAGGAGAAGGGAGAAAGATAAGAAGAAAGATACACACACCGGAAGCTTCTGTAGATTTATTATAAGGAGAAAAGTACAATGATGATGTACAGTACAATCCAAATGATTTTTGTGCAAAATCCCAAAGAGTGCACAATCAACAAAGTTACAAAATACCCAAGGTTCTTGCTGTCATTGAGCTTCTTTGCACCAGACCTCCACCTTCTCTAAGAGCTTGCACTTGTGCACACCTTGCACTCAAGATTCCAACAGGGGAGGAGTGGACATCTTTTGTCGACGTGCACACAACTTCAATGGGACCTTGTGACCTTTGATTGCATAACTTAGTACTTCTCTGCACACTTCTAAGTCACTCTTCTTGCACTTCACTTCTCTATGTCGCACACTCATTGTATGTCTCTTGCTCCTCTCTTAGTGTAGACCATGCTCACCTTGCTTAGTCTAACCAAGAATAATGCCTTGCCTTGATTTGAGTGTCTATTCACGTATGCTCGTAACTGCAAGAGTATCTTGGTGCTCACTTTGATGTCCCAAGATTGTCTCCAAAAGTGGGAAGCCAACGAATCCATGTTGTTTCATGTAGTGACTTTAGACTAAAACAAAAATTTTTCTTGGGGGGCCATACTTTCACTTTTGCGTACGCTACTGCTTCACATACCTTCACATTTTGCCTTTTAATTCTTCAAATGTGAACCTAAGGGAGGGTTCATATGAACCTTCCAAACACTTTAAAACACTTTGAAACTTAGAGAAATTACAAAAAGGTACTATGCAACCTGCAATCGACTTTCTACAAAATGTAACCTTTGTGAACAATTATTTGTGCACTACTTGTGCACCTTGACACCCGAACTTTGAACACTTTGACTTTGCCCATGTTGACTTTGACCTAGAACATGTTGAATTTGATCGATTTGACTTTGAACCTTTGAATTTGAATGTGGTTGACTTTGATCAATATGACTTTTATGGGCTCAATAGAATGGTTGGGAGGAACTCGATTGAAAGTAGCTATTGGGATATATGCAGCCAAGAAAAGACAAAAAGCTTACTTTTATGTGCACATAAAAGATAAGGGCTTGAAAGTAGCAGATTGTATAAATTAAAGCAACATGCTAGGAAACTAGAAAAACATGGCTATGGACCTATGATAATTAATAGAATCTCAACGAGTGGAGCTATCTAACTAGCCACTCTAGAGGGCGATGTACTACCTAGTTACAATAGTGGATCTATAGTGAAACTATACCAAGAACATGATGAGGACTAAGATGCTAGTGTGTCAGGATGAGGACCTTATGGAACCTCTCATTTTGGATCAATATTGGATCTATGATCATGTAGTCAGCTTGATCCTAATGAATGGACTTCTTCAAATTTGGGTGAACCAGCAATGTATTACAGTTGAACTAGTGAATCGTGCACTCACTGCACTAGGTAAGGCACCTATTCCTGGTCCTTCCAAGACTACACATGAAGATAAAGATGATGTTATAGTCCAAAGTTCTATGATGCAAAACGATGCAACTCACGAGTGAATAAAAAAAGCAATGATGGAACTCCCTTCTTTTATAAAGATGGTCAAGGCTAAAAAGGGAAAGAAACCATGGAGAGGAAAACCATCGAATCCTAGATTCAACAACCAATCTGAAAGAGACTCACTCATGAAGTGAAGAAGATCTAGAGGTGCAAGGGTGAGTGACCCCTTGCCCCCTTGTCAAGACCACAACCAAATGTGTGACACAGTCAAAAGGGCCAATGATAAAAAAACTTAAGGTGTCAACCCTAGCAAATAAGCTCCATTTGGATGCCTAAGTGATTGATGAAGGATGACCACAATCAGAGATAGATCAGGGTGCCTAAGACTTGCTTACTTGCTCAACGAGCCACACATAAGCTTCTATGTAAGAATTTTTCTGTTTGTGGATACCCACTTTACTAAAGCCATCATAAAAATTTGTTGTCACTACATACTCACGTGAACATACGCATAGTGTCAGCTGGAAATGGGTACCTAAAAAGTCCTAGATCCAGATAGAACTACCTCTAAAACCCAAAAGCATAATCACAAGCAAAACCTGTAATCCCATAAGGGAAGTGTGGCATGTCAAAACCCATCTCAAACCCCCTGAAACAACAATATCAATTCCCTTTCAAAAGAATAGATGCATAGTGAGTACATTGCACATCCCGAGTATGCATCTAGGAAAATCTTCTAACCTCCTAACATCCAATCACTTTCATACAACACATCACCTTTATTAACTCACTAGTGAATACAAATATCATGTTGGTATTGTAAAGGGGACAAGGTATCATCGCATTTCCAATGCAATGCTAATATGGTCTTCTTCTTCTAGCTGATTAAGGAGCACCAATTACTACTAGCAATAGGGACAAGATTAGAGGTAGGGATTAGTCAATAGACAATAGATATAGAAAGCTTGCCATGACTCAAGAACGCCCCCAATGTGGCATGCCACAAGACCTTGAAGTTTTTTGACATGGTACTTACAATATTTAAGGTCTTTCGAAAATCCAAGCACTCGCGTGTAAATACCCCAAGATTTCAATATGGAATCCTTGACTTAATATGCAATCTCAATAGTGCTCCTTTTAGAAAGATCTTGTATGCATGGCACTACCATATTACGTATTTATGTGTCTACTACAAGCAAACATTCAAAGATACATTCACTATAGGGTTCTAAGAATATCACTCAGAAGTTTTCATCTCTAATCCCATGAACTTACTGCACTTATTTGCTTGCAAAATGCTCTAAAGCAATAACTCATTTTCTCTAGTCCCATGAACTTACTGCACTTATTTGCTTGCAAAATGCTCTAAAGCAATAACTCATTTTTTTTCATGGTTCCAAATATCTTGAGCACAACCATCAAACATGCAAAGATTGTCTCCTCCTAGCCATCACCCAAGTATATTCATGCATGAGACTTCGAATGAGTTTCTCCCTAATTCTTGACCCATCAATAAAATGTGCTCCTCTCAGAGCCATGTGACAACAAACTATAATGTGACATTTTCTTCCCTTTGAAAACATTTTCATCCTCAAAAAAGTCAATGAAATGTCCATAGTGGTAGAAGAAAGTGCTCGAACTCCCCTAAACCCCATGTACTCTATGTACATGGTCATCTCTATGTGTTGCTTCCCCATATCCTTCCCCTTGAGAGTTCTCACATGAGAACAACTAAAAACTGGGAAACCATCTTAGTGGTGCCTTCTATCTCCCATATACACAACTTCCAAACTATGACTTCCATAATGACCTCAATCCATATGATATATCCTCTATGGAGCAATAAGATGAAAGGCAAGTGTAGAAGGCCAAGGTATAGAGGCCCAACCATAGAGAATGGAGATAATGAACCATATAGTCCTCTAAAACGTAGAACAAAGTCCCATAAAAATGCAATATGATTTTTTGTGTGACAAGCTAGTCTCCCATTAGATCGTGAGTGAGCTCAACTTGCTTAACAAGAAGATCTTGGATCACTAACTTTGGTGATGTAATCATTGATCATGTTGCACCTCACCCCAATGAGGTGCTTCCTCATCATGCTGAAGGATAAGTGATTAGATCGTCATTTCCTCATTGTGTTTAGGTCTCTTCTCATTGTGAATCCTAGAAAGTGGTGATTAGATAACGACTTGGTTGGTGATGGTAGATTTTGATCAAGCATACTTTTGAGTGATTGCATGGAGTAGTGGAAGAGCAATTCGAGCTTGAAAAGACACCTATTCATTGTGTTTGATTATACTCTCTAACACCAACTAGATTTGGTACACTCTTCATGGACCTATTGTTTAAAGGTGTACAAGCATTCCTTGATACTACATGTCGACACAAACCATTCTCACCTCTATCATCAATGTCACTTATAATTCATAAAAGGCCAAAAACATTCAGAGAAATATTTAGAACATACAAGACAGAGAAAGCACATCCATATCCATTCAATAATCTCTCATGCCAATAGTATTCATTAGCTAAACAAGTGTCACACACCTTTTTGTGCATTTTTTTAGTTGTGACCCATCTTGATCAAAAATATTTCATCATAGCATGTTTGGGCATCCACTTAGTACTCAAGGACACCATTTAGACACAAATAAAAGAAAAACAATGTTCTCAATTTCCCACAAGGCTCCAACTATTTCCTCACGACCCTCATAATATTCAATAATTTCCACATTTGGATTAATGATACCTACAAAACTAATCTATTTTGACTTTAGCATCATCTCCTCTATCATTTCCATATATTGATGCAATCCAAAACTTATCATAACTAAAGAGAAGGACCAAATAAAGCTTTATCATGAACATTGGTGGATAAATGCATATGGATGTAATTCCTCCTTCTTGTATGTTCTAATGGTTTTGCCAAGGATATAGATAAATCTTTCCCTTCTATCTTTTTCCCTAAAGTTGTCCGTAGTATAATGATGATTCTATTGAATGGCTATCGTGTTTTATTGGAGATTGATAATCTTATCCATTGAGTAGCTTGGCTGGTTTTTGGTAAAGCTATGTAGAGTTTTTTAGTATCCCCTTTAATGAATATATTTAGTGTTCAACGATTGGGTTGTCATGGTAAAAGATTTAGTGGGTAGATCTATGTCTAAACAATGTCCTTGAGTAATGAAATTGTATTAAATCAATGTCCAAACATGTAACGATGAAATTTTCCTAAGAAATTTGGAGCATAGTTATTAAAGATCTAAACATTTTTTGACATGTTTGACTATGATGAGTAATCTTGGCATGATAGCTTACTGAATGGATGTGGATGTCTTCTCCATTTTATTATACGTTCTAAGGTGTCTCCAAGGACTTTGTAGTTTTTTATGAATAAGATGTGAGGTTGATGACCTAGGTGAGAAATGTTTGTCTGATTTATATGGTATTCATACAAAAAAATAAAGTTTCATAATTTTTTTCGTCTTTTTTGGTTATGATCCACCCCACTCAGAAAACATTCATCATATTACATTTGATCATCGACTTAGTACAAGTTTAGTACTCAAGGAACCACTTAGAAACATACCTACCTAGTCTACCTTCACAAAGAAAATCAATAGGACAACCTAGAATTCAATCCTCCTTCTAATACATAGTTTTACATCCAAGGAGATAATGAAATAACTATACATAGTTTTACGAAAAAACAACCAAGGAAATCTATTATTAAACTTTTCATTAGCATCTATCATTTTCTAGTATAGCACCATAGGGACCAACAACCAATAAAGGTATCATTATCCTCGAAGCACACTTTAGGGAAAGAAATAGAATGTCCATAACCAACGAAACCATAGTCATTAACATGTACATAGTGTTTTTGTGTTTTATCATATTCCCAAAACATATTGTCTTCATTGTATCTTCTTTCGTGATATCCCACAATCCATTTAGAGTAGCTAAACATGTTATCATATCAATAAAATCAAAGGTTAATTATTCTTCCCAAGGTTCTTGCTAGAAAATTTAACTCAATTCAACCATCACATTCCTTGATAAATTAGAACCATCAAAGAACATATCATATATACTATACCACAAACATGATGGAGTTTGAGGTTTGTGGAAGCATACAAATAGCACAAGGAAGAGAAAGAAGCTTGGAGCACAATACACAATATTGAATGTATTACCAAGTGAATGTACAAAGATAAGTCGCCCATTAGGGTTATAGGCGTATATACAAGTCAAGGGAAAAATCCTCCTAAAGAGGGAAAAAAGTTTCTTGGTAGTCCTAAGTGTGTTCACACACATCACTAACAAAATATATCAACAAATCCCCTTGGGAGTGATGCGGTGAACAAGGAGTTTGCACTCATGTATAAGGAAGTACCAAGCTATGTGGAAGGAGATCAATCCAAAAAAGGAAGTAAGCGCAAAGCTTTGCAGAAAGCTTCAAACCTCTCTCGAGGCAGAGTCTTTGTGAAAAGTTCTACAATGTTATCCTGTGTGGGCACATATGCCAAACTCATCTCTCCAATAGAGTTCCTCTCCTTGACATAATGATAATGCACCTCAATGTGCTTTATGCGAGCATGGAACACAGGGTTCCTTGCAATTGCAAATGCACTATGACTGCCAGTGAAGATGATGGTGGCAAAAGACTGACCAACACCCAAATCAGCCAAAAGGCATCTAATCCACACACACGCAAGAATCATTGTTAAAGCTACCCTATACTCAACCTCCACCTAGAAGTGGCCACAATAGGCTGCTTTTTTCTCAACCAAGATATGCATGAGCTACCAAGCATGAAGCAAAAACCACTAATGGACACATAAGTTTCATAGCAGTCAAACGAGTCGGAGTCAAAAAAAGCATGTAAATTTGGTAGTAGTGATCCCCCTTTGGGATAAAACAATCTAGGTACCACTCAAATAGTGAAATATGCACTTAACTACTTGCCAATGGTTGATACCTAGAAACGGAATAGTCGGCTTCATGCACGCTTGGTCTAACAGTTGAGTCTCTTTTCTCTTGAGAAAAGGGCAAGGGTTCAACCCTTCCCACCAACATGACATCTAAACAAGGCATTTAGGCATGTGTAAATGAATCTAAACCAATTGAGATATTGCCTTTGGGTGGTTGTAAGTCTGTGTCAAACCATTCTAACCCCTACTCCTATGGGATAAGGGGAGTCCCACGGGTACTATGCCCATTCACCTTGTACACTTGTAATTTCAAAGTTAAAGCTCGGGGGAGTAGGTTTTGGTTGAACCTCCATTGAAAAAAAAAGAAACTCAATGATGTGCGTCATCATGTGAAACCTGTAGAGGCTATGAAATTGCCTCATTTGGACTAGCACTTGATTGTCCACTAGTAGAAAGAGGCAACAAAGTGTCATACATGTCTTTGGAGCGAACTCATGTCTCCTTAGTACATGAAAATAATGGCTGAAATACATGTTCCAAAAAAACAAAATCATGGCTAACCAAAATGCATTTAGTCCATGGATGATACTAACAATAGCCTTTTCTTTTAGAATTGTATCCAAGAAAAATTCATTTTGTTGCTTTTTCATCCAATTTCCCATGCTGTTGTTAAGGCACTAATGCATATGCCAGACAACCAAAGACATGCATATGAGAGAGTGATGAATTGCAACCATGCCAAGCCTCATATGGAGTGATAGGCTGTAGTGCTTTGGTGGGACACCTATTAAGTACATATGGTGCACACATGATAGCCTCAAGCTGAGGTTCATGAATGTATTAAGAAGAATCAAGAAAGTTACAACTAGAATGCTGATAGGACAATGTCATATTATGGATGCACACTCTTGAGTGATGTGGCAAAGATGCCACATGGCATCACCGAGGGTATGATACCCACTTGGTAGAAGGGAAAAAAGGGGGATCTCTTTTATTAGAGAAGGGATTATCACATCATGTGGTAGTTCTGAAAAGAAGAGGAACAACCGCTCGGGCGATGGCCGGGAGGTTGAACGTCGAACACTCTCTGTGTGTGTGCTTAGAGTCTTAACCACCAAGCTATAGCGAAATGATGCTCATCCTTCAATTGAACATATATAAATAGCATAACTGCTTCTTTCTAGAGTTTACAAGTGAGACTCAATCTAACCATCAAGATTGATTGATCTCCCTCTTGCCTTTTATAGAAGAGTGCCACTTCTATCTAGACAAACCTAAAGGTGAGAAAGTAAAACTCTCTTTCCCTATTCAATCTCTTCTAAGGAAAAGATCTCTAGCAGTGGAACCTATTCCACTTTCCCTTTCAGGTAAGTGTGTATGGCATGGTAACATGCCTTTTCTGCAAACATCAATAAGATGTGGGCATGCTTCTAAGCATGTATTTGATGGACTTAGGACCATCATAGTAGTATACATAAGGCAATTTCAGTAGTAACAGGATCCCTACACATAATCCTTATGGATTTAGACCATAGGATTGCTAAGGGAAGGAGCTACACCTTCACCATTGGTAATGTGCACAAGCAATCCTATAGGTTTTAGGAAGTTGTAGGCATAGGAGATACATTTATGATAATCCCCAAGGTAGAGAAGATTTACTTATCTTCACAAAAGTCTCACAATAGGATTAGGAGACTATGGGATATTATCAAGAATACCCGAACAGTGACTAGTTTCACTTATGCACATCACTTGAGCAAGTAGTGAAGCATTTCTGCTACACTACTAAGGAAACCAATTAGTTGGGATCACATAGATGGGTTTCATAAGAGAGCATCGACGGGTGCTTATGTGATTCGAGTGATGGTTAGGAAGGCCACTAGCTCTATGATTTAGAGCATAGATCCCTTAGTTAAGAGTAATTGGGGTACCCAATACATATATGTATATTGGGATCTATAGAGAGGTACCTAGACCTAGTCTTTGTACCTAGGAACAAGTTGGTTTGGAATAGAAAGGGATATCCACTGTCATATATTGACTAGAACCAAACTAACTAGTTCGGAGACGTGGGACTCATTTGAGTCCACTCATATGATTTTAGGATATGGGATTCTTTGTTCTATATTTCATAGGATTCTATGGTTTATTATCTCCACTATGGTACGGTCAAGCTTATAAGTTTGGCACTTTACACTTGCTTCTCATACTATTACTCCATAGAGGATACATCATATGGACTTAGGTCATTTGGATGATGTTGTATGTTATGGGAGTGATAATTTGGAAGTTGAGTCTATATGGGAGATAATAGGCACCACTCAGACGGTTTCCCACCTTTGAGATGATCTCATATGAGACTTCTTAAGGGGAAGGATACGGGGAAACAACACACAGAGATGACCATGTACATAGAGTAAATGGGGTTCAAGGGAGTCCGAGCACTTTCTTCTACCATTACGGACATTTCATTTACATTTTCGAGGACGAAAATGCTTTCAAGAGGAAGGAAATGTCATATTATGGATGCACACTCTTGAGTGATGTGGCAAAGATGCCACATGGCATCACCAAAGGTATGATACCCACTTGGTAGAAGGGAAAAAAGGGGTATCTCTTTGATTAGAGAAGGGATTATCCCATCATGTGGTAGTTCTGAAAAGAAGAGGAACAGCCGCTCGGGCGATGGCTGGGAGGTTGAACGTTGAACACTCTGTGTGTGTGTTTACTTGCGGACGTTGGTCTCGCGGATGTTGATCGAGGCATTAGAGCAAAAATGACTTTACAACAGACAAGAGTGACAAAACAATTTAATGACAATGATTTGGTATGGTTGTATACTAATAAGAAATTACTGATAAACTTTACACATCATCCTAAAGTAAAACTAGCATCATGGCATTATGGACCATTTAGAACTATTCAAAAGATTAATGAAAATTATTTTAGATTAGATATACCATGTACTTGGAATATTCATATTTTTTTCCATACTAGTCTTTTAAACCATTCAAAGCAAATCCACCAATCACTCCGATTATTCTAGATCCTCTTTTTATTGAAGAAGATTATGAAATATTAATTCCATAGAAAATTATTGATTATGATGAAACTACTACACACATTAGCAATCCATGTAATAGATATTTGGTGAAATATAAAAGAAATTATATTGTTTTGAATCTCAATGGATTTATGAGACTCCACTCACTCCACATTATAACATTATAGATTACTGCATATCATTCACAATCACATTTAATATATCTAATCTTCATATAATTCACAATCACGTTTAATATATCTAATTTCATGCATGCCTTTCCCTTTTCACATAGAACATGCTTATTATTTTTCATTGATGTGACATGTGATTAGCCATCAATGTCTATTTTCTTTCTCACCAACTAAGGTCATTTTTTTTTTAAAATATAAAGGAAGTTTGGCACTAACCTACTCTCTAGGACTTGTATTAATTAAAAAAAAGAAAAGTACAAGTGAAGGGGATTAGTGCTCACAGGACCTTCCAAATCCCACAAACCAGGGATAGATTTTATGGAGATTAGATCGCATTACAAAGAAGGTTAATCACCCTCTCATCACCCTCATGTGGGGCCCACTTGGCTTTAAGTTTGTTATCGATCAGAACAAGCACTTGGTGATGCCTGAAGGGGGGGGGGATTTCCTACAATTAGCGATTCTTTTGCCGATTAGGAACAGTGATTTCTCAATCGACCACTCTTTGGGGGAGTCGCCAAAGTTATATGCACATCTTTCTCACGAGATCTTCCAAAGGACCTCCCCTCTGATGGCATTCCAGAGAATCACAGAGCATCCGATCACTTCTCCCAGTAGAGCTTGTTTCCAACCGATATGTTTTTGAAGTCTAAATTTCTTTCCGACAATCTACCACAACATGTTGGAGTTGGGACAAGTAAAGAAGATGTGGGCAACATCTTCAATGGACTAGTAGCAACACTTGCACCAGGGAGGCACCCCACAAATTTTGCTAGCCTTTAGGTTGGTCTAGATTCCTCGATGAAGAATTTGCCACAAGAGGACATACTTTTTGATTTCTATGAGAGTGTGTTAGATAGCCATGAACTTCATATCCCATCAAAGCCGCATCCAGGACATGCACCACTTCTTGTTCAGGTTGACTTGATAATCAATGATTTTTTGATGTTTAGGATTTTTGTTAATCAATTATCATTGTACCATCTGAGGGGGTCCTACCCCATGAGAAGACGAACTTTAGAGCGGTCCCAAGCAAGACGTCTGCTTTGTAAAGTATTCCATTCTTCATAGGTAATGTTGATGCAAGGGTCAAGATCCTCGAAGTTTGATCCACTGGTTGGTATCTTGTTTCCAGAGATGTTTCCATTTTTTGAAGCCTTTGTTCCATAGTCTCTTGGCCATTCGAATGTTACAAGATTCCCCAAATAGAATCATTCTATCTGATACCGGCTGTCCACTTCCAATCTTCACTGATTCTTATGAAGCTTTTGACTCGGGGACATGTTATTAGTTATGGAATATTGAATTATTGGATTTCAATTTATCTATATTTGGTACATGATAGTAACCTTTGTGGTTGCATTATGTGTGTTTAATGTGAGGATTTGCTATGGTTTAAATTTTGATTTAGTAGGTGAAGGTTTGTGAGGACATGGCTGCATCTCGATGTGATTAAGGAGATACAATGTTCCATATATTTTGTAAATAAAATCCCACATAGAGAGCTGACCTAATTAAAACCCCAGAGGTAAGTCAAGACCATGATTCTTTATTATTGGTATCCACTTAACTCTGAATTCGTCCACAAAGTTTTGGACATTGAGAACATTGAGACTCCCCACATCCTTTGATGAGTGCAAATGCCCCACTTGATCTTAGAAATACCTCTACTATTAGTATTTGCAATCCAAACAACGTTCCTACCAATTTTTCTCTCTTTTTGTGTGTTTGTAGGTATTTATGTTACCATTAGTGTCCATGTGAAAGGCCAAATGGCCACCAAACACTTTTGTACATGTTCTTTAATAAAACATCTAGTGGCATGGTGAGCCACAAACTATAAGTTTGACTGCATTTATAACACTTAAGAAGTTTGTGTTCATGCTCCCTGTGTTCTGTGTTTTTCTACGTATTCTATAGCCCCTGTGTGGAGTATCATCTGTGGCACTTGGAGCTCGGTTTTCTACTCCAAGAATATCATCGTGGAGTTCTTGAGAAGGAGAGCACATTGTGGTGCATTGCTATCAAAGTACTTAGAAGAGAAAGGGGGCATTGGAGAAATTTGGGCCAAAGGAGAAAGGAACCTTAAAGGTGCATATATCAAAGTGCTTGATCATTAATTTAAAAAGTGGTCTAAACATTGGATTTTTACAGGTCTAGCAAGAGCTATCCAAGACAATCAAAGCAAGGCAGTGAAGAACGCAAGGCTTGGGAAGTGCAACTTCTCGGGCATCAGAGCAATCAAAGAAGTTGATTCGAGGTTGGAAGAATACTCAACCCCCTCGGTCAATTATTAGCTTAGGCTAAACATCTAGCATTGTGGATTGAATTAGGATGACGACAGGAATGCATCAAGTCCAAGAGACTTAATTTTTCAAGTCCAAGACTAAAACCTAGGTGTGTGATACAGAAAGCCTAAAGGAAAGAACTTAAGTCTGACGGAACGAGAACTCAAAAGTACAATGGAAAGTCGACTCCTGACGTACACATTGAGACAAGATAAGAACTTAAAGGAACTAAAAATGAAACAAGCAATTAAGAACAAAGAGACATTGACGATGAGAGTGTGTACTGAGTGATTTAGGAAGTAAATTCATGAACCTTAGATTGGGCAAGCATATAGGTAAGTCAAACCCACGAATCCTTAGATCATCAGAAGCGAGTGTGGGAACTATTGCACGTTCGTGGGCTCAACAATTGAATAGCTACCCTTACGAGTTGGGCTCAGATACCAAGGAATCGGAAATGGCCTTTAGCATGGAAAGATCAGAAGGAGGGTTAAACATAGCATATTTGGAAAGACCCGAAGGACCCTACAAAACTCAATTAGAATATGTCCGAACCAACCACTTAGGTGCTCGCATCTATGAAGATGGTTTGTGAAGATCAGTGGTGCAATTGCACAATCCTGACCAACCGATTGGTTTGGAACATCCAATGGTGAAATTTGAGAGAGACACATACATAGACAAGGAAGGAACAATGTACATCATAAGTACTCAACCAAATCATACCAATGAGTTTGGTGTAGTTCAGCTAGATACGGAAGCAATAACCCAAGGAAAAGAACCACTAAGAGAAGAACCTAGGACACTTAGAGGGAAATCTATACTGACAAGAGTACAAATCACAGATTGGATCCCTCAGGACAATAGAAGCATAGAATTGTTCCTGAATAAGGACACAGATGAAGCAATTTGGAGGTACCGAATGGAACAACCTAGTGAGATAGGCTCCATCATGGTTTACGAATTCAAGGACCCAGATACACCTGGAAAAGTGTATTTGTAGTACTAGACCATGCGAGAAATACCTACACATGTAGAGGTGAGTTAGTCTTCCCCCCATCAAGAACAAATGCAAACACGAGCCATCAAGGTGCTAGAACATCATCAGCCCATGGCACTCAAAGAGAGAAGAACAAAGAAAGACCAGAAGTAAGTTTCACTCATCCCAAGGGAGAGATAGACCAACCATGGACACCGATAGATTGGAAAGACAAAGGGAACCAAGAATACCAAGTGGTAGAGATGATTTTCCTCTACCTAGACCACGTGAACACCCAAGGATACTAAGACCCACTCAACTAGTAAAGTCAATGAAAAACTACTTTGATGGGACAGGAGATCCCTATCACCATGTTGTGAAGTTTAAGCAAGTATTAAGAGTAGAGCAAGTAGAAGACATGTTTATGCAATACAATGCCTTTGAGCTAACGTTAAAGAATACGGCTTTAACTTGGTTCCAACCATTGCAACAAAGGAAATTTAGAGATATTCATCACTTGTTAGAGTCATTCATCATGGAATTCTCTAAAAGTGGACTCAGGCATGATACTTCTTCGTTGATTCATAGTTTCAAACAAACCCTTCAAGAAACATTTAGACTCACAAGACGTAGGTTTAGACAGTATGTTGAGAGATGTCCGATGCAAGAGTTACCCTCATAGGCCAAGCAAGTATCGTTGTTTTTAGATGGCCTCCTCAGCTCTAGACTACACTCCTATGTATACTTAAAGGAACCCAGAACATTAGAGCAATGTGTAAGAATTTGTATAGACATTGAGGACAACCTTGGAGATGAGTTGGAACTCTAAAAATTCTATAAGGACTCAGATTGTTCATCTCTAGCATCCTCAAAACTTTCTAGCTCTATAGAAGACCTAGCAGAAAAAGTGTCCCAGAAACTAGGAGTTTCTAGTAAATAGATGCCTAGGTTAACAACAAACAAGCGTTGTTACACCTATGGTGGTGATCATATGGCAAATGTGTGTGCCAATGTAACACAACCGCAAGTCAACCCTAGTGGCCAATACTATACGATTGAGAGACGATACATGAATCACACGACCTAGGACTACCCATACAACAAACAAGTAGTACAACAGAACTACCCTCAAGCATACCCCCAACCAGGTAGGTATCAAGGTCAATACAATGCTCAGCCTCATTACTATAGGCCTCCATAGAACTATTCTTATCAGGCTCAACAGAGACCTCAACCTGTTTTATCTCAGCAACCACCCCCACCAGCTAATGTCATCCCAGTCAAACACGCTGCTACAGAAGAGAACCTCAATAGGGCTATAGTGCCTTCTTCAACCCTGATAACTGAAAGTGACCCTAATTCTAACAGTTTTGACTCAATCCATGTAGATAGTCCACCTGCATATTACACGGAGTCACCAAAACATGTGGAAACATATCAATATGATAGTCCACCATTGGAACCTAGTTGGGAGCCTGACTGTGCTAATGTGATGTATGCAAACCCTAATCCGCGGCCCCAGTTAAGACAACAAAGACCACAGGGCCCTAGAGGACCATGCTTTAGGTGCCAAGGAGATCATTTCATAAAGGATTGTCCACATCCTCCGATAGCGGGACAGTCACAATACTATAACATACAAGGTTTTTGTGTCGGGTGTGGTAAAGAGCATGTCATCAAAGATTGTCCCAAGAACCCTGCTAATGCTTCAAAGTAACACCCATTAACGTGATAGGTATTGTACATAATGCAAATGGATCCAAACCTACATACGTGCCTATCCAAGCTATAACAAGAGCCCAAGCGCTCATACAAGATCAATAGCTTAATCTTGAAAAAGTAGCTGGAACTAGTGAAGTTGGAGAGTCTAGTAATAAAAAGACAATATCTTGAAAAGATTCTAGAGAAAGAATTAAGAGGAAATGGAGTAAACAGATAACTGAGTTGGAAGGAAGTTTAAAGGAATCTAGAGCCAAAATCCTAGAATTGACTTCAAGAATCTAATCAGGAGGATTTAGCTCAGAGATCAGGATTAGTTCTAGCTGAACCCATACAAGAACATCTAGACATGATGTTTCATGCATATCAGGCTAGATTAAAAGAAGGACCCCAAATAGCTGAAATGAGTAAGAACTATCCAAGAGCAGATTTAGAAATTGAGAGAACTAAACTCTGCATGAAGATGGTAAAATTAGCACAAACTATGTTTGAAGCCTCTCGTTATCTTAATTGGAATAACATGGCAAAACCTGAATTACACTTTCAAGGATTACTGGAGAGGTTAGAATACTTGGTCAATAACAATGAGAAAAAGAGTCTCCATAGGAACCTTAATGTCTCTGAGAGACAGGAAAGGAATGCACCATCCCTATCTCAAGTACCAAATATAGAGTGTGAAGAGAAATCCAAGAAGAGAAGTGGAGAAAAGAGTAAGAAACCCATCCTCCTATTCAAGAAATAGACGACTTGCAAGAACAATTTCCCCAAGACATCCCCTCCATCTATGATGATGTAGAGGAAGAACAATTGAGTGAACAAACCGGTTTTGAATCTAATTCTTCGCAAGAATTGCCTGAATTCACAGTACCTTGGGAAGCAAAGTCTATTAGCATGAGAGCACCCACTATAATAGTGAGGAATGAAGAATTAGTAATCCCTAGAAACACGAAAGTAATCAAGAACACTAAAGTACAATGCCATCTCATTCTAGAGGAGTTGTTAAAGCTTAAACCAGAACTGTGGAAGCATGTAGCAAACCAATTCCCTGAGCTTGATCTTGCTCCCTCCCAGATAGGATCACAGAAGAAGGTACCAGAGATACCCGTAGAACAAATTGGAGACATGAGTGAGGGAGAGGAAGGTAACGCTTATCTTCTAATAACCCAGCAGGGCTACACCACCAAAGCCATCTTAGATTCAGGAGCCAGAGTAGCCATTGCTACCACTGCTTTATGGAAATGTTGGGGTAAGCCAGCATTACGACCCACCAAGATGAAGCTATGAATGGCTGATGGACATATTGAGAAGCCATATCTCTCACCACGTGGTGTGGAGTTTGAACACACTTTTGCCATTTGTTATTTTGGGAAAAATCATGCTTAGAGATGGTTTTAGGATGACCATTCATGCATCAGTTGCAAATCGTACGAGATTGGGAAACTAATTCTTTGTACTTGCAACATTTAGGAGTGACTACTAAAGTCAATCTTGAAGACATCCCATCGAGATGTACCCCAATACAATGGAACACCATCCGTAAGACACAAAAGAAATAGAGTCTGTACACTCATTGTAATCAGACCCCTCATGGTTGCACAAGGATACTCATCTATGGATGTGTAAGGTAGCAAAACAAGAGGAAAACGGTTAGAAGCCAGGACGTTAGGTTCAGAAGGACATCCACGAACTCTTCAAGACCCAGCTTAATAGTATTTCTAGACGAGGAATTTGAGCCTCACGGTTGGGTATAATTCTTAGCTACAATGGACATAGCGGTGAACAAAGAACAATGGATCCCTCATTGTAATGAGGATGGATACGACATTTCCGTTTTTATGATTGAACCTATTGAGAACGAATTTATCCTAGAAGAATGCATGGAAGTGACCCAAAAATCGGACGAGAGTAGTGACGAGGACCTAGAATCCATCATCATGGAACCCTTCTATTCTACAGAAGAGGAATATCTTTATTTTGTAGAAGCTAAAACCCCTGAAGAAGAAAAGGAAAATCAAAGGGACCAACTTGAGCCATCCATAAAAAGATACAGAAAGCAAACAAAAGAAGAGAAAGAAATCACCTAAGACAAAAGAAGAAGAACCACTCATGGAAGTACCAGAGAATTACAAGAAATATGGAATAGAAGATAGAAAAATCATGGTACGAATGCCTAAAAGGAAAGGCGACGTTGGAGAAGTATATGATAGTCGAGAGAAAACCAAAAAAATCATAGTTACCATAGAAGGAGAAGAAGAAAAATGTACATACATAGGGCATGATTTGATGAATGAAGAGGAAGAAGAGTTAATTGCCCTATTGTGAGAATATCGAGATGTATTCACCTAGAGCTACAAAGATTTGAAGGGAGTAGACTTGGATATATGCTCCCATAGAATTCCTATGACTCCAGAGGCAAAGCCTACGAAACAGAAACCATACACGTAGAATGACAACTACGCTATTAAGATTAAAGAAGAAATAGATCGTTTGATAGAATCAGGATTCATTTACAAAATTGAGCATACTAAATGGGTATCCCCCATTGTGGTTGTGCCCAAGAAGAATGGGAAATTTCATTTGTGTATTAACCTTAAAAAATTTAATGCCACCACAATTAGAGATAATTATCCTCTTCCTATCACGGAATATTTATTGGAAAGAGTTGCGGGCAAGGAAGTCTACAACTTTCTTGATGGTTTATCAGGCTATAATCAGGTAGCCATTGCTCCAAAAGATCAACACAAGATGGCTTTTGCCATAGAATGGGGCATATTTGCATTTTGTGTGATGCCATTGGGGCTGACAAATGCACCCGCCTTATGTGCCATGTTTTTAAGGAATTCTTATGCAAGAATTTGGAAATTTATGTCGATGATATATGTAATAATTCGAATATGAGGCAGACACATATCCTAGAATTAAGACAAATGTTTGACAAATGTTGAGAATATCAAGTTTGTCTGAACCCAGAAAAGTGTGTTTTCATTGTCAGACAAGGCAAAATTCTAGGACACATTGTGTCAAAGAACATAATTTTGACGGATGAAGAAAATGTGAAAGTAATTGCAGACCTACCTAGGCCAAATAACGTAAAAGAAGTACATGCTTTCATGGGTCATTATGGCTATTACAGATGATTTATACACATGTATGCAATCATAGCCAAGCCTTTGTACTCTCTTTTGACGAAGTTCGAATGGACAAATGAGTGTGAAAATTCATTCGATGAATTTAAACGATGCTTGTGTTTAGCACCAATATTGACAACCCCAGATTGGAGTAAGCCATTCCATGTACATGTGGATGCATCCAACTATGCCATAGGATGTGTGTTTGCACAACCTACGAATGAAGGTAATGTAGATCTCCCCATAGCTTACGCAAGTAGACAATTGAATGCAGCAGAAAGAAACTACACCACTACAGAACGAGAAGGATTAGGAATGATCTACACGGTAAAGAACTTCAGGCACTACTTGTTGGCAAATAAGTTAAAGTTCTTCACGGATCATCAAGCGTTATTGTACTTAGTCAATAAGCCCTGTAATACTAGATGATTGATACGATGGTTTCTACTACTGATGCAGTACGACTTTGAAGTAGTAGTCAGGAAGGGAAAGACTGTAATAAAGTAAGTCTATGATCCAAGGGTCTGGCCGGTTCAGACAGATCTGAAATCGGACACCGTTTGGTCATCCGTGTGTATGACCAAAGATCTCGAGTTTAGACTTACTAGGAGGTCTTGTGCTCTTGTGAACAAGTGAACCACTTAGCTTAGTGGTTAAGTCTCAAGGATGTGAAGGACGAGGTCTTGGGTTCAATCCCCATGAGGTACATGGGAAGAGTATTTTGCCCAAAGAGCTCTAGAACCTTCTAGAAGCATCCACTGGACACTTGGCGCACATGTAGTTACATGGCTGACACTTGGCTGGTTAGTATCCACCTGCCCAAGAAGGTAGTCCCCTGGAGAGAGCTATATATAGAGGCATTTGGTTGGGAGGAGAGCCATCTCTCTAGCATGTGGTGGTCGTAATCCTTGTTCTCTTGCATTGGTATCAGAGCCCTCAGGTTGAGAATCCATGGTGACCTTGATAAATCCATCATCATCTTCATATAGGAGTTCATTATCTTCGATACGAATTTACTCATCATTTCTTTACGCCTCTCCCTGCGATGGCTTCAAGTAGCAAAACCTATGCATAGTACGTCGTTGGCAACAAATGCTGCCGCCCATACTTGAACTCGCGATGTCGACGAAGAACTGATTCTCTTCTATCCATCATGGCAAGCAAGGATCGTGAATATTTCTTCTTCTGATCTATACAGATATTTTATTAGCCGGCGCAGCTGAAGCATAAAAGGAGAGGAGTTAGATGTCACGTACAGCTCTCAGTATTTGATGAATTCCGGATTCGATCCCGCTACCAGTCACTCACCGTGGTAGGATGTTATCAATTGCAACAGCCGGAAATATTGGTAACTGTAGCCCTTTCTTTATTTATTTATGACGTGCTAAGCACTGAGGCTACGCACTGAGGAGATCAGTTCGGGAATCGGCTCTGCGTGGAAGGGATCGCGTTTTCTTGGCCGGCAGCTCTGGTGAGGGAGATGATGCTCCAGCAGAGGTGGCCAATAGCGGTGTCCTCTCGATTAGTTCTCCGGACAAATTTTCCGTTCCCTTCAGTTCCCAGCTCTCTTGTGCTGCTGCCATAGCTTTCTCCGTCGAAGCTATCGACTGAACTTTATAGTTCTTGTTCTTCTCCATGCCTGCGCCTACTATCTCCGGCGATGGGATAATATCTAGCTTTGTCAGATTCTCTCCTTCTGCAGCCAACTACAGCTACAAGCATCAGATCCCGCCATAGCTTAGACTTCAAAAAATACGCTAAAACTGGGTTTTGAATGCACGTCGACAACTCCTTACATCTTCTACAGTTAGTACGTGATAATAGACTGATGTGGTTCTAGGATAGATCTCACAGAGATGGAATCATTTCAGCCTGTCGGACGACGCCCATCGCTCCGGATCCAACATCAGAGAGACCCACAGGCGTGCTCATAAGTCGAACCCGTCACATCAAACAGATGACTATGGAGGATATCATCGCAGATCGTGCACTCACGCTGCTGCGGATGTCATGTTCTGGGTTATCCAAGATTGGCAAATGCTCTGTAGCTGCGTTTCAGCAAGCAGAATTATTGATCTGGAGAAAAAAATGATCGCGTGCTGCTATCAACTGGAATTGACCCTGGGCAGAAGCTTTGTGAGGTCGTAGTGATGGCCGCCATACCTGCTTTCATGGTGCTATTTCAGTGCTTGATTAAGAAACATATTTCTTTGTCATAGCTTACAGTACCAAAAGACGTTTTCGGAGCTTCAGTAGGTGCATCAAATGGTTTCGAACTCAAACTCTTTTGACAACTGCGCGGAAAGAATCTACTATGCTATACACATTGTAAATGGCTGAAGAGATTAATACTTCTTCAACTAAACATGCTAATAAGTGATATTAGCTACGCAACCGTTCGTGACGTTCAAATGCGATAAGAGAATTTCGCGAACCGCAAGTCCTGAACTCATCTGTTTGCCTCCAGACAACGCGCTGTGGTATTGTTTTGTAATGAATGTATGCTATTATTTAGCATGCTGCCCGAGAGAAGTTATCAAGAAGAAAATACAAGTTGAGCATGAAGCGTTCATGATAATTGTATGAAGATAAAATTATAAATTATATTGGCCACGCTTAAGCAGATAATAAAGGAGCACGAATTCTGTCTGTACGGACGCTAGCATAGACGAGCGGTAGCAAACACAATCTATAACAAAAAGATAAGGACGGAAAGTTCTCTCTCAAAGGCATCGGACTTCGGGCGTGCTCCTTCTGGCATGAAGGCTTCTATTATTGCATTTTTTGCAATCTCCAATGGAATCATGTGTATATTTTGAAGGCCTTTGGTGATCAAAGTCAAACCAACTTTGAAATCCGACCAAAGTCTTTAGAGAAAAGCTCTTCCAAAGGATCAAGGGAAGGACGTAGCTCTATGTGGAGTTAAGTATTTTCCAAGTTATGTTTTCATTTTGATATTTGCTTGCTCGAATGCTTTCATTAAGGATGCATTAATTAGGACTAAAAGCGTAGTCCAATTATGGTTATCTCAATATGAAAGCTAATTAGAGAGCTAAAGACGGTATTGAAATGACATAAAAGTATACAAATACTTTTCAGTTTTAGGTATGCAATTGAAATTTTTATTTCCATTCATGCACAAAAATGAAAAAATTATTTGTGCATAAAAGAATGTTTTGTGCACATCAATTCGCACTTGCTTGGGAAAGGTAGTTAATTCTCCAGTTCATGCACTTGAATAATTACCCTTTTGCCAGAATAGCAAGCAGGTTGTTTTTGAATGGATGCTTGTTTGCATACCTAATAAGCTCAAGATTTGCTTAAGTTCATTACACTTGCATTAACTCACATGCATTTGCACCCAAGAATGGGCATTTGCATATATGAACATGCATTTGCATGCAAGTAGATGCATGAACATACGCATGATCTTTTGGTAAGTAAAACAGATATCTTAGGAAATCTCGATATTTCCTAAAGATAATTTAGGAAACAAGTTCTTTCCTAAAAAAATTAGCTAGTGGTAAAGCCTTGAATCTTATAAAAATCAAGAATATCTTTTATAAGATAAGTAAATAAATTCCAAGCATTATTTGCTTGTGTAAAGTTTTCAAACTTGGAGACTTTATTAAAGTATGCTTGGTGGTCTTTAAGATAAGAAAAGCTTAAACAAGAGACCCAAGCAAAGTAATCTTTGGAAATTAAGCTATTTCCTAAAGATAAGCTAATGAAAGAGTTTAATTAACTATTTCATTAGTTAAATGAGAATATCTTTTGGACAAGCAAAGCCTTAAGTCTTGGTCTTATCCAAAAGTCATAGAATTCCTTTTGAAGATCTTTCCAGTAAAGGAAAAGATTCCAAGATGAATCATTGAACTGGAAAGCAAAAGATTCCAAGATGAATCATCCGCTTCAAGTTATAGCTTAGTATTACTTGATTCCATGCTAGAAATTAAAAATTTATTGAAAGAAAAATCTCCCCAGACGTGAGACTAACATCTTTCAAGAAAAGTTATAGAGTAAGTAGTTCCCAGTAAATCCCTAACCACCAGTTTTGGTATTTAAGTCCAAATAAGTGATATAACCTAACGGTATATCAAAGATTCTTAGCTTTGGAATCTGAGAGGCATAAGTGTATGCTTGGACTTGTGCAAATGGAAAGATCTCTAAAATCCTGCAGGTAAGCAAAGAAGCTTAAGATAGTTTAAGAGATCTTAAAGATAAAGACTAAGTCTTTTTATCGCAAGATCAACCAGACTTGATCACTCTTGGCCATGATTGTCCAAGTAATGTGCGATTAGAACTACTTTGTAGATTGCCCAAGTATTGGCAATAAAATTCCTTTTGGGAATTATTCACTCAAGTTCCATTTATTGAATGGAAAAAATTGTGAAAAAAGTAAACTGTTCCAAGTTTGAACAGAGTAAAGAAATTCCAAGAATGTAGTCTGCAACCGTGAAGACGGTACTTAAGTCTGTGGAAGGTAAAACATAAGTGTTTGCCTATCCTTAAAGGGATTTTGGTACAAATCCAGAAAGCATGAGCGGATGCTTAAGACTTAAGCAGTAAAGAGATTCCTAAATAAAGTCCCCGGGGTAGGTACCTAAAGCAACAGTAAAGAAAGGAATCTAAAGACAAGAAGTCAAAAGCTCTTGTCGCTACAAAATTGGTCAAGGGTAAACCAATTGAACTTGAATTCGAGAAAATTCAAGAACTTGGAATTCTGATTGATATTCTGTCAAAGAGGTTTTCAAGTTTCCAAGGCAAAGCACATGATTCTGAGGTGATCATGCGAAGGAATCAAAACCTAGGAAAATCTAGTTAGAGGTAATGCCTGAAACTTCCAATTCTTGTAAAAGAATTGAAGAAATAAGGTACTCTATCAAGAGATGTTTAGACTTTAGGATAAGAATCACCCACACATTAATGTGAATATAAAATAGGGTGGTATGGGACACCAGATTTTATACTCAGATTGATATAGGAAAGATGGAATGGGACATCGGACCGTGGGATGATGATTATCTTTTAGTCCTAGTTTGGATTTTGAAGTTAGGTTTCATCCTCAAGGGAATTAAGACTTCAAAAAAAAAAAGTTTAATTCGTAAAGGATGAAAGTAGTATCTTACGATACTTCTAGGTAACTTCAAGATCAAGGAAACTGAAGATATGAAGTAAGTAACTTCCAAGATCTTCTAAGAACACTTCAAGCTTAAGTGTTATTCATCAGAAATATTTGATAAATTTTCTGAAAGAAGTTGGACTTTTACTTTGAGTTGATCTTTTCAACTAAAGATTCAATTGACTAAGTCAAGTATCAAGTTCCTAGTGTAACTTGATAAATTCACTCTTTTAGACTCAAAGAAATGCACAAGAATTGCATTCACGATTAGGAGTCAAAAAGACTGAATGTGACATGAACTTAGTCTCAAGTGAAGCATTATTTGAAAACTAAACTCATCGATAGAACCTCAGTGGGTCGACACACTGATGTTGGTTACCACACTAGTATCTTGTGGTTGGATGATGTTTTTGATTTTCTTTGTATCTTTCTGAGAATCCAGCTTATTTCTCTGAAAGATAAAGACAATGCTTCAATATCTTGTTGAAATAGATCTTTGAAAAGTAAAAGTCCTGAGTCATCTAGTCTTTGACTCATAGCAAGTTTATGTATATTCGAAGTTTGAATTGGTTGTACAGAGTCTTAGTTATTTCTTTCCGCTTTCCAAATCTTTTGAAATTGACTCAGATATAGTATCTGATTCCTTTTGCAAAAGACCAGGGTTAGCCGGTTAGAATAAAATAACTAACTTGAACATCCTAGATAGATGTTATGTACAAGAACCTTTTCAATCTTCAAAAGATGATAAGTCTAAGTAGACTTATTCATTTGATTTTGCTTCAAGTTATAGCATAAAAGATTTCCTAGAGTCCAGTATACTCTAGAATAGAGAAGTTAGGAATTGCTCATCAGATTGACAATTCCCAAGAACTTTCAGTTAAAGTCTTTGAGAAAAGTGTCCTAAGTTGGACAAATTTTCATTTTGAATTTGAATTGGTGAAGTTAGTATGGTTGATTCCACCGAAATGGTAAACTTTCTCCTACAGTTTACAAAGGATTTTTAAACTCATAAGGACAAAGTAGTCCTCTAATCGAGTGAAAAAATCAAGTAACTGTTAGATAAAAGTAAACCATTGTACAGACATCTAAAGTTAGATGTATGGGACAACCAAACTTCAAGTTCTCCAAAACAAATTCAAGTGAATCAAGAATTCTCAAAGTCTTGCGAGGGATAAAGAATCCCACCTTCATTACTAAGCCCATGCACCAGTTATGCCTAGAAATGGACTAGTAATTTGAATCCACCTAATTCACATGTTTATGCCTAGATCGCACATCCAGAAACTGTGAATTAGCCAGGGATGTCATTAGATCCACCCTTATTATTCTTCACTAGTTTATACTTTGTCCCGTTTATCAAAGTGCAAACCTGGATAGTGTTTTGAATCATTTGGGCAGGGATGCCACCACAGAGATGAGACATGTTCTTCCAGTTCTAGAACATGATCATGTTCTTCCAGTTTTAGAACATGAGGCTCGGGGGTTGCCTACAGTATGTATATAGCTCTATTTTCGAGGACGAAAATATTTTCCAAGGGGGGAAGAATGTAATAAAGTAAGTCTATGATCCAAGGGTCTGGCCGGTTCAGACAGATCTGAAATCGGACACCGTTTGGTCATCCGTGTGTATGACCAAAGATCTCGAGTTTAGACTTACTAGGAGGTCTTGTGCTCTTGTGAACAAGTGAACCACTTAGCTTAGTGGTTAAGTCTCAAGGATGTGAAGGACGAGGTCTTGGGTTCAATCCCCATGAGGTACATGGGAAGAGTATTTTGCCCAAAGAGCTCTAGAACCTTCTAGAAGCATCCACTGGACACTTGGCACACATGTAGTTACATGGCTGACACTTGGCTGGTTAGTATCCACCTGCCCAAGAAGGTAGTCCCCTGGAGAGAGCTATATATAGAGGCATTTGGTTGGGAGGAGAGTCATCTCTCTAGCATGTGGTGGTCGTAATCCTTGTTCTCTTGCAAAGACACACTTTAGAGCTGACCACCTCTCAAGATTAACCACGGGAGAAGCTCCTCAAGGAATAGCGGATGAATTACCCGATGCATATCTATTTAACCTTGAGATAGTATCAGAATGGGCTAAGGCGATTGTCCCTATTCTCACATATGGACCCAAGAATCCTAGGATAAGGATCAAAAAAGGAGAAATCACCAAGTCTCAAAGATATCAAATAATAGCAGGAAGTATATATAAACATGATAATCAAAAGATTATTGCTTGTTGTGTAGAAGAATCAAAACACAAAAATTGGTTGCAATTAGCACATGTAGGTGCATTAAAGCAGCATCATTCAAAACATCGTACATTGCAGAATATGCATAGGCTAGGAGTATATTGGCCTTCCATGGAAGCAGATGTCTACAAGTTATGTAGAGAATGCCCTATCTGTTGTGAAAGACCACCAGTAGAACATGCTACATTATATCACATGTCTCTCACACCAGAATGGAGTGAACCATTAGTGACATACTTGAGGACGAAAACATTCCCTCAAGGAATGACTTTAGCATGACAATGCAGTCTAGAGCAGGAAGCTCAAGACTATTCACTTATTGGTGACAATCTATACAAAAGAGGATGAGATGGATACCTAAGACAGTGTGTTCATGAGAACGATTATTTAAGCACACTAGAGACTGCACACCAAGGTGTTGTAGGAGGTCATTTTGGCCCTGATAGGATAATCAAAGCCATATTGTTTGCAGGATTATGGTGGCCCACCCTTCACATGGATGCACATACCTATGTTAGAAGATGTGGTGTGCCAGAGAACTTAATTTCCTATTCGTAGAGATGAAATGCCACTGAAACCCATGATGGGAGGACATGCATTTTCCAAGTGGGGTATAGATTTTGTAGGACCCATTAACCCCCCTGCAAAAGGTACTCATGTGGAATACATCATAGTTGCGACATATTATCTTATCAAATGGGTAGAGGCTAAGACCACAAAAAAGAATGATGCACACACGACTGCAAAATTCTTATTTGAAAATTTCTTTACAAGATATGGACTACCTATAGAGTTAGTGAGCGATAGAGGAACTCACTTTCTAAACCAAGTTATTGAATATTTGTTATAGGATTTTATGGTGATTCACAAGAAATCTGCACCATATCATCCTCAGGCCAATGGTCAAGGAGAAAGTACTAACAAGATCCTTTGTATTGTATTGACGAACCTCGTGAACAACAAACGTTTAGATTGGGACAAAAAGTTACATCACATTGTTTGGGCATATTGAGTGGCGTACAAGACCGTACTCAATGCGACTCCCTTTTAGATGGTTTTTGGTCAGAATGTTGTGCTCCATTTGGACTTCCTGATACCCACCCTTAAGGTTGCACAAGAACATCAGTGGACTGGCCATGAATTATCGTCAAGGATAATGGACTTGGAATGATTAGGAGAAACCAAACTGAAAGCAGCAGCAGGCATATATGCAGTAAAGTAACGATAGAAAGCTTATTTCGATGCACATGTGAAAGACAAAGGCTTAAAAGAAGGAGATTTAGTCCTAGTGTATACGCTGAAACAACATGCACAGAAATTAGAAAAGCAAGGTTATGGACCTATGATCATTAACAGACTTTCAACAAGTGGAGTGGTTCAATTAGCCACCTTAGAAGGAGAGATAATGCCTAATTACATTAGTGGTTGTAGAGTCAAGCTTTATCAGGAACCTCTTATTGAGGATATGCTTAGAAGACTCACATTGGCAAAGAAATGTAAGGAGGAAGAAAAGAGAATACGCACGAAAGCTCAAGCAGAAGCTGTAGAACGCATTAAGCGCATGAAGCTAAGAAGACAAGGACTAGGGAGAGAACATTATAATAATTTGGAAACAACACCTAGATACCCCATGGCCATGTGTCAAGCAAAGTCAATTACCCATCGTAGCATAGTGGATAGGAGACCATTCATTACAGTTAGGTTAGAGCACGGCAACCCCTGCCAGGAGCTCAGTGCTTTAATTGATTTAGGTGTTGCGACTAGTGCAATTAGATGGTCCCACTATAAAGACTCGGGAATAGAAATGCGGCTAACTAAGGCATACCTCATAGGGCTAGGAGGCATGGAAACCTCTTGCATGGGTGAGGTGGATCTTTCTATCCTCATACATGAAGTGACCATGACAGTGAAGCTCCTAGTGTGCCATGACGACGACCTGATAGAACCCCTAATCCTTAGCCAAGATTGGTTATACAATCACTCTATGGACCTAAATCTTAGACAAGGCTCCTTGCAAATTGGAACCTTAGACCAGCAGTGAGTGATGCCGCTTGACCGCCCTAACAACACTCTGCCTGAGGTATGTAACCCTCGACCATACGAACTACGAGCGACAAAGGACCAGAAGATTTTTGGCCAGATCCCTCGACTAAGCACAATCCTTCCAAAGTCAACCCATGAGAGCTTGGCGATGGATAGTTGCCAGAAAAAAGGATGTCAAGAGATCTTCTCGAGGTCTTACATCAGCAGTCAGGTGGACTGCATCAGTGGAAAAATGGGCACAACACCCTGCAGTGCCCATCCTTCCACACTTCCTGTGGACTCGCTTAGATATATGGTACAAAATCTTGCACTTCCTAATGGGCAAGTTTTGCAAGTGTTGGACCTCCCTTGTTTTCCAAAGCAGAGTGTCAATCCGACCTCTCAACCCCAACCACAAAGGAGTTAACCATGATGGAGGAACCCAGACCGACAACCATACCAGGCGATACAAAACAAGCAGTAATATTAGCATCACAAAGCAAGTGGCATGAAACAAGTATGGGTGTCAGAAGGACAGAAAGCATCGACAGTTTTCAACAATGCAGACAATGATAGGAAGAAGTTAAGGCAGAAGCAGAGTCAGCACTCAACCTCTCCTCAACCTTCTTCAACCTCGATGAAGCCTCGACAGATTTGGATCGCCAAGAAGTACCTAAAAAATCGATCCACACTCAAGCAAATTTGGGTACCTAAAGATTGTATTATAGCTCAACACTTAACCCATGTAACATATATCCTTAAGAAATCTCTTCACCCATCGACACCACAACATCCAATATCACCTTTTTTCCCTCAGCAGAAACATACCACCCACTCAACAACCCTTAGGAAATGGATACAAAAAAAGTATCCAGAAGCCTTCTCATGATCCGTTGTATTAAAATCTTCCGCTGTCGTCGAGATTTTCTCTCCTTTCTCACTTGTGAAGGCCTACAAAAAACATATTAGGTGAAGGTAGCCGGAATTCCCCGAGAAGTCCAGGATGCATCAAGGATGTCAAAGGAAGCTCACATAAAAAGTTTCAAAGAAATCAAGAAAGTCCATGGTAGCGGTCAAAGCTAGTCAAAGTTAGGAAATTAGGGCAAAAATTTCATTGTCACCAAATTAGATGAAAATTCATATACTTGTAAAGATTGTCAAAGGCAGTCTATAGCCCAAATTTCAGCAGAAAATGGATTTTGTTGATATGCTATGTTCATTTTGTAAAAATGTAATTTTTCTAGTTTGACCCTACAAATTCTTTTATAGAAATTTATGTTAGCCATATGGTTTGGCATGTATAAAGATCATTTGTGGCTACATATTTGTACAAAGTTTCAAGGCTATCCGAGCTTCCTAGAGACCTTAATGCCACCTTGCAAGCTTCCAAATGTAGACAAACTTGTACAAGGAAGATTTAGATGGAAGTTTTTTTTGCATATTCTTGAAGGAGTTCTTTGGAAACATAGTCCTACAAAGTTTCATCTTCATCAAAGCCTATTTGGAGGGTCAAAGAGCACAAAGTCTAGTTTTCAGGATCACCGTAGTTTTCTAGTTTAAGCAAATTGAAGGGTTGAAGGGCCACCACATGGCGAAAGCTGATTGAGCCATGTTGTACGATCAAGATGAGCTCATATTCAAGGGTGGAGATGCACTTATGCTTAAAGCAAGGAGGATCCACGAGTTTTTCCATAAAAGAAGACAATTTTTTACAATCAAAGATCAATAATGCAGCTTTTCTCCAAGAATAGTGGCTTATCTTATCCAAACTGATGTCAACACTGATCCGACGGTCCAGATCATCCCCAGATACAATGGTGGAGAATGAAGGCGCCTAAATTTCACTCCTTTACACTAGATTTGATAGAAATAACGATTCCAGGCCATTGATTTGATTAATCAAGTGGTTGTAATCGAAAGTAGTGATCCTAGAGTTGAGAGTTGATTTCTCTAGATCCAAGGGCCCAAATTCATTCAAAAAACTATATAAACTCCCCTCCAAACTCCTAGAGCATCATTGTTAGGCATCCATAGCGCTCTTGCTAGCTTACGGTTTCCTTGAGACGATCACCCTCGGTTGAGCAAGTGAGGATCCAAGGTGAGCTAGTATGAGTATAGTACCTAGTTTCAAATTTAAGTTAGAACTCCAATCTAGGATAGGCTCTTGAAACCAGCATCTCTATCTTGACTCACCCTCGGTGGAGCGTGTGAGTGAGTTAGAGCTGGTTTTAATGAATCTTAGACTTCTTTAGTTAGATGTTACGAGCCTAGACATACATAGGGTCAATGAAGTGGAACTCGCCTTCTTACGTGTGATATTCGGTTGAACTGTCATGGTTTGAAGGTCGGAACTGCCTTTGATCAGTAGACTGCTTAGCTTAATGTACCACGACGATCTTATACATGTAACTTAATTCAAATCCTTTTAATTCATGTCACTTGTCACTTGTCACTTGTCTCTTCTCTCTTGTCTTTCAGTCTCTTAAGTATTTTTACATGTCTTCTATTTTCTTCTATGTGTGAGAAGGCTCCGCAACATTGCGTTGAACCAGTGAGGATGTTTCATTGAGCTTGAGTAAACTCTATCATCATAATACACTTGCATGCATATAATCCATACATACCCATACATATTGATTAGTTTCTGAAAGTGTATAAGAAGCTCCAATATTGGACCATTCTTCCTTTCGAAACTGATTTATGTGCAAGGATTCCATCTATTCTTGTCATGCATACATATCATCCAAAGAAGACTATGCATATGGATTAGAATTAGGAAGTGTTTAAGAAGCTCCTTCAATGGACCATTCTTCCTTCCAAATTTGATTCGTGTGTATGGTTCTCTTTCATTCTTATCAGTCATGTTCATCAATCTAACTTGCACTCCTACATTCCCATTCCCATAATCATTTCAACATCTCTCTCTTCTCCATACTCAACATTAATTTCACTTTCACGTCCTCAAACCTTCTAACATTCATTAGCTTCATACACCCTGTGTGTGCCACGACCGGACCTGATCCACCCGGATTGCGATCACCTCCACATTTGAACCCGACGCCACCGCATCAAAGCACTGCACGTTAACACCCCAGGATCACGATTTAGCTTATGATATGAGCATGTCACCATCGCTCGGGGTGTGCTATGCTTGGCACTGCCGAATCAAATATTTATCGGCATGTTACAAATGACATTTGAAGAGATGTTTACCACCGGCTTTTGGGAGTACCATTTTGAGGTTTTCATAAGCAAGCCCACACACCTACTTCAATTATTTGCCTGTGATCAACTCGTTTACTCCACACACTACAGACTCCCACCACCAGATGAACCTCAACCCATAGACTTGGAAAAACTAGAAGTTGATCTTGCAAGAGGTATTCACATCTCAGAGCACACCCTCACTCATGACCTCCTACAGAACTATATCTGACAGACCCTGCAACAGTGACAGACTCGAAAGGAACGGGGGTGTTGGCAGTAGCCAAAGGCATAGAGGATGAGGAAGTATGTGAAGGAGGATTCCAATGAAGTAGTGGGAAGCCAGGCGGATTATTTTTCAAAGAAATATGTTTTATATTACTTTTTCAAGACCCTCAATAATTATTTTCATCACTCTTGTATCATATGTAACATAGAACAACCATTTTTGTAATTAGTAGCTCCATTTTGTCCAAGCCAAGGGTCCTTGAGCTTGAGGAGCTTAGGTAGAATGAGCCTACCAACTTTGGTTATTTTTAGACCTCCTTTAGACCTCCAAATAGTGCCTAGAACCTATTTTTTAACTATGTTGGACACTAGATGTGAAACCAGTCAAAACTAGTCTAAAAACTATAAATAGAGCTAGAGAGCTCATTTTTGGGGAGAGATAGTGTTGGTTAGTGTGAGCTCTGAGCTATTTTTGAGCTTGTAATAGAGATCTTGAGCAATAGAGTCTATTTTCCTATCTTCCATTGTGTCTTGCTTGTCTCTTACATGTGTGTGTGTATGTGTGTGCATCTCTATGCTTCTCACCTTCACTCTCACTACATCTCACGTTCACGATCTTCATATCACTCCTATCTCTTCCGAGGATTGACAGTAAGGAGGTGGAGCTTCTTAATGTGGTGCTTACCATTGTACTAGAGCAACAGACTTCATTAGCAAAAATCAATTGTTCCTTCAAATCCTTGATCTTTGTCAAAAAACTGTCCATAGAATCACCTTCATTCATGTGCTCACTCTCCAACTGTTTTCAGAGGTAAGCAACATGAGCCTCATTCCTAGCTTGGTACAATGTGGTAAGTGTATCACAAGCATCCTTAGTTGTTTTGCAAGAGTGAATTTGAGGAATAATGGCACGCTTGATAGAAAAAGCTATCAATGCATGTGCCTAGGCATCTCTGCCATCCCAACAAACTTGCTCTGCAGTAGGTGCAGTAGAAACCCTAGCACAAATAGGAATCAATAGAATATCACCATATCCGACACCCTTTGCATCAGCTTCAATACCTACAGTTGTAACATTTGCACATGTGATAGGACGTTTTCAACACCCTACACAATGTTCCATAGTCCCTTTGCAACCAATACATGCTGCATCATATAAGCCCATAACGGGTAGTTGGTACCATCCGACTTATCCTCAATAGCCAACATATGGAATACATCACTGCTTTCACCCTTGGCCAGTGACTAAAATACCTTGATGTAGAAAAATGATTGTATCTCAAAAAGTTGAATAGAAAAACCCAGACAAATTTTGATAAACCTATAGCAGACTTTGAGACGCTTATACTGGCAATCCAAAATTGGTTTATACCTTGGCACAAAAAGACAAAATAACTTCCACAAGCACTATGATAGTGCGTTTGGAGGCCGAAATGAGCTTAGATCATGAATTTGGCACCACACATCGAAGCTGTTTTGATCTCTGAAACGCCCTGAGTATGCTCACCAAACTTCATGCAATTCTAAGATCGCGACCTGAGGGGTGTGGATCATGCCCTAGATGAAGTGATGACTTGCTCTGATACCAATTGTTGGAGTTGGATGTCTGCGAAAGCACACGAACAACACAAGGAAGAAGAAGAAGCTTGGAGCACAACACACAATACTAAATGTATTACTAAAGAATGTATAAAGATAAGTAGCCCATTAGGGTAACACACATATATACAAGCCAGGGGAAAAAAGCCCCCTAAAGAGGGAAAAAAGTGCCCCGACGATCCTAGAGTGCTCACACACATCACTACCTAAATATGTCAACAGTTTTCAGCCACACTAATTTATCTACAGGTTTCTTGAAACGTTTAGTTATGTTGGGAGCAAACACCGCAAGTCTATGGAGGTTTTTGGGCCTAAAGAACAGAGTTGATAGACACTTGCATGTGTTGTTGGTTAGTGTCAGGGCAGTGAATTCAGCCTTTTGGTGCCATTTTACTGCATATATTGAGAATATACATGTTGGGGATGTAAGGATCATGTGATCTTACCCCCATATTCATATATATACATAATTTATAGAGCATCGCCTCAAGGGGATCATTATGTGGGTTTTGAGGCTCCCATACATGTGTGCCCACCTCTCCTCTCCTCTGTCTCCCTCCATCTCCTCCTTGCTCCTCTTGTTCTACACACAAAAAGCCCTTCATTGATATCAGAGCTTGTTGAAGTTTGGTGTGCAAGAAGCTTCAATGGAAGTTTAGGTTACAAGAGGTGAATGTGCAAGTCGACACCTCTCAACAGCTATTCAATATTTTGGCCAAAATTTGAGCTATGAAGCTCAGATTGGTTCATTTTAAAGTTTTGTGCATAGCTAGGATAGAGAGCTTGGGTGTATTTGGTTCATATTTCTAAATTGCCAAAAATTCAAGAAATGAAGACTGATGTACAAGATTATAGCATGTCAGTGTTTGAGCTGTAACTTGAGTTTTACAAGTTGGATTCAAGCAATTCAACTTGTATCTAGCTTGGAAAAGAGTCTACAACTTTTTAGAAGAAGATATGTCCATATTCTAAGTGCTAGCACCAAAATTACAAAATACAGAGCAATAGTGTTGCAAGTGAACATGAAATTGAAACCAGATGCTTGTTTCGTATATATATTGAGCTACACACCTTCGATTGAGGTGTTCTATATATCGTTACGTAGTCAAGAAAGAGCTCTTGAAGTTTTCTAAAGATAAAAACTCAAATTTAGAGGTTATCATATCTGAAACAACAAAACACAGAGCAACGTATTTTCACCATAAGAACCCTAGTTACTTTTGGAGGTTAAATTTGCTTTGGAACTTCTTTGAGAGAGATTTTTTGGTGTGCAAGCTCTTATTTTTGGAGCTTGAAGGCATTGTTCATGTATGATCATTGTGGTAACTCCTCCATATGAGAGTATAGCATGATCTTATCATGTGTTTGGCATGTAAGATGACATTGTGGTATACAATTTTTTGAGGTTTATGTCACCATGAGTTTGATCATAGCATTGTTAGTGGATGTATAGTGGCATTGTTGTGGTCTCTATCTCATTTATGCCACTTGATTATGAATTTACTTGTCGGTTGCACACATTTATGAGAGTTGATTTTAAATCTTCGCTAGTTCTTATATTCTTATTTTTATGTAGGTACATGATCAAGATTAGAGCCTCAGTTGCACATCCATTTCTCACCTTGATTGGCTCTTCTATTAGCATATGATCATTGATTTGATATCTATTTGCCGGTGTGATTATTGGCATATGTAGATGGTGATTCCCACATGGTTGTTTTGGTTCTAGAGTCCACTTTACAGAGGAGATACTATCGAAATTTTGTCAGCTTTTATGCTAGAAGAGTACTCTAGTAGATCCTTTATGCTTGTGTGATAGCTTTGGATCATTGCTTATCTCCATTTACTTGGACTTGTTCATAGGTTATTCGTGATAGGTTGGACCATCTTATAGGATTTATTCTTGAGTGCGAGGTGTATCGCCAGTATATTGATGTGTATTGCCATCAGTTTTTGGGCATATGTGTTTGCCATTATCTTTGGTTGGATCAGTGATAGGTGGTGACAGGTTACTCATTCTTCTTTTGCTATTGGTTATCTTGTTTGATTGCTCAATTTATAGGGGATACTCCGTCAAATTTTTCCCAAGATTCTTTCACATCTAATTGATGAGTTTGGGACTTGGTGAGCAAGCTTATGCTCATGGTTTTATGTGCATGATAGATGCATGGTTATGTGATAGATGGTTCACATAGTTTCTTCCCCAGTGAGACATGTGTGATGTGAGTGGATATGCAGATGTGATCCTATTGGTGATAGAGTATAATTTCTAGTCTCTTGTTACATTGCTAGTCTCTTGGATTGCCAGCATGGTGTCTTCTCAGTTTGATGGTGCTAACTTTTTGAGATGGAAAGATAAGATGTGGCATACATTGGTTCATGGAGGGTTACACATGTATGTAATAGAGATGCACAGACGCCTCATGACATGCCCAATCACATATGGATGGATATGGATGCATTGGCTAGCTCCATTATTTGACTACAGCTTGTAGATTCTATATATGAGTCTGTTATGTATGAGGAGACGAGTAGTGCATTATGGTAGAGACTACATGATATGTATGTGAGTCCATTAACTCATGTGAGACATAGATCACATTGGCAGCTTGGATGTTGGCACTGTGGTCATGAGGGCCATATTGGATGATGTTGCTTCAGACAGATGCAATGATAACATCGGAGACATGTATGTGATGCAGGTCACGTAGTGATTTTAGGAGAGTCTATGGTAGTTGATTATGCTAGTGATTGTGATATCACTTTCTCCTATGGTTAATCTCAGAATTCCTCTTGTTCATTCGATAGCACACACATGGCTTGGTTGCTTGATACATTAGCCAGTTTTCATGTTACTCCACATCGTGAGTGGTTTTGTCGATTCTGACATGAGAGTCATGGATGTTTTCACTTGCCTGATGGTATGACATATGACATTGAGGGTGCAAAAGATGTATGCCTTATGATACCTAGTGGAGCATCACTTATGCTCAGACATGTATGTTATGTGCCTTCATTCCCTATGAAATTGATTTCAGTTAGCCAGTTACAGGAGAGAAAATGTTAAGCATTCCTTGGTGAGCATCATTTTCAGTTGTAGTTGGGACAACTTGTTCTTGTCAGAGGTGCCAAGATTGGGAATAGTTATCCACTATAGGTACTTCATGTGAGAGATAATCTCGTCTCAATGGGAGTTCAGCCTTATGTGCGATGTGAGACTCATCATGTCTCATTGTGTCTACCTACGCATAGGTCTATTGACATTCATGATGCACATGTATGGCAAGATTCAGATGCTCTATGAATGCACATGTAGAGCATGTTTTGGATGCTCATGATGCTATTGATATATTTAGGTAGTGATGTGTGTGAACACACTAAGACCGTCGCGGCACTTTTTTCCCTCTTTAGGAGGTTTTTTCCCCTGACGTGTATATATGTCTATAGCCCTAACGGGCTACTTATCTTTGTACATTCTAGTGTTAATACAATCAGTATTGTGTGTTGTGCCCTAAGATTCTTTTTCTTCCTTGTGTTGTTCACGTGCTTTGGCAGACATCTAACTCCAACAATTGGTATCAGAGTAGGTCACCGCTTCATCTAGGGCGTCATCGACACCCCTCTAGTCACAATTTCAAAATCACACAAAATTTGGTGAGCATACTCAGGGTGATTAGGAGATCAAAACGGCTTCCTTCTATGTGCCGAAATAGTGATCTGAGCTCCTTTCGGCCCCCAAATGCACCAGTATAAGCATCTCAAAGTCTGCTACAAGTCTAGTGAAACTCTTTAGGGTAGTTATGTTCAACTTTTTCAGATACAATCATTTTTTTGCATCAGGGTATTTTAGTCAGTGGCCATGGCTGAAAGCAGTGATGTATTCCATAATATTGGCTGTTGAGGGTAAGTTGGATGGTACCAATTACCCATTTTGGGCTTATATGATGCGACATGTATTGGTTGCAAAAGGACTCTGGAACATTGTGCAGGGTGTTGAAAAATGTCCTATTACACCTGCAAATACGAGTATTGAAGCTGATGCAGATGGCATTGAAGATTTTGATATTCTTCAGATTCTTGTTTGTGCTGTAGTTTTTGCTGCACCTACTGTAGAGCAAATTCGTTGGGATGGCAGAGATGCTTAGGCACATGCATTGATAGCCTTGACTGTCAAACATGCCAATATTCCTCACTTTCACTCTTGGAGAATAGCTAAGGATGCTTGGGATACACTTATCACATTGTACCAAGCTAGGAATGAGGCTCGTGTTGCTTACCTCCGAAAACAATTGGAGAGTGAGCATATGAATGAAGATGATTCTATGGACAATTTTCTAACAAAGATCAAGGATTGGAAGGAATAGTTGATTTCTCTTGATGAAGTTATACCAGATAGCTCACTTGTGCAGACCGTTCTCAATGGTCTTCCTGATTCATCTCAGAGTTTTGCTTCTACTCTTCGTTTGATGATGAAAGGCAATCCAAATGCCCTATCATTTGAAGAGTTAGTTTTTGTTATGCTACAAGAAGATCAATCTAGGCAGAATAGGTCCGTTATGCGTGTTGCAGATCAAACTTTCCTGGCTAGTCCAAAGGGCAAAGGTAAATGGAGCTCATATACTAGTAAGCAGAAATCTGCAAATGCTGCACATTCGAAGAAGGAAGACAAAGATAAGAAGAAATAAAAAAAGCAGAAATTGTTTTGCAAATACTGTAAAGCAAATGATCATGTCATTGAGAGCTATCCAAAACTAGCTGCTAAAGAGGCAAAGAAGAAAGAGGTCAGAATGGTTGTTGTAGAGGGCTCTACATCGAAAACAGTCTGCTAATCTTGAGCAAAATGAAGAATGGGCATTTACTACTATGTGTAGTTTTGACCCATCTTCTCCTGAGCTGTGTATGTCTGTAGTAGACTCAGATGTTTGCTATTTTGATAGTGGGGCAACCAAAAATATTACCTCGCAACACAGTTTCTTCACTTCACTTGAGCCTGCCCCTACAGGGAATACTACCACATGTGCTAACAACTCCTCTTATCATGTCATGGGAGTTAGTAAGATCATTTTGACTACTACCGATGGTAGTTCTTTCACCTTGTCAGATGCTTTATTTGTGCAAGGGATCTAGAAAAATCTGTTATCAGTTTCAACGTTAACCAAGATAGTCTTGGTTGTGAAATTTGTTGATCAGAGATGTAGAATTCATGATCTATCAAATGGCGACATGATTATTGCTTCTGGCATTTTATGTCATAAGTTGTATAAGCTCATAGACTATGAAAGATCGGTGAATGATTCGGCATGTGCAGTACATGACTCTCACGCTATGTCACATGCAAAGTTTTGCTATGCACACTTTGTTCATATGAATTTTGCTAGTTTGCTATGCCTGTAGAAATCTAAAATGGTGTCATCTTTGCCCAAACTTGAGGCACTTGAAAAACATGTTTGTGAAGGCTATATTTTGGGCAAATGCAGCATTCCTCCTTTCCAAAAGATGGTTCAGTTCGGGCTACTTAGAAATTGAAGCTTGTACATAGTGATGTCTGTGGTCGTATGCAAACACCTTATTTTGGAAACCATCTTTACTTCGTGACTTTAATTGATGATTTTTCCAGGCACGCATGGGTATATCACTCAAAGCAAAGTCCAAAGTGTTAATGTGCTTCAAACTCTTTTTGGTTTTGGCTGAAAATTTGTCAGCATGTAAAATGGGTACCCTCTGTTCTAATCGAGGGGGGGAATATATGTCTTCTAACTTTAATGCATTTTTGGCTGAACATGGGATAAAACATCAATGTACAATGCCATATACACCTCAACAGAATGAAGTTGCCAAATGGAAGAACAGGTCACTCATGGAGAAGGCGAGGTGTATGGTCAAGAGTCAGACTTTACCACAGTTTCTGGCTTGAGGCTATCATGTGTGCAACATATGTACTTAACATGTGTCCCACTAAAGCACTGTAGTCTATCACTCCATATGAGGCTTGGCATGGTTGCAAGCCATCTGCATTGGTGCCTCAACAACATCGCACGCTAAACACATTTTGATTAGCCATGATGTAGTTTTTGTGGAAGATGCTATTCAACCTTTACTTTCATGTGCAAAGGAGACATGTGTTAGCTCCAAAGACATGTATGATACTTTGCTACCTCTTTTTACAGGTGGACAGTCTAGTGTTGGTCCTAATGAGGCAACTTCTCATACTTTACACGTTTCATGTGATGATGCAGATCATTCTATTTCTTATGCAGATTTACATGTTGCACTTGTTGATGAGAGAGCTGATATTGAGGAGGCAAAAAATATGCCAAAATGGCTGGTGTAGACTTTTCTTGACAACAAATTAGATGCACCTCTATCATACCATACTCGTTCAGGCTCTCATAGTGCCTCTTTTGCATCAGATTGCTATGCTATGGCTTCCTCCAGTCTCTGTGATGAGGCTGAGCCTATTCCTTTGATGAAGCACAAAAGTCTAAACATTGGATGGCTGCAATGCAATTTGAATATGAGGCTTTCATGAAAAATGGTACTTGGTCTTTATGTGACTTGCCTCTTGGCAAGAAGGCCATTGACACTAAGTGGGTATACAAGATGAAGTTTAAACTTGATGGAACACTTGACACGTATAAGGCTAGGCTTTTTGCAAAGGTTTATGTGTAGGAAAGAGGCATTGATTTTGGTGAAACCTTTGCTCCTACTTACTGAATGACTACTATTCGTAGCATTTGTGCACTCGGAGCTCATCACGGTTGGAATGTACATCAGTTGGACATTAAAACATCATTTGTGAATGGTGACTTGCATGAAGAAGTGTATGTTTTTCAGCCCCATGGCTTTGTGCAAAAAGGGCATGAAAAAGAGGTGTGCAGGTTAAAAGAAGGCATTATATGGTTTAAATCAAGCCCCACGTGCTTGGTATGAGAAGATACATGCCTATATGATTGCACATGGTTTTGAGAACAATCCAACTGAAAGCACCTTATATGTTAAGAGTGCTAATGATGTGCTTCTGATCATTGTGGTGTATGTTGATGACATGCTGCTCACTGCTCCTCATGAGAAGCATATTGCTGATTTCAAGGCTGATTTACATGCCTCATTTGAGATGTCTGATTTGGGGCATTTGCATCATTATTTGGGCATTAATTTTATGCATGTTGATGGTGAAATGGCGTTGTGTCAAACGAAATATATTGACACATTATTGTAGCATTTTGACCTTGAGGACTGTAAACCTTTTGCCACTCCTATGGAGACAGGTTTACAATTGAGTCTTCATGATGTTGGAGATGCATTTGATGTTGTTCTCTATCAGCAGGCTGTTGGATGCTTGATTTATTTATGCATTACTCCGTGAGATATTTAGTTTTGCATCTCACAAATGACCACGTTTATGCATTGCCCATGTGTCAAGCATTGGAAGGCAGTTAAGCACATATTTCGCTATTTGGGTGGTACCCGACTACTTGGGTTGTTTTATCCCAAGGGGGAGGATCACTACCCTAGATTTGCATGATTTTTCTGACTCTAATTGGGTTCGCTCCTATGACACTTGTGTGTCCACTAGTGGTTTTTGCTTCATGCTTGGTAACTCATGCATATCTTGGTTGAGCAAGAAGCAGCCTACTCTAGTCACTTCCAATTGTGAGGCTGAGTATAGGGAAGCTTTCATGGTGATTTTTGAGTGTGTGTGGCTTAGATGCCTTATGGTTGATTTGGGTGTTGGTTAGTCTTCTGCCACCACCATCTTCACTGATAGTCAAAGCACACTGGCAATTGCGAGGAACCCTATGTTCCATGCTCGTACTAAGCACATTGAGATGCATTATCATTATGTTAGAGAGAGGTTCTCTACTGGAGAGAGAAGCTTGGCATATGCACCCATACAGGAGAACATTGCAGACCTTTTCATGAAGGCTCTACCTAAGAAGAAGTTTGAGGCTTTCTGCAAAGCTTTGGGCTTAGTTCCTTTTGTGGATTGATTCCACATAGCTTGGTACTTCCTTATACATGAGTGCCAGCTCCTTGTTCACCGCATCACTCCGAGGGGGGATTTGTTGATATATGTCGGTAGTGATGTTTGTGAACACACTACGACTGTAGGGGCCCTCTTTAGGAGGTTTTATCCCCCCTTTTGTATATATGCCTATAGCCCTAATGGGTTACTTATCTTTGTACATTCTAGTGGTAATACTTTCAATATTGTGTGTTGTGCTCCAAGCTTCTTCTTCTTCCTTGTGCTGTCGGTGTGCTTCCGCAGATGTCTAACTCCAACATATGCTTATATAGAGCATGATTTTATCTATCATGTGGATGATCTTATGGAGCACACTTCTGATGATTAGCTAGATGCTCATATAGAGCATTATGATGATACTCAATTAGAGTGTGATAATCACTTTGACCTTGGTGTTGATGTTGTGCAGTTTGATAAAGAGGGTCATGGTGAGGTTTTCTTAACTCGAGACACCCAGATGTCGGGGTCTCTTCAGTGATGTAGGTGGAAGACTTACCCAACCTTGCCATAGGAGACGTATGATAGTTGTTCATAGGTGCTCGATAAGCCTTGTTGGCTTCTTTTGGGTAACTCATTATATGTAGTGGATTCAGTGATTCACTATGCAGGTAAACATGTCAGCACTTGTACTTTTATGAGATTTTGAGATTGTTCATATGCTCTTTTATAGAGGATACTCTGGCAAAATTTTTCTAGATTTTTGGTTTTGTTAACTATACAATGGTCAATTTACTCCTTCATACACTTATTGGTGTGAGCATGTTTATTCTCAGATAATCCTTTTGGTTGTCATTATTGCTCATTAATTCATTTTTCTAGGAAGACTATTGAATTCTCTTCTAGAATTTGACACTTGGTCATCCTTCTTTGAACCTTAGTGGTGTTTGAACTCTTCTAGCTCCATTATCATTCTATTCAGTTCTCTAGCATCATGGCATCAGATGTCCCAGGCACGTCTGGTGGATCAAGGTCTAGTGCCAATGCTCCAAGGAGGAGCTATAACTTGCAAGGCAAAGTCCATTTTGAGATCTGAAAATTTGATGGCACAAACTTTGCTCTATGGAAGAATCAGATGAAAGATGTGCTAATTCAAAGGAGGCAATGGAAGCCAGTAAATGGAATCTCAAAGAAGCCTACTGACATGGATGAAGATTATTGGGATGAGTTAGATGAAATGGCGAGGTCTACCATTTGATTGCACCTGGTAGATAATGTTTACTTTACAATATTAGACTGTGAAAGTGTAGAGGAGCTTTGGAAGAAGTTATGCAATACATATGAAAAGCAAATGGCATCAAATAGAGTGTATCTAATGAGAAAGCTATATGACCTTTGCATGAAGGACATAGATAGTGTTTCTGCTCATCTAAATGAGTTTGATGCTATATTCTCCTATTAATAGGCTCAGAAAATGGATATGGATAATGAAATGAAAGCAGTCTTGTTGTTATGCACCTTGCCATCATCATGGAATACATTTTGCATAGCTATTAGCAATAGTGCACCTGGTGGTAAAATGGTCTATGATGACATATGTAGAGCACTCTTTAGTGAGGAGATTCATAGAAAATCTATGGTTGGCACTCAAAGTGGAGATGCATATAATGTTCATGATTCTTACCAAGGAAAGAATCAACAACATGGTAGGAGCAAGAACAAGGAAAAGAATGGTCAACAGAATAAGAGTAGAAGTAAATCAAGGAAGAGGGATATCCAATGTCATTATTGTCATAAGAAAGGACACATGAAGAAAGATTGTTATGCATTAAAGAATGCTAAAGATAAAGGATAGAATGTTGATGGGCATGTTAATAGGTACTTGCACCATCTACTTCGATTGTGAAGATTGAAGAAATTAATGCTATTTTTTATGATGCTGATGTGTTGACACTTGATAGCACTGTGCCAAATGAGGCTCTTATGGCCAATTCTCTTTCCCACATGTGGGTGATAGATTCTGGTGCTTCTTTCCATGTGACACCACATAGAGAATGGTTCTCTAATTATGCAACAAAGTCTCTTGGTACCGTGAGACTTGGTGACTCTTACCAGTGTGACATTGTGGGGATTGGAGATGTGGTTGTGGAGTTCATTGATGGTTCAAAATTTACTATGCATAATGTATGCCATGTACCTCAGTTATCATGCAGTTTGATGTCAGTTGGACAACTTGATGACCTTGGTTACAAGGTGGCCTTCTATGCTCAGTCCTTTCAAATATCAAACAACAATATGATTATTGCAAAAGGAAGAAAAGTTGGCGCAATTTATCCTTTATTTGTATCACAGAAAGAACACTTGTTAGATGTTACTGAACAACCTATGGCTTGTATTTGGCATGGTCGTTTGGACCACATATCACATAGTGGAATGGAAAATCTTTCTTGTTTTGGCTAATTACCTATGTCTTTCTCTGATTTTTCATTTTGTGAGTATTGTCAATATGGAAAGCAAACTACGAATGTGCACAAAATGCACATTGATTCTTCAATTCAGCCTTTCGATCTTGTTCATACAGATGTGTGTGGTCCTATGCCCACAAGGTCATTAGGGGTTTCTCTTTATTTTGTCACTGCTACTAGAAAATTCTGGGTATATCCTATCAAAGCAAAGGATAAGGTATTCCCTACTTTCAAAAAATGGCTTGCTTTAGTTGAGACTGAAAAAGGAAATAAGCTTAAGGCTTTATAGGATAATGGCGGTGAGTATACCTCACATGAATTCAAACTTTTTTGTGAGTCTAGAGGAATTCATAGAGAGTTTAAAGCTCCTTATACCCTAGTACAGAATGGTCTAGCAAAAAGGATGAATAGAACTATCCAGGATAGAGTAGTTTATCATGCAAAGCTTTTAGAAGGCTTTTGGGCAGAAGCACTATTGACTGCAGTTCACCTATACCACTGCCAAAGGTGTGAAAGTGGCACAAGAGTTATGGACATGGAAACCACCACATTATGATCATCTTTGAGTTTTTGGGTGTGAAGCATATGTTCATATACCCAAGAATCTTAGACAAAAGTTGGACCATAAGTCAAAGTTTCTTGGATATGGTCGAGAAGGACAATTTGGATATCGCTTATGAGATCCTAAAACACGATCACTGATTAGAAGTAGTGATGTCATTTCCAATGAGTCTAAGATGCATAAACAACCAATTAAGGAGGTTAAAGTGAGAAGAGTGTTTTTTGAGGATACTAGTCCTCCAGTTGACATGCATAAAAATGTTGCACATAAGGATGTTCAAGAGAATGTTCGATCAAATGAGTCTAAAAATGTTCCTGTTCAGCAATCATTGAGATGCTCTACATGTGTCTCACATCCACCTGATAGATATGTTCTAGGTTTGGATTTTGTTATGCTAATAGATGATGGTGAGCCTTCTTGCTACAAAGAGGCTATGCTGACAATGAATCATGTCAAGTGGGAGCATGCCATGAAGAGTGAGCTGGATTCTATTCACAAGAATGGTACTTGGGATTTAGTACCTTTGCCAAAGGGCAGGAAAGCTTTACCACGTAAATGGGTATATAAGCTAAAATTCACATCAGATAGTGCTTTTCCAAAGTATAAAGCACAACTTGTTGCAAAAGGTTTTAAGAAACAACATGGTGTTGATTTTGAGGAAAGTGTGAAAACTTCTTTCTTGCATGGAGATCTTATAGATGAGATCTATATGGAACAATGTAAGGAATTGAACTCACAACCTCTTGGTTAGGAATATGATGGGCTAACCACTTGCCCCAAAAGCCATGGTTGAGGATTACTTCCTAATCCTCCCTCTTAGGGTGTAGTTCAACCAACTCCTATTTGTCAAGGGTGTGGTTCAACTGCCTCCTACCTATCACTTTATTACATTCTTCCCCCCTTGGTTGATCATTATCCTCAATGATCTACTCATTATCCCTCTAGCCACAGTGATCTGTTCTTGAACTCCCTTTGGTACCCTTGAATTGATATCCTTAACCTCGCATAGTTTCTTGAACCTTGTTTGCAACCTTGGTGTCTTGAACCTTAATCTCAACCTTACTATCTTGAACCTTGTTCTCACCCATGTTTGGTATCTTGAACACTCAATCAAGTGCCACCCAAGTTTTCCCAAGAACTTCACACTTCCAAGCTAGCTCAATAGATTCGGAAGTACATTATGAGAGATTTCCAACGGTATCTTACATGCCTTAATCCGCCCTATGGATTGAGAGATACATCCCAATCTCTCGTGGACAAAGTTCTCAAAGTGCCGCCTTCCCGATTCCTACCCTTTCACATGGTAGAGTGCCCAAGTGCCTTTTTTAGAGGCCATTGGGTCAATCCACTTTCTCAAGCCTACTTCCTAGGCTCTGATACAAATGTAAGGAATTGAACTCACAATCTCTTGGTTAGGACTGTGATGGGCTAACCACTTGCCCCAAAAGCCATGGTTGAGGATTACTTCATAATCCTCTCTTTTAGGATGTAGTTCAACCATCTCCTATCTGTCAAGGGTGTGGTTCAACCATCTCCTACCTATCACTTTATTACAAACAACCAGAGGGTTATGTAGTTCGTGGCAAAGAAAGTCTAGTCTGTAAGCTCAAGAAGAGCTTATATGGACTTAAACAGTCCCCTTGAAAATGGTACGAAAAGTTGATGCTTTTATGAAGTCTCGAGGCTATTCTCGAATCAATGAGGATCATTGTCTCTATACAAAGGGATGCTCAGATGGCAGTTTGATACTTTATGTCGATGATATGTTGATTGCTGGGAAGTCCTCTTATGACTTGTCAATTCTAAAAAAGAAGAGTTAGACATTTGATATGAAGGGTTTGGGGGATGCCAAACGTATTCTTGGCATGTGCATTAGTTGTGATAGGAGTAAATGATGCATATATTTGTTTCAAAGTGAGTACAACTTCAAAGTACTTCACATGTTCAATATGTAGGGTGGAAAGGCATTGAGTACACCTTTACTCACATATGTGAAATTGAGCAAGGATGATTGCCCCAAATCAAATGAGGAAAAGGAATTCATGACCGAAAGTCCATATCAGTATGTTGTTGGTAGTCCCATGTATGCTATGGTAGCTACAAGACCAAACATTGCATTTGCAGTGCGAGTTGTAAGCAGATATATGTGTGAACTTGGCAAGAAACATTGGGAAGGGGTCAAGATGATCTTGAGATATCTGAGTGGCACTAAGGACAAGTGTCAATGCTTAGGTAGAGGGAAAGCATCCATTATTGGCTACACAAATTCTGACTATGCTGGTTGTGTAGACAATCGTAAGTCTACATCAACTTATATTTTTCACTTTGCTAGGGGTGCTACCTCTTGGAGATTTTGTCTTCAAGAATGTATAGCTATTTCCACCGTAGAAGCAGAGTATGTTGCAACAAGTGAGGCATGTAAGCAAGCATTGTGTCTTTCTTGTCATGCTTGTGATACGGGTTTACCTCAACATGTAGCTCATTTGCTCAATGATAGTCAGAGTGCCATTGCTTTGGCTAAGAATCCGGTCTATCATGAAAAGACCAAGCACATTGAGGTGAGGTATCACTTCATTAGAGATTGCTTAGCCACTGAGTGCATTATTTTTGAGAGGGTTCATACTCGAGATAATGCTGCAAATGCTTTGACTAAAGCTCTACCACAAGATAGCTTTCGACACTGTTGTCACTTGATGGGGGTTACCTAATTCATGATCTTACAGAGTCACTTGTATACTATGTAACATGCCCATCAGGTGGGAGGTATAGTTTGTATACCTACACTCAGACATTCTTTATCGTTCTTCATTTTTCTCCCATAGTTACTTTGGCCATATTTGCCTTTTGTAGGAGATTGTTACCATTAGTGTCCATGTGAAGGGCCAAATGGCCACAAAAAGCTTTTGTATATGTTCTTTAATAAAACATATAGTGGCTTGATCAGCCACATACGATAAGTTTGACTGCATTTGTAACACCTAAGAAGTCTGTGTTCGTGCTCTCTATGTACTGTGTTTTTCTACTTATTTTGTAGCCCCTGTGTAGAGTACTATGTGTGGCACTTGGAGCTTAATTTTCTACTCCGAGAATATCACCGTGAAGCTCTCGAGAAGGAGAGCTCACTATGGTGCATCGCCATCGAAATACTTCAATTTACTTCAAGGGTATCACTTACACATATCTAGAAATAAAAGAACACGTAAATGTATGAAAGCACAAACTTTTCAACAATTAAAACTTCTTCAAAATAGCCTTTTCTCCTCATCTACCAGGAGTCAAGACTTGCAATACAAGTATTAGAAGACAACAGTTGCTTAAAGTTATTCCTAGGCTGAGAAAAGACCAAGAAGATAGCTTTCCAACAAAACCACATGACCATGCACACTCGGGAAAATATCTATATGTACTTCCAAACACCACCTCACCACTCTAATCCTAAGGAACAATGTCAAAAGAGTGAAACACTCTCATTCAAGAAACCTCGGGTGTCGAGTGATGGAAGAGTAGAATCTCTTTGGTGGGTGCTCAACTACTCTTTCCGCATTTTCTATCAATGCATGTTCATATGATGTTGATATTTTGTACTATAAAAAAAGAGATCTTTTGACTAAGTGAATGAGCTTGAGGATACGATACCCATAAGTAGTAAAAACGGCATCATGTGTGGGGCTTTTATGCAGAAAGAGTGATTCTATTGGAAAGAAGCATGTAATGGATGTTTACCATACATCACTTTTTCTATTGCATAGTTTACAAGCATGACAAAATCACCTTTTTCTTTTCATCTCCTTTTCTTATTTTATCTTTGTGCAAAGGAGGATGAAATAATAAAACCCAATCATCCGAGTGAACTTTAAAAAGATTTCATAATATATCATGTTGGATGAGTTATTGAACTTCCTTGAAGAAGTAGGAGAGATAACCCAAAAGCCCATGCCTTCTTTCTCTATAATCTCCATGCCATAAAGGATGAAGCACAAAATCGATTGCAATTCCATTGGTCTGCATTGATCGATGAATGAATGACAAACCTCCACTTGAATTGATATGAAGTTCCCAATCATTAGTGCTATAAGCTATGCAATTCAAAGAGTACCATATTTTTCATTTCTTTTTCACCAAGATTTCTAGAAAAGTATATATATATATATATATATATATATATATATATATATATATATATATAATTCGCTCATGTTTAATTTTATGTTGTATCACCCAATTTCGCACCATCCTTCTTCATGATCAAGAATATTTTTGAAATTGGCTCGTGCTTAAGTTTATGTTGTCTTACCCACTCTTGCACCATCCTTCTTCATGATCAATAATATTTTTGAAATTGGCTCATGCTTAATTTTATGTTGTCTTACCCAATTTTGCACCATCCCTCTTCATGATCATCTCGATCTAAAGTGTCCTTTGAGCTTGATTACTAGAATTCCAAATGTTGGAAATTGATTGTTCATTTGATTCTTAGGTCCCCTCATGTCTTGTGTGGCCTCTAGCATCAGATCCTCTTGGACTTCTTAAATCGTTCTCTTCATCTCCTCCATTTTCTCATACTACCTTTTCGTCTTCTCTTTTCTTATCATTAGTACATTCCCTTATGCATATCTTGTAACATTTTGTTTCTCATTTACTTATATTTACCATTCTTATATTAGTTACTTTTCTTGAGACACTAAGTGTTGGTGTAAAAGGTCCTCTCACATTGAACGACAGTGCAAGTTATACTATCACAAAGAACTTGTGCCATAGAAAATCAGAAAATTGTCCAAGATAAACACCATCACAAAGAACTTGTGCCACAGAAAAGTAGAAAATTTTCCAAGACAAACACATTGATGAACTCATGGGTTGAAGCTCCAAAATTCAATACTCACAATTGACTTGACAATAAGAGAATTCCTCTTTGAGCGTGTGCATTACTCCTGTAAGGAGAGTAGATAGTGAGAGATAAAAGAGATTGCTGTGTGTGTGCATTCTTTGTAAGGAGAGTAGATAGTGAGAGATAAAAGAGATTCCTGTGTGTGTGCATTCTTTGTTATTCCTGTAAGGAGAGTAGACAGTGAGAGATAAAGAGGACAGTAGATAGTGAGAGGAGAGTAGATAGTGAGAGATAAAGAGTACATAGTGAGAGATAAAAGAGATTCCTATGTGTGTGCAATGTGCATTGTTCTTTGTTGTTGTTATATGGAGAGTAGGTCGAGGACCGAACAAAAGGAAAAAAGAGATCTTCGAAGGGACCTCTGCATGGAGAATATTCATCTCATTCATAATTCGGATAATTTTTTCTTTGTTGCTTCCCCTGTTCCTGCAATCCTTTTGGGCGATCTACTTTCACGTTCTGAAGACACTCCTTTTATGATCTACTTTCACGTTCTCACAGCTCTTTGTACGCTGTGGGGCACAGCAGCAGCTATGGAGACCTCACCTATCGCCCCTCTTTCTGTCGCACATCGCTGGAGAAAGTCGTCTCCTTGCCATCGCCATCATGCTTTGCAACGGGGTTCCTTCTCTCTCTCATCTCTGTGTTTGGTTGCATTGGTGTCCTTCGCATCACACCTCGCCAGTACTCCCCGCTTGCCTGCCTGGGAGGAGGCACCTTTCCTTTCTCGATTCCGCAGGAAAGGTACGAATGCCCTTTCCTTCTTCTGGATTCGCCCTTCCTGATCCAAGCGGGGATGATCAACATAGGTTCCGTGCGACGATTGTAAAACCTAAAAATTCTTCGATTTTCATCTGGATTTCTATCCATGGAACATGAAAATGGAGGGGAAGACGTGCCTGCCTCCTCTCTTCCGAGGAAGAAAAGGGGTAGGCCGAAGAAGAACAACCAGGCGACGGAGGCTGGCAGTACGGAGTATGCAGTTTCACAACTGCAACCGAGGTCCTCCCAGGGAAGGAGGAGGAGAGGAAGAGGGAGCCTCGCGAAGGTTGTGGGGTCGATTGGCAGAGGGAGGAGGAAAAAGCACCATCAGCAACGAACGCTCTCCTCCTCAGAAGCAGACGCCACTATCAGCCCAGCCATCGCCGAAAAACCGGAGGAAGATGGCAATAACAGAGATTTTGCTGCAGATGTGAAGGTGGGGCAGTCCGTCCATGGTGTGGTCGATGGCACGTTCGATGCAGGATACCTGGTTACGGTCCGTGTAGGAAAGACAGATACGCTATTCAGGGGAGTCGTGTTTGGTCCTGGCCTTTCTGCACCCCTTACTGCAGAAAACGATGTTGCGCCCAAAACAAAGAGGATCATCTGCAGCAACGATGATGCCATGGATCCGAGCTCTGATTCTCTGCCTGACGCTGATGAGTTACCACCACCACCACCAGAGACAGATGTGTATAGGTCTGCAACAATGGCACCGTCTGCTCCGCGCACCACCTCTTTTCAGATGCCCTCACAAGCGCCCACCGTGGTGTCTTCCAGGCCTCTCATGCCTTCCATCAATGATCCTCACAGAGCTCCGGCAGCTTCAGTGGAGCAAACATTTAGTCAAGGATATGGTGCCGTAGCCATGGGCCAATCTCACCATCCTGATGGCATGAGAAGCCATAGCTCGACCTTTGGTGCAGCACCATACCGATCTCTATTCATGCCTAGCCCAAGTCCGAATTCAGGGCCTGCCGGCTTCCACTATGCGCCTCCGGCTGTTAACCTCAGCATGAACCAGGACTATGCTTATCGTTCAGCTGGTCCTCAAGGCATGGCCACAACCTTCCATTATCATCCCTTAAGAGCAGAGTTTCCATTACCATTTCCAGGTGCAGCAGCAACAACAGCAGGAGCACCGGCAGGCACATCAATGCCCTCACGGCTGCCGGACATGCAAGGTAACACTCTCTGGCGAAGCGGTCCTTGAAAGCCCGCGAGCTGTCTGAAACTATCTATGTAAACTGTGAATCTATTTGATGTATTGTAGCAGACGTAGTTCAGATGAAATGCAATCAACTTGTTCATTCTCCCTCTTGGTGCGATGCACACACGCAGGATTCACCAGATTAGGCACTTAAAGCACTCTTTGGAACTTCATTTCTGCGTGGGCGAGTGCTTGTTTGATACACTAAAGGGGGGGAGGGGTGTGTGTGTGTGAAAGAGCTAGTACCGACAGAGATGGATGTGTACTAAAGAATGACGTAGTGAATCAACATCTAGTACGTCATTATAATGAAAATAATTATTTTGAAGTAAATATGTATGATTTTCTGTCTCTTTTTTTAATTCATATATTATACATCTTCACTTCTATGTGGTGTCCTTAAATAAGGACATACAGCTAAAAATGTCTGCTGCTTTTCAATTTCTGTCTCTTTTTTATCAATACTTTTCATTTATTCTTATTCGTCAGATATATTTTATTTTTCCGACGTATAATAAACGTTTATGCATTTAGCGAAATTCAAATATCTCTACGTTGGCAGGAAGCCCTTGTTGTAATTGAGAGCTGTCATCTTTGCAAAAGATCTTTTCGGGGATAAATATAAGAGATGAAAACGTGCACGCCAGAATGTTAATTGCTTATTTGTAGACAAAAAATATGTACTTTACAGTCACATACATACATATGTACAAAAGATCATGCTCAATACAAGGTGTGCGTGTGCGTGTATATATATATATATATATATATATATATATATATATATCTTTGTGTATATATATATATATATATATATATATATATATATATATATATATATATATATATACACACACATACATGTGTGTATCTTTGTGTCTCTGTGTGTGTATGTGTATCACTCTTTGTATATACACATATGCAAAGAGCGATACACACACACACACACACACATATATATATATATATATATATATATATATATATATATATATATATATATATATATATATATATATATATATATATATATAGATAGATAGAGAGAGAGAGAGAGAGAGAGAGAGTATTTGTGTGTGTTCATATTCTTCGATGTGTAAAAAGAAGTAGACACTTTACATGCTTCGATTAAATATTAGATGATCCTTCAACTCTAATCCTAGTTATGAAAATTTTAAACTCTATAAAAGTTCCAGATATAACTTTTAGTTGTTTAAGGCTTCAAAATTTTGACTTCACCACTTTTGAGTTCGACATGAATGACTTTAAGCATTCTACATCTTCTTGCTCAGGAACTTTTCTCTTTTAAATTCGACAAAGATAGGTGCAAGGTTCCATTAGTATCAAATTTTGCTTTATATTTTAGTTTTTCATGATTGAAATCATGCTTCTTGCAAGTAGATCAGATGAAGAAATGTTTTAGTGAAGTGATACATGTAGTATGGCCTTTTTCTTTTGAAGAACTTGTCTATTTTTGTGGAGACCTATTATTTAAACAACTTGTTTTTGTCTTTCAGTGCATGCATAATGTCTTCCTTTCTTATGTGGGTATCTTTGTCCATCTTTTTGGGGATGAGTACAAGAGACAAAAATATGCATTCCAAGTAGTTAATTACTTATTTGTAGAGCTGGAAAACATAATATACATATCTATACATGCACAAAAGATCATGTGCATGTGTGTGTACACACACATACACACACACATATATATATATATATATATATATATATATATATATATATATATATATATATATATATATATATATATATATATATATATATATATATATATATATATACCACACACACACACAAAAAGGAGACTGGATACATTGTATCTCACTCTTCATATATATATATAGAGAGAGAGAGACAGAGACAGAGAGGCTATATATATATATATATATATATATATATATATATATATATATATATATATATATATATATATATGAAGAGAGATATACAGATGTATCCCTCTCTTTGTGTGTGTATATATATATATATATATATATATATAGACTTTATACACACGCGCGCACGCGCACACACACACACACATATATATATATATATATATATATATATATATATATATATATATATATATATATGTGTGCGCGCGCGTGTGTTTATAAAGTCTATATATATATATATATATATATATATATATATATATATATATATATATATATATATATATATATATATATATATATATATATATATATATAGAGAGAGAGAGAGAGACACATATATATATATATATATATATATATATATACATATATATATATATATACATATATATATATATATATATATATATATATATATATATATATATATATATATATATAGAGAGAGAGAGAGAGAGAGAGAGACTTTATGCGCGCGCGCGCACACACACACATATATATATATATATATATATATATATATATATATATATATATATATATATATATATATATATATATATATATATATATATATATATATATATATATATATATATATATATATGTATGTGTGTGTGTGTTCATAGCGAAATACTTGGATGTACGAAAAGAAGTAGACACGTTAACATTCATGGATTAAATAGAAGATAATTCTTTAAGTGTAATCCTAACTATCAAATTTTTGAATTCTATAAAGTCCTAGATGAAAACTTTATTGGCGTAAAAATTTTGACTTTACCAATTTATGGACAAAGGTAGATATGAATGGCTTGGAGCAAACGATATCTTCTTGCTTATGAAAGTTATCTCTTTTAAATTGGACAAAGATAGATCGATGGCTCCATTAACATCAAATTTTGTTGTATATTTTATTTTTTTTCATGATTGAAATCAAGAAAGCTTTTAGCTAAGTGATACATGTAGAATGGCTTTTTTCTTATGAAGAAAGCTTGTCTATTTTTATGGAGATCTATTATTTATATCAATATATATTTTTTAGCTAGCACGTGTATTGTCTTACAATAGTGGCTACTTTGCAAACAATAATGCTTTTGATTGTGATGCTATTTATCTTGAAGATTTATGTGAAATAAATTTTATCTTGAATAATGCTTTTAGATATAGAATTCTTTCAATTTGCTTTAGGTATGAGATATTTATACATGGAAAGGGATATTTAATTAGGTTAAAAAAATGGACATTTATTATATGGAAATAGATATTTCTTTAAGGGTTTGTGTGAGCTAAATTCTATCTTAAACAATGTTTTTATACTTTTTTTATGTCTAAAATTCCTTCATCTGCTTTTGGTTAGAATAAATACGGGTGAACATCAACATTATTTGAGTGTCCCATTTGTTAATAAAATATTCAGTAAAATATTGTTCGGTCTCTTTTGTCTGGATTCTATTTTCTTTGCTCGAAGAATCCATCGTAGTTCACTTGTCAACCAATCTGCTTGATTGTGCAAACACTTGGGAAATGTAAATGATATATGGCACTTTAGAGAAGTACAAAGATAGATTTGTTGCACGAGGCTTTTAAACGGAAGATTTTGAAATTCAAGAGGCATTTGCATCAACCACTCAACCATCATATTTTGATATATATATATATATATATATGTGTGTGTGTGTGTGTGTCTGTGTGTGTGTATGTATATAAAGTTTCTAGAGAGGAAAACCTCCAAGTGATAGGCCTCATATTGCATTCCTTTCTAAGCGGGACTATAAGTACTTTGTTGATTGACTATGCGTGCCCAATTACCCTCGGATAATAAGCACATGAAGTGCGATGGAATATTTGTTTACTTGTTAAAAGCTTCATATAAAACTCATTTGATAAAGTGTGTTCCTTTGGTGGTGCAATCTCTAATGGGCAACCATACCCAAAGAAGATGTTTGCATAAGTCAACAACTACTTTAGTAGTATAATATGGTGAAACAACCACCTCCATCCACTTTGTAACATAATCTCTTGCAATCAATAAGTACTTTTCTCTCTTAGGAAAGGATGTGCCATGATGAATAGATCCAATGAAGTTGAAATCCCAATTGTCTCTTAGGAAAGGATGTGCCATGATGAAATCCAATGAAGTTGAAATCCCAATCACAAGGAAGAAGAAGAAGAAGCTTGGATCACAACACACAATACTGAATGTATTACCACTAGAATGTACAAAGATAAGTAGCCCATTAGGCTATAGGCGTATATACAAGATGGGGAGAAAAAAACCTCCTAAAGAGGGAAAAAAGTGCCTTGGCGGTCCTAGAGAGTTCACACACATCACTACCTAAATATATCAACAAAGCCCCCTTGGGAGTGATGCGGTGAACAAGTAGCTAGCACTTATGTATAAGGAAGTGCCAAGCTATGTGGAAATCACTCCTCAAAAGGAAGTAAGCCCAAAGCTTTGCGGAAAGCTTCAAACTTCTCCCTAGGCAGAGCCTTCGTGAAAAGGTATGCAATGTTCTCCTCCGTGGGCACATATGCCAATTTGATCTCCTCAGCAGAGAACCTCTCCTTGACATAATGATAATGCACCTCAATGTGCTTAGTGCGAGCGTGGAACATAGGGTTCCTCACAACTGCCAATGCACTCTGACTGTCAGTGAAGATGGTGGTGGCAGAAGACTGACCAACACCCAAATCAGCCATAAGGTGTCTGAGCCACACACACTCAACAGTCACTGTGAAAGTTGCCCTATACTCAGCCTCACAACTAGAAGTGGCCACAGTAGACTACTTCTTGCTCAACCAAGATATACATGAGCTATCAAGCATGAAGCAAAACCCACTAGTGGACACACGAGTGTCATAGCAACCAGCCCAGTCTGAGTCAGAAAAAGCATGCAAATCTGGCAGTAGTGATCCCCCGCTTGGGATAAAACAACCCAAGTAGCCGAGTACCACTCAAGTAGCGAAAGATGTGCTTAACTGCCTACCAATGCTTGACACTTGGGCAATGCATAAACCTGCTCATCTGTGAGACAACAAAGTGAATATCTGGCCGTGTAATGCATAAGTAAATCAGGCATCCAACAGCCTGCTAATAGAGGACAACATCAAATGCATCTCCAGCATCATGAAGACTCAATCGTAAACTTGTCTCTATAGGAGTGGTAATAGGCTTATAGTCTTCAAGGCCAAAACGTCACAATAATGTGTCAATATATTTCATTTGACACAAAGCCATCCCACCATCAACTTGCATAAAGTGAATGCCCAAATAGTGATGCAAAATGCCTCAAATTTAACATCTCAAATGAGGCATGCAAATCAGCCTTAAAATCCGCAATATGCTTCTCAATAGGACCAGTGAGAAACATGTCATCAACATAGACAAGAATGATCAGAAGCACATCATTAGCACGCTTAACATATAAGGTGCTCTCGGTTGGACTATTCTCAAAACCATGTGCAATCAGATATGCATGTATCTTCTCATACCAAGCACGTGGTGCTTGCTTGAAACCATATAATGCCCTCTTTAACCTGCACACCTGGTTTCCATGCCCTTTCTGCACAAAGCCAGAGGGCTGAAAAACATACACTTCTTCATGCAAGTCACCATTCAGAAATGCAGTTTTAATGTCCAATTGATGTACATTCCAACCTTGATGGGCTGGAAGTGCATAGATGCTCCAAACAATAGTCATACGACATGTAGGTGCAAAGGTCTCATCAAAATCAATGCCTCTTTCCTGTGCATAACCCTTTGCAACAAGCCTAGCCTTATACCTGTCAACTGTTCCATCAGGCTTACACTTTCCGGAGGGGCCTGAGCCATCAGTGAGATACCACTCTAGAGGAGCTAGAATTCTAACCTTGTGTCAGGAATTATGGGCCAAGAGACAGTCCCAGGTAGACAGTTTCTATGGGGCATAGGTCTCCCAAAGAGTAATGGAGGTGCGCAAAGGTTTCCTTAGGCTGGACGGAAATCAGCCTCCGAGTGCAAAGGCAGAAGGGAGCTTGACTGCGAGACCTACCAGTCGAGCAGGGACGAAAGTCGGCTTTAGTGATCCGACGGTTCCAAGTTAACTTGGAAACCCACTTTGTACCAAGGGCCTTCTTGCCAGGAGGGAAGTCACATAAAGTCCAAGTACCGTTCTTCATTATAGCATCATATTCAGATTGCATAGCACCCATCCAATTTTTCACAAAGACTAGATGCAGCCATAGCATAGCAATCTAATGCAAAAGAGGCACTATGAGAGCCTGATCGAGTACAATATGACAGAGGTGCATCTAATTTGCTATCACGCAAAGTCTGCACCAACCATTTTTGCATAGTTTTTGCCTGCTCAATATCAGCTCTCTCATCAACAAGTGCATCATGTAAATGTGCATCAGAAAATGGGATGATCTGCATCAGCACATGAAACCTACAAAGGCTGAGAAGTTGCCTCATTAGGACCAGCACTAGACTGTCCACTTGTAAAAAGAGGTAGCAAAGTATCATACATGTCTTTGGAGCTAACAAATGTCTCCTTAGTACATGGAAGCAATGACTGAATAGCGTCTTCCACAAAAACATCATGAGTAACGAATGCGTTTAGTATGTGGATGATACAAACAATACCTTTACTTTTAGAACTGTACCCAACAAAAATACATTTTACTGCTTTATCATCCAATTTTTTGTGATGTTGTTCAGGCACTAATGCATATGCCAAACAATCAAAAACACGCAAATGAGCAAGAGATGGCTTGCGATCATTTCAAGCCTCATATGGAGTGATAGACTGCAGCGCTTCAGTGGGACACCTGTTAAGTACATGTGCTGCACACACGACAACCTCAAGCCAGAAACTATGTGGTAAAGCTTGACTCTTGACCATACACCTTGCCATCTCCATGAGTCACCTATTTTTTCGTTCAGCAACTCCATTCTGTTGAGCTGTATATGGCACTTTATACTGGTGTTTTATCCCACGTTCAACCAGAAATGTATTAAAATTAGAAGACATTTATTCCTCCCCTTGATCAGAACGGAGGGTGCTCATTTTACATGATGATAGATTTTCAACCAAAACCAAAAACTGTTTGAAGCACATGAACACTTCGAACTTTGCCTTCAATGGATATACCCATGCATGCTTGGCAAAATCATCGATGAAAGTCACGAAGTAAAGATAATTTCCAAAAGAAGGTATCTGCATAGGACCACAAACATCAGTATGTACAAGTTGCAATTTTTGAGTAGCCCGAACTGAACCATCTTTTGGAAAGGAGGAACATTGCATTTTGCCCAAAATACAGCCTTCACAAACGTGTTTTCCAGGTGCCTCAAGTTTGGGCAAAGAGAACATCATTTCAGATTTTTGCAGGCGTAGCAAACTAGCAAAATTCAGATGACCAAAGCGTGCATGCCAAAGCTTTGCATCTGACATAGCCTGAGAATCATGTACTGCACATGCCAAATCATTTACAGATCTTTCATAGTCTATGAACTTATACAACCCACGACATAAAATGCCAGAAGCAATAATCACGTCACCATTTGATGGATCATGAACTGTACATCTGTCATCAACAAATTTCACAACCAAGCCAATCTTGGCTAATGCAGAAACTGACAATAGATTTCTCTTGATCCCTGGCACAAACAAAGCATCTGACAAAGTGAAAGAACTACCATCAGCAGTAGTCAAAATGATCTTGGTCACCCGACTGTCAAAGTACCAAACATCTGAGTCTACTGCAGACATGCACTGCGCATGACAAGATGGATCAAAATGGCAAATAGTAGTAAACGCCCATTCTTCTTCCTGCACAAGATTAACAGACTTTGTTTTTGGTGTAGAGGCCTCTGCAACAACCATTCCAACCTCTTTCATCTTTGCATCTTTAGCAGCTAGTTTTGGACAATTCTTTATGATATGATCATTTCCTTTATAGTACTTGTAAAATAATTTTTGCTTTTCTGATTTCTTTTCATCTTTATCTTCCCTCTTCGATCGTGCAGAATTAGCAGATTTTTGCTTACTAGTTGAAGAGCTCCATTTTCCTTTGTTGTTTTGACTAGCCAGGAAAGCTTGATCTGCAACAGGCATAATGGACGTGTTCTCCTTGGACTGATCTTCCTACAACAGAATAGAGACTAACTCCTCAAATGACAAGGCATTTGGATTGCATTTCATCATCAACCAAAGAGTAGAAGCAAAACTCTGATATGAATCAGGAAGACCATTCAGAATGGTATGCACAAGTGAGCTATCTGGTATAACCTCATCAACAGAAATCAAGTGTTCCTTCAAGTCTTTGATCTTTGTTTGAAAATTGTCCATAGAATTACCTTCATTCATGTGCTCACTCTCCAACTGTTTTCGGAGGTAAGCAACACGAGCCTCATTCCTAGCTTGGTACAATGTGGTAAGTGTATCCCAAGCATCCTTAGCTGTTCTGCAAGAGCGAATGTGAGGAGTAATGGCACGTTTGATAGACAAAGCTATCAATCCATGTGCCTGGGCATCTCTGCCATCCCAACGAGTTTGCTCTATAGTAGGTGCAACAGAAATCTCAACACGAAGAGGAATATGCAGAATATCATCATCTTCAACACCATCTGCATCAACTTTAGTACCTACAGTTGTAACAATTTCAGGTGTGATACGACATTTTTCAATACCCTGCACAATGTTCCACAGTCCTTTTGCAACCAATACATGTCACATCATATAAGCCCACAACGGGCAGGTTGTACCATCCAACTGATCCTCAACAGTAACATATGAAATACATCATTGCTTTCAGCCATGGTCGGTGAGTAAAATACCTTGATGCAGAAAATTGACTGTATCTCAAAAAGTTGAACAGAACTACCCAGACAAATTCTGCTAAACTTAATGCAGACTTCGAGACGCTCATATTGGCGAACCGAAACTGGTATATATCTTTGGCACAAAAAGACAAAATAGACTACATAAGCATTGCAATAGTTCATTCGGAGGTTGAAACGAGCTCAGATCGCAAATACGGCACCACACAACGAAGCTGTTTTAACCTCGAAAACACGTTGAGTATGCTTACCAAAATTCATGTGATTCTGAAACTACAACCGGAGGCCTTAGATGAAGCGACGACGTGCTCTGATACCGATTGTTGGAGTTAGACGTCTACAGAAGCATGCGAACAACACAAGGAAGAAGAAGAAGCTTGGAGCACAACACACAATGTTGAATGTATTATCACTAGAATATACAAAGATAAGTAGCCCATTGGGGCTTTAGGTGTATATACAAGCCGGGGGAAAAAACCTCCCAAAGAGGGAAGAAAGTGCCTTGACAGTCCTAGAGTGTTCACACACATCACTACCTAGATATATCAACAGTGCCTAGACCTTCATGTGCATCTTTGAGAATCTATCATGTCTCTTGTTCCTCTCGACAATCCCTAAGAAGAATAGTTTTTCTGTATGTGTATAGCCTTCCTTCCACAATGTTGTAAAGTTTGTATTTGTATAGCCTTCCTTCCACTATGTTGTAAAGTTTTCTTTTTATCAACAACCTTTCTTTTGCATAGAGCTTATTCCTTTGGGATACTTGCCTATAGTGAGTAGTTACGTGATGCCTTTATACCATCTTTACGCACTTACCAAGAATAAATATGTATCTAGAAAGTCATCAAGCACTTCATTTTCTTGTTTCTCAAAGATGGCTCTAGACATGTGATAGTCATCATATTTTCTTTGTTGGGCCTATGAACAATGATAAAATCAAATTCATAGAACAAAAGAAGCCATCTCCATACTCTTCCTATTACCTATGGTTTATTGAGTAAGTACTTGAGGGATTGATGATCTGTGATGACTACAAATTTGACGCCAAGTAAATAGGATTTCAACTTTTGGACTACAAACAAAGTCATTAGTGCCTCTCTTTCTATGATGTTGTAATTATTTTTTGCCTTGGTCAGTATCTAACTTGTGTATTGGATTGTTCTATCGAATTCACACTCATTGTCTTGAGTAAGTACCAACCCAATTGCAAAAGCACTTGCATCCACATGTACATAAAACATTTTAGACCAACCAAGAGTAACTAGAATCGATACCTCCACAAGCTTTAGTTTGAGAATTTGGTAGGCCTTTTCTTTCTTATCCTTGCACTTGAAGGAAATATCCTTAGTTGTATGCCTAGCTAATAGCGGAGCGACGTCAGCGTACATTTTGATGGACTGCCTATGGTAGTTGGTGTGTCCCTAAAAGCTTTGGATTTATTTTGGTTTCCTTAGCATAACAAACCTCAATATTGTTGAAAATCAAGCTCAAACTTTAGGAGCACTTTGGAGTTATTTCATTGGCTACAAGTGGATGGTACAACAAGGAAAAATCTTGGGCCAAAGTTTCCAAGAACACAATATTAGCTGACGAAGATAAATTGAGAGCCATTGCAAAGTTATCACAATATAAAACGGTGAAGGATGTACAAGCCTTCATGACCCATTATGTCTATTATAGGCGATTCATATATATGTATGTGATAATAGCTAAGCCAATATACAACCTTCTACAACTTTGTGTGGAATAAGGAGTGTGAAAAAATCATTCTCAAAACTCAAATAAAGATTGTGTTCAACCCTAATCCTAATGACTCCTAGTTGGAACAAGCCTTTCCATGTCCATGCCGATGCTCCCAATTTTGCTATTGGATACGTACTAGCACAATCCACCAAGGAAAGAAATATAGATCTACCCATAGCTTATGTGAGTAGACATATGACTGAAGAAGAATGGAATTACATCACAATTGGACGTAAAGGGTTAGGCATAGTCTACATAATAAAGAAATTTAGATATTATCTATTGTCCAATAAGTTTAAATTCTTTACAAACCATCAAGCCTTTATTGTATTTGGTAAACAAACCTTGCAACAAAAAGATATTAGTAAGATCATAGATGGTTTCTCTTACTAATGGAATATAATTTCGAGGTAGTGGTGAGAAAAAGGAAAACCCAAATTATAGGTTGACCACCTCCCAGGACTTACTTCATGAGAATCCCTACAAGGAGTGTCAAAAGTTCTTGTTCAATCTAGAAGTGGTGTATTGGGCAAATCCATTCGTGCCAATCCTGACTTTTGGACCTCTCAACCTTGTGGTGCGAACAAGTGAGAGAGAAGTCATAAGATCATAGAATTATCATATGTTAGCAGGAAGTATCTATAAGCAAGATGACGAAGGAATTTTATCTTGTTGTGTGGATGAGATAGAACACCACTAGTTTCTATAAGTGGCACATGTAGGTGCACTTGGACAACCTTATTTGAATCAAAGAACCCTACAAACTTTGAAGTGCTTAGGAATATATTAGCCAACAATGGATTCCGTCTTAGATAAATTGACTAAGTAGTATCCAACATCTATTAGTACATCCCCAATAGAGCATGCAACTTAATATTAATTCTCATTGACACCTGATCGGAGCAACCCTTTAGTCTGTTTCCTAAAGACGAAAACCTTTTCTAAGGAAATGACACTCACCAGACAATGAAGTCTGCCACACACTAGGTTTGAAACGCCCAGAACTCACTTGAAAACTATAAAAGGATCTAGAGAGCTCATTTATGACGTTCCTAGATTTTTGGAGAAAGTCTGTAAGAGAGGGTAAAGAGCTTATAATCTTGTTCATGAATAGAATATACTCCATTGTTCCATCTCATCTTCTCTTCTTTGATTGGCAATCCTCTTTGTTTCCCTAATTGACAAGCATGGCACAAATGGTGTATATTATGAGAAATAAGGTTAGGTAGGCCACTCACCAAGCCCTTCCTTTGCATGTCCTTCATCCTTTGTAAGTTTATCTGGCCAATCCTTTTATACCACAAGTGGATCTCTCTAATCTATTTATTTCCAATTTACAAGTATAGAGTGGGAGGGGTTGATGACTTTACGTCCATGCTCAAGAGTCTTCCTTGCTTCTTCTCTTTTTCTATGAGCTTGTAGTCCTGCATGGGGTCTTCAAGAAAGCATCGTTGATTATTGAACCTCACCTCATAACCCCTTTCAACCATTTGACCTATCGAAACCAAGTTCTCGGTGATGGTTGACACATGCAACCCATCCTTCAACACATTGGAGCTTTGAGATCCATTGAATTGAACATCTCCAATTAAGACTCACATCATATTCAAAACTAGGAGCCATGTAAGATCAAAAGAAAAGCACCTCGAACTTAATCCAAGGTATGCAAATACATGTCACATAACACTTAGCTTGCAAATAAGGCTCACATTATATTCAAGACTAAGAGCCATGTAGGATCAAAAGAAAAGTACTTGGAACTTAATCCAAGGTATGCAAATACATGTTACATAACACTTGGCTTGCCCACCTATATGCATATAAAAGGAGTACAAGTGATGGTGATTTAAATGCATCATGTCATTACAATGATTACAATAAGCTTCACATACAACATTAACATAAGTCTCAAGGGACTCCAATGACTCCAAGTTTTGCTCCATTCATAGCTCCAATCCTTGGAGGTCTACTTTATCTCTCATGCGTACTCCAAGATATCAATACATCTTGCAAACTATAATGCACAATATAGTGAAAGACTAGCATAACATGTGAGTGAAAACACATAACCTCTTAAGGAAGGTGTATCCACAACAATATATGAGGAAGAATACGCATCAATCATGTTCTTGGAACGTCATTGGCCCAACACTCATAAAAACTTGCAATTATATAACGAATAAAAGAGAGAGCACAATAAAACATAAAGTTATGCATATAACAATTTATGAGCCAATGGAACCAAAGTATCTATGAGCTAAGACTTGTACATGAACACCACCAAAGCATTGTGAGTTCGGCTGGTAATAAAAGCTTGATGAAAAACAAAAGCGGCCAGATCCGAATTACATTCAAATAGTGTAAGGATGATGATCGTCAACCCATAAAGGGGGCCAATAAAAATAATGATTTTGTTGTATGGTTTGACTTAACAAACACATGGCTCTAGACGCAATTTTATGCATTCTACAATACATACCCAAATGCTCATACCAAATGAAATGAAGTATCAACCATCGGTGCATGGTAAGAACAAAAGAATCATAGCAAAACAATGCACAAAAGCATATCACAAAACATCACAATGAATACCCATGCCCAGTCGGAGATAATACTGCCCATGCATACATAGCAATCATGCAAAATTATAGCATCATGTCATGAACAGACAAATATGGAAATAAATATATTAAAAAATGCAATGAACATCAATAAAGAATTGTGTCCGAGATGTAACATGGTACAAATAAAAATCCGAAGGTCTACACCTTCATGTAAGGATACCACAAATTCCAGAGCTTGTACCATATCATACTGCCACTAGACCAGAAAAGGGCCGTTGTGGAGGCACCAAAAGTGGAGCAACACGTATCATTTTAATTCACCACCATGAGGGATAAGCACACGTAGTGTAGAATCCATGGACTAGAGGGATGGAAAAATGCAAAGTGTAACCCACTTATTAGCATAGAACTAGGGTTACAAAAAGAAAGATTAAAATAATCATTGAAGAATGATCACAACAACCATGATTATTTGATCACATCTAAGAGCATCATAAAAGAAATACCAAGCTTTGCTACAATAGAGTGACATAGTTGAGAATTCCAATGTCATGTGTGTGCGATCCCAATAGCCAATCATTGCCAAATTCTCCAACATCCGTAATTTGTGGTGACTATCGTGCCATCAAATCGAAAGAAGCACAATGGCATTGTGCCTATCATCACTGGAATAGGCTCTGCAAAACCACCAAGGAGACTCGACAAAGGTGGTTCTTGGCAGTGCTAGAGGAGGAGGAAGTAGGCACAGAAGACATGGAAGTATGTGAAGATGTGTGCACGAGGGTATTGGAGATCAAACCTTAATTTTTTCAAAGATGCTGTGCTTTTGGAGTTTACAAACATCATTAAGCATTCAACAACGATTTTGATCACTAATTTTTGTAACATAAATCCTCAGTTTTGTAAATTATTGCTGCAACACTAGATTTTTACAACACTAGATTGGAGTAAGCCATTCCATGTCCACATGGATGCCTCCAATTTCGCTATTGTATGTGTGCTAGTACAACCTAGAGGGGAAGGAAACATCAACCTACCCATAGCGTATGCGAATAGATAGTTGAATGCTACTTAAAGGAATTACACAACTGCGAAGCAAGAAGGGTTAGGCATGGTCTATGTGGTGAAAATTTTTCAACATTATTTGCATGCAAATAAGTTCAAATTTTTTACAGACCATCAAGCCTTACTATACTTGGTGAACAAACCTTACAATACTGGTAGGTTAGCAAGACAATTTTTCTTACTAATGGAATATGATTTTGAAGTACTTGTTAGGAAAGCCAAGTCCCACCTTATGGAGGATCACGTTTCATGACTCACTTCAAGAGAATCTTTGTGAGATGTGTGAGATGATATTCTTGATGCATACTTCATCAATCTTGAAGTAGTTCCAATTTGGGCAAAGGGGCTAGTGCCAATTTTAACATATGGACCCAAGAACCCTGTAGTAAGGACAAAAGGGAAAGAATTCATCAAGTCTTAGAAATACCACATACTCATAGGAAGCATATATAAACAAGATGAACAAGGAATTCAAACTTGTTGTTTGGATGAAGAAGAACATGACAAATGGTTGCAATCAACACATGTAGGTGCACTAGGAAAACATTATTCGAAGCATAGAAACCCTAGAGACATTAAGGCCATTAGGTGTATATTGGCCAACCATGGAGGTAGATGTCTATAGGTAACTCAAGAATTTTCCATCATGTCTTAGTAGACGTCCAGTTGAGCATCCTACCTTGTACCAAGTGTCTCTAATACCTGATTGGAGTAGCCATTTATTCCAATTTTTACAAATGAGAACTTTCCCTCATGATATGACATTGACATAAAAAAGGAGTCTAAAGCAGGAAGCTAAAGACTATGCACTCATTGGTGATAGTCTACATAAGCATGGAAAAGACAAATATTTGAGATTACGTGTACACGAGGGTGACTATTTGAAAATATTAGAAATTGCACACGATGGTGTTGTAGTTGGACACTTTGGACCTTATCACATGATTAAGTCCACTCTATTTTTTGGATTTTGGTAGCCCACACTTCACGTGGATGCACATACCTATGTGAAAAGGTGTGACACATCAAAGAGCTCAATATCCTATATGTAAAGATGATATGCTACTAAGACCCATGATGGGAGGATGTGCATTCTCCAAGTGGTGTATATATTTTGTAAGTACTATCGATCCGCCAGCTAGAAGCTCCCATGCAGAATACATTATTGTGACTACATACTATCTCACTAAATGGGTAGAAGTGAGAGCCACTAGGAAGAAGAATGCACAAACGACAACATAGTTCTTGTTTGAAAATGTATTCACGAGATACAAATTTCCCATAGAGTTGGTGAATGATAGAGGAACTCATTTCTTGAATGCCGTGATTAAATATCTATTACACAATTTCATGGTGATTCAAAATAAATTAGAACCATATCATCTGCAAGCGAACAGATAAGTAAAAAGTACCAATAAGATCCTATGTAATGTATTGATGAAAATCATAGATAATAAACACTCGGATAGGGACAAAGAACTACATCATGCTATTTGGTCATATCGAGTGGCCTATGAAATGGTCTTCAATGAAAATCCCTTTTTTTATGGTATTTGGCCAGAATGTTGTGCTACCATTAGATTACCTAATATCTATGCTAAGAGTACCGCAAGAGCATCAATGGACATGTCACAAGATATTGTAAGCCGCCGGATTGGCAATTGTAAATCCTTTTTCCTTTTCATATTTCGCATGAACTGAGAAGTCGCTGCGAAGAGATGTAACTTTTTATAAAGCAATGAAAAGACACTTTCGGTGACGACCAGCAGATTGCCAGACTGTCTGTTTGGGCGATACGTCTGTGTAGTACCGAAGTGTTGTGTTTTCATAACTCTGAGTCATATTGTGTCTTTCTGTTGTGTTTGATTATCTGTATCTGTGTGTTACAGATTGAGTTATGGTAATGTTTACATTAAGTGAAGTATTGAATCGCTGTTCTATAAGTTGTTTACTGTAAGTCTGTGTTACGGTAGCATTCACCTTGTACGCCGGTTACTGAGAAGTTCTAATCTATGTATGAGTCGATACTCTGTGAGTGAGCGAATCAGAATAGTAAGTCTGTAAGGAACGAGTATGAGTTTTGTGTTAGTAAGTTTGATTAGCAGAGTTGATGAACAAATTGTCATGTGAAGTGATTATTTGGAAAAATCAAGTATAGGGCCTCTGATTAACGGACCCCTTCCACTCCCAAGAACCCGAATAGAGTTTAAACGCATTTTGACCGCAAAAGCGCGTTTAACACTGGCGCCGTCTGTGGGAAAGTGGCACCAGAATGTTGCAAAATTAGTTGTGGGAAAGTGGCAATCGATTGTTGCAAAGTGATTATCAGAAAGTGGCAACAGAGTGTTGCTCAGTGATTTTGGGAAGGTAACCATAGATTGTGAATCGACAGTAAGATAGAGTAGTACGCAAGTGTAGAAAAGGTGCTATATGCCGGTTACTCGATCCGGCGAGTCATATCCGAAGTATAGACAGCCTTGGGTGGTACCAAATTTGCGAGGGACACCCCCAGGAGGAAGAAGCGTAGATCGGTTAGGTCTGGTCGTCCAAGAAGCGAAGCATATTAGTAGTGATTCCGGTAGCGTTCCGGTGGAACATACGGCAATTCCGGTCAATTCCGGTGAAATCTCGGTGCAATATGCAGAAGAGACAGTAACTTCGGAGTCCACATGAACACAATGTGTAGTTGATCTGACACCGTCTGGTCAAGATTCAAATCTCTCTATGGATAGAGGTGTGTTATCTAGAGAGGTCATTGAAGGTGAAAGAATACCCTGGATTGGGGAAAGTTCCACTAATTCTGGTGGTAGTTCGGTCCTGGTTGCAGAAAATTTACAATTTTCCGATGACAGTGTTATACTTCCCGGTGAATCTTCATTCCGGACACCACTGTTCGGAGCAAGTTTACCTACGTTTGATACAGCAGAAGAGGATAAGCTATTCGAATTAGAAATTCGCAAGAGGTTAAGCGCTATTTTCGAACCGGAAGGAGAGCAGTCTAATCATACCGACTCTGAAGAACCGGAAGCACATCCTCAAAACTCAGGAAATAGTAACAGTACCAACATGAGTGGGCAACAACAACAACAACAACAACAACAACAACAACAACAACAACAACAACAGCAGCAGCAACAACAGCTACTTCCACCTCATCCGGTTCCAACAGGAGTCACCTACACAAAATTCGGTGGATTCCCAGGTGATGATCCTGATGCTCATGTACGTACCTTTGAAATTAGTTATGCAGTATTAAACATCCACTTGATCTGGCATACAAGGCCATAGTATTCCAGTCAACCTTAGTTAATGAAGCAGCGAGGTGGCTTACAGAATATGATATCAATAATTTTGGCACCTATGAAGCGGTAAGGGATGCGTTTTTGCAGAGATTCTGGCTAAAGAAGAATCTTGCCAAAATTTTCGATTACCTGCACAACAATAGACAGAAGTTGAATCAAACACTACAGGAATATGCCACCCTATTTAGAACTCATTTGAGACAACTACCGCCAGCACATGCTAATTTACCGGATGATGTCATCACTCAGTGGTTTATTAATGGTTTGACTCCGCAGCTCAAACAGATTATGATCATCCGTTGTGTGGGAGCTATGACATTAGATGCGGTTATTGCAATGGCTTTGCAGCTTGAGCATAAGGTTGGAGGCTTTATCAAAGATTTGGAGTGGTTAAAAACCAGTAAAAGTGTTGTAGAGGATTCGACTAGACAAATGTATTGCACTAAGTGCAAGAATCCAGGGCATACCAGTGTCACATGTGCCCTTTATCAGATGTATTGCGCTATCTGCAATACAACCGGACATTCCACCGAAAACTGTGCTTATAACGCCAAAGTGCAGGGACCAACAACCGTAAATGCTATTATACAAGAACCTGGGCAGCCTGCCACTCATTATGTACCATCTCATATGAGAAATAATCAGCAACAAGGATATAGAAATTATCGTGGACAACGAAATATATTACAATACAAATCGCTGGCAGACAGGAACATCACAGGAAGGTAATTCTTTGCCACCCCCTCGCTGTCATTTTTGCAGTGAGTTAGGCCACATACGCAGATTCTGTAAAGATGCAGCTGAATATGATCAAAGAAAGAAAGAGCGTCAAAACCCTATGACCAATATGGTATATATTTCACTAGTAGAAACTCAGGCCGCAGTGATTCAAACCACATCTGGTAAGCAGCTACAACCAGCAGTAGAAATGTTTGAACCTGGCATCCATGAACAACAGAGAATGTATGACAAAGCTAGTCAATGGACCACCAAAGAACCTACAGTGTTTCCAGATCCCATTCCAGTAACCCAATTTCCGCTTCCAAAAGAAGGATCAAAGGAACAAGATTCTACCCATGTAACATGCCCGTCATCTTCAAAATCGGTGAAAAGTACAATTCAAACAGATCAGGCATGGGAAATTTTATCTAAGGCGTCCATTACTCTCCCTCTTGGACAGTTACTTGCACTAGTACCGGGAGTTCGTAAGCAATTCCAGCAATAGTTTAGTCTTGTGTCTTCTTGCATTCCAGCGACAGCAACGGTACAACAGGAAGCTGATTCTATGGTGGATCATTCGGTCCCCTTGATTACGGTATGGTACAGAACTCACAAGATTACTCAAGTACTAATTGATGGTGGGTCTGGTGTAAACATAGCCACTGCAACACTTTGTAAGAAGTTAGGATGGACGAAAATCGAGCCTGTTCAATTTTTTGTTAGGATGGCAGATCAATCTCGAGTTCATCCAGTAGGACTCGTACGGAATATCCCGATAACCTTGCAGGGTACAACGTTTAAGATGACCTTTGTCGTCTTAGAATTACCGGAGTCCAGTCTTGATTATAATCTTCTTTTCGGACGACCTTGGTTAAAACAGGCTAAGGTTGTACAGGATTGGTCAGCACAAGAACTAACATTTAAGGATAATCATCATAAATATGTTGTTAAACTTGATGCCATTCAACCTTGTGAACTCCATGCCAGGCCATATGTAGCAGAGCCAGTCCACATGTTGGATGGTTTATCTGACGATGAAGAAGAAGCACTTTTAAGGAACAATGAAGATCTGATTTCCTTAGGCACTATAGATCTGCAATCTATTGTAGATAACTGGAGTCCGGCAGCCTGTACAGTGGTGCCTGTGACCGAAGAAGTGGAGACAGAAGATACTGATGTTATGAATGAAACCGTTCTTCACCATCTTTTACAGTCAGCTAAAAATCCAGGCAAACCTCGTCAATTCTATGTTCCCGAAGATCAGTTAATCACCTATAATTTGGGAGATGAAGTAAATCCACGACCTGTCAAGATAAAGGAAGGATTGTCTGAAGCCTTTCAAGCAGATTTGATCCAACTTATTCGCAAATTCTCTGATGTTTTTGCATGGGATTATTGTGATATGAAAGGTTTGGACCCTCGCATCTATCAACATAGGGTTGTACTCAAACCTGAAGCAAAGCCGATTAAACAACCCAGCTACCGTATGAACCCTAACTATGCAGCACACGTCAAAGCAGAACTTGATCGCCTATTAAAGGTAGGATTCATTGTACCTATTGAGCATGCTGAATGGATCTCCCCGATTGTAATCGTACCAAAGAAAAACAAGCAATTCCGAATATGTGTCGATTATCGGAAATTGAATGCAGCTACCGTACCTGATCCATTTTCTCTTCCATTTCTTGACACCATGCTGGACAGAGTGGTTGGACATGAGATGTACTCATTTCTTGACGGTTATAGTGGCTATAACCAGGTCCGAATGGCTGAGCAGGATATACCAAAAACAGCGTTTATTATGAGTTGGGGTGTTTTTGTTTGCACAGTCATGTGGTTTGGATTAAGAAATGCTCCTAGTACCTTTCAGGGATGTATGCAGGAAATCTTCTCACCCTATCTTACTTCTTTTATGCAAGTATATCTAGATGATTTCTCTTTATTCGGTAAGATGGTTGCACATCTGTATCATTTACGGTGTTGCTTTGAGAAATGTCAAGAATACCGACTCTGTTTGAACCCCACCAAATCTGTCTTTGCGGTTTCTTGTGGTAAACTTCTTGGCCACATTGTATCTGCACAGGGCATACAAGTTGATCCAGACAAAATTGCAGCCGTGTTAGAAGCACCTGTACCTACTACACCGAAAGAAGTCATGCGATTTATGGGTCAATTCAGGTGGCATGGTCGACATTTACGGTGGCTTGCCCATTTGGCAATACCTCTGAATCGGCTAATCACTAGTACTCCTCGACAGTTTGATTGGACACCGGAATGTCAAACTGCATTTGGTCGTCTAAAAGTTTTATTAACGCAGGTTCCAATTCTACAACCTCCTGATTGGGAACACCCTTTTCATGTTTTTATAGACGCATAAGATATAGCCATTGGAAGTGTTTTAATGCAACAAACTGATGAGTGGTTTAGGCCTGTCTATTATGCAAGTCGAAGGCTTGCTCCTGCTGAAAAGAATTATTCAGTAACTGAAAGAGAATGTCTTGGTTTAGTGTATTCTGTAAAGAAATTCTGGCATTATTTACTAGGCCAAAAATTCGTATTTCATGTAGATCATGCTGCGTTGGTATATCTGGTTCGGCAGCAGCATTTAGGTGGCCGCTTGGCACGTTGGATTTTATTGTTACAAGAATTTGATTACGAAGTGATTCATCGACCTAGAACTGCACATGCCTTAGTAGATTTTCTTTCTCGGTTGGATTCCGGTGAAGCTCCGGTCGGTGTTGATGACTCCACATCAGCTATTTATGTTACTGAAACGACTAGTGATGAATCTGCACAACCTCCTGTGACACCTACTTACTATGATCAGTTATTAAACTTTCTTACTGATGGATGTCTTCCTTCTCAAACTTCTCCTGCAATGCGCTGGAAAATTGCAGTTTACAGTCGCAGATTCCGGTTGATTGCCGGGCAATTGTACTATATGGATCACACTGGGGTTTTACTTCGTTGTATTCCTCCACATGAAGTAAACTCAGTAATCGCTCTCGCACATTCCATACCCTCCGGTGGACATTTTGCAGCAGATTTAACACACCGAAAAATTCTGCAAAGTGGGCTCTGGTGGCCTACTATGTACAGAGATGTATCTCAATTTGTGCAGCAATGTGACAATTGTCAGCGATCTGGACAGCCGTTACAACGCCATTTCTTTCCTCTACAGCCTGTCTTACCTTTAGAACCTTTTCAGAAATGGGGTCTTGACTTTATTGGACCAATTACACCACCAGCAATCCTTAGCAACAACAGATATATTCTAACATGCACAGATTATGCTACAAGATGGGTAGAAGCTTGGGCTTTACGGTCTGCTATAACTGCTTCGGTAGCAAAATGTCTGATGAAGGACGTATTCCCACGATATGGATTACCTTTGGAACTTGTGACAGATCAAGGCACACATTTTATCAACAATTTAATGAAAGTACTCACACACTCTTTTCAGATTCTCCATAAATTTAGTTCTCCTTATTATCCTCGTGCTAATGGATTAGCTGAAAGTACAAACAAGACCTTGTTGAATATGCTTCGAAAATTGATTCTGCAATCACCAGAAATATGGGATCAGTTACTACCTGCAGTATTATGGGCATACCGAACTACATACAAGGTCGCAACCGGACTAACTCCTTTCAAACTTGCATATGGAATGGAGGCAATTGCACCAATGGAACCTGTAGTACCAAGCTTACATGTGGCCATCTCTCAGAAATTGTTACCTGAAGAATCTTTACCATTTTGGTTGGACACACTCAGAGAATTAGATGAGCATCGCTGGGAAAGTTTTCTGACTCTTTAAGAAGTGCAATTGTGGCAAGCTCGTACACATGATCGGTATCTAAAAACTCCAGTTTTTACGGTAGGACAACTTGTGCTGTTTTATAATGCAAAATCAAATCGTTGTGCTGGCAAATTCAAGTTACGATGGTTTGGTCCTTACCGGATTACTGAACAAGTGGGCCCAGCTACTTTTTGGTTGACTACTTTGACCGGAATTCCTCTTCCGAAAGTGACAAATGGTTCAAAGTTGCGGCCATATCATCAAGCGCGTAATTTGCACTGAAGTGTTCTGCGGTTGCCCGCATATTTTTTTTCTTTTTTTTTCTCTTTTCTTTTCTTTTCCTTTTTAGTTTTGTGTGATTAATAAAATAAGTCTGTAAATATCCTCGTTTTGATACCTAATTATGATCAACAGCCGCCATGCATTATCGTTCTGCTCATGCATGCACACCGTAGTTATGAGGTTATCATCTCAACATCGCGTGATGATTAAACAATTTCAATCGCTTCCCGCTGCCAAGTATCTACTTAACCTTTTCCATTCCGCTGTTAATCACTATTGTGTCTGCGTGCTTTGTGTACTTTTTGTTTCCTGTAATCCCTGTGTCTGCTTGCTATTCATGTGTGCATCATGGAAGCTCTGGCAAATTTTGCTACATTCCGTGACTGACTCCCTGCAGATGTGGGTGAGTTCCTACGTGTACGTGGGTTGTCCAATTTTGCTGAATTGCCTTGGCATTTAGTGGAACGTCACCCATTCTACGCCCAGATTATTGCCGCAATAGCTGCCACACCTGCTGGGGAGAAGAGTTGGCCAATTACGTCCTTACCATCTCGGGTACTAATCACTCTATAGACTTTTGCTGATGCTTTCCGACTCTCTCCGGAAGGTTGAGAAAATGGCCCTAATCTACCAATAGCTACAATGATCCAATTGTTTCCTAGATATTCTTCAAATGAATATGCCATCCTTTGTCGTCCTACGCCTGAAAGAACAGCCTTGCAATTTTTAGTAGCAATACTAAATTTGCAGAAACGTACATATGGCATATCTCGCCCATTCTACTCAGCGATAGATATGGCTGCTAGAGAGCCTGTTAATTTTGCCTCTTACTATTTCCGCCGCATTCACCGTGAATGCATTTCAATCATTAAACAGGTTAACAAAGGAGATATGCCATGTTCACGATTACCGCACATTATTTCCTTTTTGTTTCCGGTCCTCCAAGCAGCACAACCACCACCCAGAGGTCCAGTTCTATATCATGAAGAATCTGCGCAAATCCTGGAAGATGATGAAGAAGATGACGAAGAAATCTTCCAGCTACTCCGCCAAAAACGAATCAGAACAACAACTCACTGAAGCAACCAATAATCTGCAACCCACTTCTCCACCCATTCCTCCGGTCGACCCCATTATACCCGTGAAGCCAATTGAAGAGCCTGCCGCTTCATCCTCTTCACCGAATTACTCTCCCCCATCTTCGCAGCACCTTTTATCCGCCTCTTCATCTCAGCACATTCATCCAATCCCCATGTTTACCGAGTTAGAATCAATGGGCCGAATGCTAATCCAGTTTTCTCAACAACTTTCAGTGCAATTGAGAATGATGACAAAAAATATTCGTCAGGAACTACAGCATAAGGTGGATACCCTTGAGGCAGATATCACTCCGTTGCAAGAAGAGGTAGATGCCGTAAAAGCAGAGAATCATAATCTGCATTTTCAGATTAGCCAGCTTCAAGCACAACTTGCTCAACAGGAGACAATAATCAGTCAAAGAGATGTTGCCTTAGCCGAAATTACAGTAAAAGATGATTTATTGTGTGCTGTTGATGCAGAAAACATGCAATTGAAACAGTTACTACAGGATAAGGAAGATGCATGCATAGCTCTAGGCAATTTGTTAGAAGAGACAAGAGTACAATTAACTGAAGCAGTGCAGAAGGGACATGAAATGTCCATTCTACTAAAACAAACCAATACAGAGTTAGAGTTCGCAAATGCCAACCTGACTGAATCAAATGTTGCTCTTAAAAGCCAGATGATGCTGGTCGCTCAACTACAGAAGGAGATACCAGGGATAAGAAGAGAGCGTGATGCATATTACAGGACCATCCAGTTTCAAAATCAAGACTTGGAAAGACGAGAAAGTCAACTTGGAGCTCAAGCAGAAAGACTATCAAGAATAGATAAATAGATTGCAGACATGAAAGTCAGTCGTGATGCAGCTTTATCAAATGAATTTTATTTACAGGAAGCTTTTCTGCAGACACAAGCAGAAATTTTGATGAGCCAGGTCATTGCAACCAGTTCAGTAAGAACTGATGCCCAGTTAGTAGAACCCGAAGTCCTGAAGCAGATGTTAGATTCATTAAAAAAGAAAATTGCTCGAACATTTAAATTAGCTAGAGCAATGTATCTAGAAGGTATAATAGATGAACCGTAATATTTTGTATACCTGCGGGTTCGAGTCCACCGTGCGTGCCAGTGTAAGCCCCCGGATTGGCAATTGTAAATCCTTTTTCCTTTTCATATTCCGCACGAACTGAGAAGTTCCTGCGAAGAGATGTAACTTTTTATAAAGAAATGAAAAGACACTTTTGATGACGACCAGTAGATCGCCAGACTGTCTGTCTGGGCGATACGTCTGTGTAGTACCGAAGTGTTGTGTTTTCATTACTCCGAGTCATATTGTGTCTTTCTGTTGTGTTTGATTATCTGTATTTGTGCGTTACAGATTGACTTACGGTAATGTTTACATTAAGTGAAGTATTGAATCGCTGTTCTGTAAGTTGTTTACTGTAAGTCTGTGTTACGGTAGCATTCACCTTGTACGCCGGTTATTGAGAAGTTTTAATCTCTGTATGAGTCGATACTCTATGAGTGAGCGAATCAGAATAGTAAGTCTGTAAGGAACGAGTCTGAGTTTTCTGTTAGTAAGTTTGATTAGCAGAGTTGATGAACAAACTGTCATGTGAAGTGATTATTTGGGAAAGTCAAGTATAGGGCCTCTGATTAACAGACCCCTTCCACTCCCAAGAACCCGAATAGAGTTTAAACGCGTTCTGATGGCAAAAGCGCATTTAACAATATCCTCAAGGATAATGGATTTAGAATGTCTAGGAGAGACTAAATTGAGAAGAGCAGCAAGTATACACAAAAAAGAAAAGGTAAAAGGCTTACTTTGATGCCCATGTGAAAGACAAAGGCTTAAAAGCTGGTGATTTAGTATTTTTGTAAACACTTTGAAACAACATGCTCATAAGCTACAAAAACACAGTTATGATTATCAATAGACCTTTGACTAAGGTTGTGTTGAAACGAGATACTTTAGAAGGATAAGTAATGACAAATAACATCAGTGGATGTGGATTCAAGCTTTGTGAAGATCCACTAATGGAAGAGATTCTTAATGCATAAAGAAGAACAAAAAAGAATTAGAGAAGAAGCTCAGGCTGAAGCTCTAGAGTGCATTAAACATATGGAGCTAAGATGACAAGGCTTAGCCCCTTATACGAAGGATAATGATGAAGGGCTTCATCTTGTGAGTGTAGATTTTTAGTTGGATGCACCTAGGTATCACATGGCAATGTCCTGATCCAAAAGGAGTATCTCTCCTAGCATAATGTGTTGAGATATCAAGCTCAACATGTGATGATCCAAGATGACATGTATTACTCTTTCATTTCCATGACATGTATGATGATCACACCGGTATATGTCATGGATACTTCATTGAGCTTTACTAGATTTATCTATTGAGAGTGATGACACATTTTTTTTCTTGCCAGCTCACTTATTTGCGGATACTATGATTTTCCTTATGTACTATTCCTTATATATTACACTTGTTGTATTGTTGTTTTAGGTCATTCTTGGACATTCCTTTTATGTAATAGAAGAAGAAGACAAAGATCATTATTCCTTGCTTTGATCCGTGTGTGTGCTCCTCTTTGATTGTGAGAGCATATATGTGAGCTCTCTTCCTTATCTCCTTCCTTGTGAGATGGTATCAGAGCTAGTGTGGCTGTAGAGAGCTCACGAAGAAGGTTGACGATGAAGAGTATGTGAGAAGGTATGGCAAAAGCGCAATTCTCAAAGGACCTCAAATTGCTACAAAAATTGGCATGAAGGTAGAGTGTGTCAAAACATTTTCGTGAGCTATCCTTTAGGGTCACTCATTTTTGTCAGATTTTTGTTTCGGAGCCATCTCAACCTCCATTTCGAGCCTGCAAGGTGGTGTCCGTAGAAAAACTAGGTCAGTTCGCAAAATTGTAACTTGCATCCTCTTTGGCAACACTCATATATTTCAATTCTAGAACTTCAAGTGATTCCACTTACTGTTGATACACAAAAACTATGTTTTTCTGAGATCAAACTATCACATCAAAGTGCGATGGTGTTCAAGCACAAGTACTGCTTGTAGTGTTTTTGCAGTGTTGTGAATTGCTACAGAAATGGAAAATGCAGATGGAATGAGTTAGCTTATGAGTAATAAGCTAGACAAGAACAACTTCCATGCTTGGATATTCAGAATGAGGAAGGAGAGAATGAAAAGGCTTTGCAGTTACCAGAGAGGAACCATATTATGGACCAGTTAAGAGCATATGAGAAATGGAATCAAGGAGCAAAAAAGGTAATGTATTGGCTATCCGTTAGCATACATGATTGCATTATTGGGATACATATAAGCACTTCAGAACATCTATTCAAACCAGTAAAAATATTTTGAATTTTGCTAATATGGTGTCCCTATTGATTATTGAAGAAAAAAATCTTGGTGAGGACGTAAACTCCCAAGGAAAACCTAGTTCTGAGCAGGTATTTTACTTTGGTAGAGGAAGAGGCAAAGGTAGAGGCTTCAAAAGTGGAAGAGGAAACAATAATGAAGACCAAGTCAACATCAAAATCATGTAGGAGGTAGAGGATAGTTTCGAGGCAGAAGCTGTTCATGGTTCAACATCACATGATGAATACGATGTGTGCTGATGTTTCAAAATCAAATGATAATGTCTGGTATGTTGATTCAAGTGCTTCAAATCACATGACAGTCATGTAGAATGATTTAGTAGTTTGTAGAAATTGCGAGTTCCTGGATATGTTGAAACAGGTGATGACACATCACACTCTATCGAGCATACAGGAAACATAGCATTGTCTATGGAGGATGAGAAGGTAAACCATCTTGGTGACGTGTTGCATGTTCTAAATATATCAAAGAATCTGGTTTCTATTGGAAAAATGATTGACCAGCTATTACAGGTAAGGTTCAATGCTGATGGGTTATATGTAGAAGAGTACAAATAGAATGAGTGATTGATTGCCAAAGGAAACAAAGTGGGTAGGATATTCACCTTAAATGTGAAAATTCTTGAAATGAATGCAGCCATGTTTGCAAAGGTGCTTGCTAATATAGAGATCTGGCACAAATGAATTGGACATGCAAACTTGTAGAGGCTGAAATTGATGCAGTCAAAGGAGATTTTCAATGGAGTACCAAATTTCAAAGTTGTAGAAATGCAAAAGGTATGTATTGCATGTCAATTTGGTAAACAACCAAGAGCACCATTTCTGCATGACAAGCATGTTAGTGAGAATGTGCTAGAAATAGTACATATAGATGTTTGGGATCCTCGTAAGACCACATTTTTGGGTGGTTGCAGGTTTTATGTTACTTTGATTGATGACCATAAACAAAAAGTATGGGTATATTTCATGAAAGAGAAGAGTGAGGTGTTCACGTACTTCCAGAATTTTAAATCTATGATGGAAAAGAAGACAAGGAAGTATATTCAAGCATTAAGATATGATGGAGGAGGTGAATATATGTCAAATGAGTTCAACAACTTTTAAAAAGTCATGGAATTTGACATCAGTTTTCATGCAGGTACACACCACAACAGAATGGTGTTGCTGAATGCAAAAATAGACATATTGCATAAATAGAAAGAGCCTTGATGGCTGAGAAGAATATGCCTCATTGTTATTGGGTAGAAATTGTGCACAAGGTTGTATACATAATGAATAGAACTTTGACTGCTGCTATACATTAAGTTACACCTAAAGAGAAGTTCACACATAAAAAGCCAAACTTATGACATATGAAAGTTTTTGGTTGTATTGCATATGTACATGTTCCAGATGAGTTGAGGATGATGCTTGATCCAAAACCAGAAAAATGTATCTTGATTGGATACTCCCTTGAGCAAAAGGGATATAAATCTTATAATCCACTCACACGACATGTGAAGGTAAGCAGAGATGTGGTGTTTGATGAAATGTCAATCTTCTATGCAAATGCCAAAGAAGGACTTAATCTTGACTCAAATGAAAAAGAAAATGCTAAAAAATAAAGTGCAGAATCTCAAGTTTTGAGTGCACCAGATGCATCACCAAGCAATGCTTCCAACTCAAATCCATGGAGTGGAAGATTTTGTTGAAATTTCAGTCTAGTGGATTCATTAAATACATCGAAGAAAGGTAAAGAAATTCTTTTTGATGGTAGTAAAATATCCACAGGTTTTGAAGACATTGATGGAGATTCAAGTGGTTTAGAAAAGAGTCTTGATGAGGAACTTGGATTGCCCTCTGTGAAGACTCCAAAGAGTAAGAAATCCACATGCAGATGGTACAAGGAGAAGTGGCCCAGGACCAATAAGATTTGGGAGCATGCAAAATTCAGTGCAACGATTGACATATGATAGTTACATGGATCTTGATTGTGCCTACATGACAAAGGTAATACAAGATGCTGAACCTTCTTCTTTTGAAGATGCAATTGGAAATGAAAATTGGAAAAAAGCTATGGATGAGGAGATGGCTGCACTTGATGGAAACGATACGTGGAAGCTGGTTCCATTGCTGCAAGGAAAGAAACCCATAGGCTACAAGTGGGTTTATAAGGTAAAACCCAATGTTGATGGTAGCATAAGCAAGTGCAAATCACGATTGGTAGCAAAAGGATATGCACATACATATGGATTTGATTATGACAAAACATTTAGCCATATAGTTAAAATGTCTTCTGTCAGAAAACTTGTTGTAGTAGCTACATCAAAAGAATGGACTTTGAATCAGATGGATGTGAAGACTACTTTCTTACATGGTGAGTTACAAGAAGAAGCATATATGGTGCTTTGAATTTTCATAAGGATATGAAAATTCAAAGCACCAAGAATATGTTTGCAGGTTGCAAAAGGCTTTCTATGGACTTAAACAAGCCCCTCATGCTTGGCATGCAAGGATTGCTAATTATTTGACCACCATTGAATTTACTATGTGTGATGCAAATCATTCATTATATGCAAGGAAATATGATGATGGCATCATGATTGTGGCTATTTATGTCGATGAATTGATTGTAGGAGGTGACAATGAAGCATTAAAGAGGTAAGGCATTTCCTTATGCAAGAATTTGACATGAAAGATCTTTGTGTGCTCCGCTACTTCTTGGGCATTGAGTTTATACATACAAAAACATGTATATGGATGTCAGAAAGGCAATATGCCTTGAGTATGCTGCAAAAGTATGGTCTCGCTCATTGTAATCCAATTTCTATGCCATTGGATAAGAATTTGAATTTGGATACTACATCAGGTGAAGCATTTGAAAATGCTACTATGTACAAGAAAATTGTGGGAAGTTTGATACATCTCACAATTATAAGGTGTGATCTAAGCTAGACTGTTGGAATTGAAAGTCGATTTATGTAGGTTCCTAGGAAGCCACATCTAGATGCTCTGAGGTGCACTCTAAACTATGTGAGTGCTACTTTGGATTATACATTGTTTTATGAAGCTGGAGTAGATTTGCACGTTCATGGATACACCGATGCGAATTGGGCTGGTCGTATTGCAGATAGAAGATCTACTAGTGGCTTTCTATTTTCACTTGGAAGTACAACTATTACATGGATCAACAAGAAGCAACCCACTGAGGTTGAGTATAGAGGTGCTGCAATGGAAGCATATGAAGCATCCTGGCTAGAGCTGCTACTTACAAATTTAGGTGTGGAAGTGCAAAAGCCTATCACCATCTATTGTGATAATCTTAATAGCATACAATTAGCATGGAGCCTTGTTTTTCATGCTAGAACAAAGCATATCGAGGTACATTATCACTTCATCAGAGAGAAGGTATTCACAAGGGATATTGATCTTGTTTATGTGAGGACAGATGAGCACGTTGCGAATATTTTTACTAATGCACTTGGAGTAGAGAAGCTGAAGAAGTTTTGAAAGATGGTTGGATTAGAGGACATGATGTTGAGCTTGAGGTGGAGTGTTAAGATATCAAGCTCAACATGTGATGATTCAAGATGACACGATCACTTTTTAATTTCTTTGACATGTATGATGGTCACACCGGTATATGTCAGGGATACTTCATTGAGCTTTACTAGATTTATCTACTAAGAGTGATGGATTATTTGTTTCTTTCCAACTCACTCATTTGTGGATATTAGGATTCCTTATGTAGTGTTCTTTATATATTGCACTTGTTGTATTTTTGTTTTAGGCCATTCTTGTACATTCCTTTTGTGTAATAGAAGAAGAAGAAGAAGAAGAAGAAGAAGAAGAAGAAGAAGAAGAAGAAGAAGAAGAAGATCATTCTTCCTTGCCTCAATCTATGTGTGTGCTCCTCTTTGATTGTGAGAGTGTGTATGTGAGCTCTCTTCCGTATCTCCTTGTGACATAGTGGACAAAAGACTATTTGTTTTGGTATAGCTAGGACAATGCACTACAATCAAGACAATCAGGGACCTAATTGATTCAAGAGCAACTTCAAATCAACAATAGAGTTGAAGAATCTCTGGTATTCTAGCTCTCAATCCATTGTAAAGTTGGGGTCTTTCGAGATTTCTAGATCTAAATCTATATTACAACTGAAGTTTGTTGGATCTTCTAGCTCTCAAACTACCATACAGTTGGAGACCCTTGGGCTTTCTGGTCATGAGTCCATTCATGATGCATGTACCCTCATGTGTGTTGTGGAGAATGCCTTACTTTCGGATGGGATAGGTCATGCAAGTGTTGGAGCCGTGTTCTTTTTGAAAGACGAGTCTATCGTCGACAACTCAACCTCAAAGGCATAAGACACAACCATTGAAGGAACATAAAAAGAGAAAATTTTTGACCACCCAACTGATCAACTAGTGCATAAAACAACATATCCCATGTACGAAGCAAGTGCCGATGAAAAATGATGAACAACTGAATGATTCACCTAAACCAAAGAAAACACAACAAAAGAAGAGGCCAACCAAAGTTAGAAACTACCTTGTAAATACCTAAGAATTACCAAAAACACGTTGAGCATGTGCACTATCCCAATTATGCATTTAGGTTGTCTAGCGACATGCACTAGACACAAGAACATCATGCACTCCTTCGCTACACAAGGCTAGATGGGAAGCATGTAAATATTGGAAAGGGACCAATGTCTTTGCATACTAAGATCAAAGCTTGTTTCCATACTATTGCAGAGGATTGAAGACATGAGAGACCAAAAAGCAGAGGAAAGAAGAGAAGAAAGGCACGCCTACAAAATGTTCAAGAGATCCCATTTTCTTTTCTTAAAACCCATCATAAAGCATTGAGAAGCCTTGTAAATTCACTAGAGGAGTCCTCTATATGCACATGTCCTCAAGATTGTAACATCACTTTTCTACAATAGTAGGAACCTAGAGATCTTTAGAGAAAGTACCGGTGTCTTGTGTGAAAGGACCAAAATTAAGGCACATGTATATAAGTCACTTGGTGACTCATTTGTAAAGACTTTTTGCCATAATCAAGAGCTAACTTCTGAATTTCAAATTCACCACTTCTTGCTTGTGTGTCTTCTCTTTCATGAGCTTTATGTGTGCTTGAGGCATGTAATGTGTGCCTAGAGGTCTTGTCTACCTCTCTCCCATCTCTTTTCGCTGATATTGTGTGTGTGTGTGTGGTGTAGGGAGTATTTAGTTTTGAGTAGGTGATTCCTTCCACTCTATTTTTTGGGTATAACTTGAATCAGAGATGTCCAATTAATCTTAAAGTATTAGCATTGATGCGTCTCATCGAGAATTTTGAAAGGAACCTGCTATTCAATATATCCATATATCAGAGCTAGGAGACATCGCTTGGCGTGTGCCTATTGTTGCACCAAGTATTGTGATACACAGTTTTGTGTAAGAGGTGTTGTGTGAGGTGGATATTTATTTTTGCATGCATTAATTGTCCCCTTCCCACATTAACCATCATTTAAGCACATGTTTCCATGCACTTGACCAAGTCATACTCTTGGTTTGATAATTTAATGTATGCATCAAACCACCACTATATGCCCTTGTTGGACATGTGAGGACTTATTCAGTCTCACTTGCCACAAGCACATAGGACCTTGTGAGTCTGTGTACACATTTTTGGTGCCATTGCCGAGGATGAAGGCCTCAAGTGAGGTGCTACATGATGCTTATAGTTTTCTTGTGAAGATAGTGATTGTGAAGAAGAAAATTCAGTAGCTTGCCAAGTCACAAATCACTTGCACTTGTTGCTTCATACACTTAGTGTGTGTGACAAGTTTTTAAGGACTAGACTAGGAGTGGAGAAGCTAGGGTTAGGAGTTAGGTATGAGAGCTTGGAAGTAGATTAGGCCAACCAACATCACAAAAAACCAAAATTTTAATTTTACTTAGAGTTTGTTGGTCCACGTCAGTGACAAAAACCTAAAAATACCCCATAAAAAAATCACCTGTTAGTTACAAGTATCCTGAAAAGCATCCAGAATGGTTGGTATCGTTAAAGCATGTGTGGCGCAAAACTCTACTTATAACCAGAATCTAAGGCTAGAAAGTGAGGGAGATACTCTTTGAGGTGAGATCTTTACATTGGGAGCGTCATTTTCATGCATGATCACTAATAGGGAGAAATGACACCATCCGAGTATCATGAGGTGCATTTTGGATAAATATCAAAGTATTTTCAAGCTATAGACACATAAGGATGACAAGGAGAGAACATGGAACCCATAAACACAAAAAAAAACTAAATTGGACTTGTAAAAGTCCAAGTATCATGACCTATTGAGTTTGGTATCATGATACCAAATTCTCATATACTTGGAAAGGAACATGTATTGCCGATAGCTTACTTCTAGTGTGTATCATGATACGTAGGTATCCTGAATCACCTAGTTGAGTATCATCACATGGTCCTGAGTATCGTCACATGGTCCCAAGTATCGTGTATCATCGATACTTTCCAAGTATCATGTATCACCGATCTTGGATGTGTATCATGTATCGTTCACCTTGTGGATGAGTATCGTATTGTACTAGAATCATGTACCATTTGGATCCAAAGGATCATGTATCGTACATCATGTACCCCTAGTATCATATATTGTTATATCACATATTGTGCCTCTCGTATTGTGTGTCATATATCATGTGGAGTTCTATATATCGTGTGTCATCTAGACTCAAGTATTGTATCATGGAAGGTTGAGTATCGTGTATCAATTATTTCCCTATGTATCCAAGTATTATATCAAGGATTAGTATCGTGTATGATTGAAAACTTAAGTATTGAGTATCTTGGAAATTGATGAACAAACCCTAATTGTTTCAAAACTAAATTTTTGTAATCTCATTGTGTAATCACCAATTAAAACCATTCCTTAGACTCTAGAAAATACTCAAAAGTGAAGATAGAGATCTTAGGATTACAAAACATGACAAGGCCCATAGACTTTGAAGGAACCTATGATTTGGACCTATCTTAGGGAGTCAAAGAAGTGTGATGTCATCAGTGAGAGTGTGACTAGAAGAAGTATTCATTCCACTTAGTCAGACACCTCTAGTGATTCAGGAGATAAACTAATTATGACCTCTAAAGACACACACAATTCTATCTATTCACTAGAACTTATGTCCTTGATAGAAGGAGAATATAGAAATTCATTGCATTATGTTTCTACAAATTCTAATGGAGTTCCTATATACTTGGATGTAATCAACATTTCTTTGGCACGATTTAGAAACTCGAATGACTTTGAAGTTTTGAAAAAATCAATCCTGAAGTTTGAAGGAGGACTTTACATGGACAAAGAAGCACGATTGTATTTAGTGACCGAACACCCTGAAAAGTTAATGGAAGGGGAGTAATTGAGGAGCCTAACAACCCAATGGCTACTGACAATAGCGAGATGGGAACTACTCCCATAGGAAGGTCTATGATAGTGAATACTTGGAGAGGAGATACGATCCCTCAAGATGATGATATGATGGATGTCTATTTAATAGCTAGAACCGATAAATTCTTTCAAGTAACTTCACCCATAGTTGGAAGCAATGTTAACCTTGCTACTATCTATGAATCGCATGATCCAAAACAATTTCTAGAGTCACTTATCTAGATCAAAACAAAGGAAGATTTTGAGTAGTTATTGATTCAGAGAGATGCAGAGTATAGTACATGGTTTTGCCAATATTCCCCCAAGTGATCATGCAACCACATACCAAAATCTTTAAAGTCAGTAACAAAGCCATGGAAGCCCCATCTTAGGGCTAAAAGTTGAAAATGTGTGACACTAAAACCACGTTCACTTCCCTATACCAAATGCCAATAATATACCAAATACTCAATCAAGAAGCAAGACAATGAACAAAACACCCTTTCTTCTTAGACCTCCACAAGGAAAAGGACGAGGTGTGTGTCTTGTTGTTGAAGTTATTCCTTGACCACTTGAACTGGGTAGAAGACTAAGACCTTAATGGGTGGAAAAGTGCATAAGAAATCATTATGATGGGTCAAGAGATCCATATGATCATATGGAAGAGTTTAAATAAGTGCTAGATGTTGAATAGGTAGATGATTTTTTTATTCAATATGAATCTTTTTGGACTTACCTTGACCAAAAAAACTTTAACTTGGTTCCAACCTTTGGACCCCCAACAGATTTACCAACATAGAAAAGTTCTTGGAAGAATTTATTAGTGAATTCAAGAAGATGGGAATCAAACATAATACCTCTTCCTTGATTCATAGATTCAAACAAGCTCCCAATGAAGGAGTGAGATTAGCAGCCATAAGATTTAATCAATATGTGGACTGTTGTCCAATGGCAGAGAGGCTCACCCTCCAAAATATGATATCATTATTCTTGGAAGGTGTACCTCTGGTTGTAGTGTAGTGTAGTACTCGGAGTACATGGCTTGTTCACATGCAAAAAGTTGAAGCAGGTGTGTTGGCTTAGGTGCAAACGCCTCTGAGTGATACTCCCAAAATCTTGATCGGAACATGTCTTCAAATGTTTGTTTATAGCATACACCAAATCGTAATTTCCATTGGTAAACCCCGTTAGACGTACTTGTGGTGCTGCTGCATTTCTAAATGTTTTGAGTACTATCTGCATCATGTCCAAAATTTTAAGTATCAATTGGGCCGCCACATCTGGCATGGGCTTCAGTGGAGGCATCCAGTGTTGAATTGTGGCCATCATGTAGGCTACTGATGGTGGTCCTTGTGGTGGCGCTATGTACGGGTAGTTTAGTCATTCCTTGCATTGTGCATTGTTCTGCACTTTAATGTTGAATGCTTTCCATGATCTGCATCGTGGAACTGGGCCATAGCATGGATTGAATAGTAGATGTAAAGGAGCATGGTTCCATGTGCGGAGCATTTCAGGATATGTCTCTAGGAGCTTTGCCGCCATGTCGGTTGATAGATCCTGCCTTTCTGCGCATCAGGAGGGAGGTCCTCAGGTTGAAACTGTGTTGCGAAGGAGGGGATCTTCCCAATGACTCTCTATATTTCCGCATTGTAATCAGCTAGAATGACATACTAAGGCCTGTATTGAAGTTCTGACGATAGGATGAGATGTCTGGACGACAAGTTCTTGAAATAACTAGACTCTAATACTGTTTCTTTGATGACGCACATTGCCTAATTTTGCACTATAGTTCGATCTTCATGTGAGCGCCCTATGTCTTCAACTTGTTTTAACCATGGTGGTCATGGCGCTTTGAATGTGTCCTGACCCTCATCAGTTACTCTCCCACCCAGAACTGGTTGCGGTTCATAGTCGTCGTCAAAAGTTTGTTCCATTGGAATTGATGCGATTTCTTCCTCTACTAGTGCCTCGGGTGGTGATGGTGACCTTTCATACTGTAATAGTTGTGTTTGCAATTCTATGACTTGTTTTTGTAAGTCCTGTAGGACTGCTGAGTCAGTGATAAGAGACGAGGTTGAAGTACTGACTTGAGGCAAAGTTGTCGTGTCCTTCCATCGTTGTTGCTTCAATTGATCCAATTCTTCTGACAAATGATCATGTGCTTTGAGTAGAGTAGCATAGTCTTCTAAGATGATCTTGATATTGTCGGGGGTCACAACTTAAAACTTTGAGGGACTGATGGGTGCCCCACATGTGCTTTCAATAGCTTCTTCTAGGTTTTCCTGATTTTGTAGTTGCAGGCGTCGATTCTCTGCATGAGCAGCTACAAGGTGTCACTTGAGTAGGGCCATATTTTGCTGAAGCTTTGAGTTGCATTCTAGCTGTGTCTGTAGATGGCCTTCTACCACTTGTATTGCTTCCTGGTCTGTGTTCTGTAACTGTACTTCCAATATGCTATGAGTCTCTTGTAGAGTTTGGAATTGTGTCTAGAGGTGAGCATTCTCCTCTTCTAGTGCAGCAAGACGATGTTGTAGCACCTCCGAGTGCTCTTGTAGTCGTTCGTTATGTTGCTGGAGCTGATTGTACGCTATCCTTAACTGTGATATACATGTGAGCATGTTGTCAAATGCATTGCCTATGGATGAAGGTGTGGTTTGTACAATGGAAGATGCAAGGGGAGGGGATTGGGGAATGGGAAGAGTGAATGATGTGTCTATTGGAGATGTGTGTGCCGGAGAAATTGGTGGAGGTGGGATGGAGGAAGGTGGGAGTGTGGGGAGAGGGGGAGGTGCTGTGGGTGGCGAAATGTCCATACTTTCAGGAGTGGATGCAAGTGTGGTGTCTACCATGTATATTGGAATGGCAAGTGGTGTGTGTGCGAGAGTGGTGAATAAGTGTTGTGTGGATGGTGGGGATGGGATTGATGAAGAGGGTGGGGTGGTGGCTTGATACATTCTACAAAAGTAGTCATGGGCGGGTTGAAGGAATGGTGGTATGGGAGGTGGAAAATGAGAACTTGGAGGCGGGAAAGCCATGAAAGGGGATGTGGTGGCAGGGAATCCGAAGAAAATGGATCTAGAGTCAGGATGGCCTATGGCTGAGGGCATGGGGGATGGTTGTCCTAGGGCAGGCTCTATGAAGGACTTGACTCTAGATCAGACTCACTTGCATCCTCGAATGCATCAGTGCTAGGTTGACATTCTTTGATAACTGGATCACACATGATTGGCTCTATTGTGAAGACTGAAATGTCATAGCCATCCTTGTCACAATGGGGTGTCCACTGCTCTTCAGTGATGGCTACATCCATAGTTGCTAAGATTTCTGCCCAACCATGAGGCTCTAACTCTTCATCAGGAAATACTACCGGTGCATAGGCTGGGTCTTGAATTGATCTATGGGTATCTTTTGCACCTACGTCTCTGGCTTTTTCCCTCTTCTCTTCTTCTACTACTACTTTACACATCCATAAGTGGGTGTCTTCATGCATCCATGAGGATCTTGATCCTATGGAATGCACTGAATCAGTGTCATCTTTGGCTCTATGGATGGGATTCCATTGAATGGGGGGTACGTCCCTATGAGAGAAATCTTTGAGATTCACTTTGTTATTGATGTGAACATTATAGGGTTTATACATTTGTGATTTTCTTATGGATTGACATGGAGGTTAAAAGGTTTTGATACTATTGAGGTGAATCTTTGGGGTGACATTTGGATTGAGGGTTTGTGTTTGTACATGTGAGTGAGGTGGAATGAAATATGTAAGAGATTGATTCTAGAGTAGCTTAGGCATCCACTTTGAGACAATGTGAGGATGATTAGTATAAAGCTTTTGGGATTTAGGCATCACATATTTGTGTCGATTCTGAGCATAAGAGTTGAACCTAGGGATTTCTAGCAAAGTTGAGTGGGTCCAAGCAAAGAATCTTCCATTTCAGGTTCAAGATATTATGTATCTTTTATTGATGATTGTCTATAATTTATGAAGCATAAAGATGAAGTTTTCAATTGTTTCAAAAGGTATCTTACTCTTGTAGAGAACTAAATAGGTAGGTGTCTCAAGAGACTCAGATCAGATGGTGGTGGAGAATACTTCTCAAATGAATTTGATGCTATCCTACAACAAAGAGCCATCAAAAGAGAGGCAACAACCATATACACACCTGAACTCAATGGAGTAGCTGAAAGGAGGATCAAGACTATAGTAGAAGAAGCCAAACCTATGCTAAATGAAAAGATTCTACCTAATTATCTTTGGATTGAGGCTGTATCAACAGCCATATACCTTATAAATAGAGTTCCATCAAAGTCTTTAGAAGGTATGAATCCTTATGAAATGTGAAATAGAAGAAGACCCAACTTAGAGGATTGTGAAATCTT